>CM022948.1:20135641-20460886 GCA_012931725.1 Litsea cubeba
TGGTACTCCACAGCACAATGGTGTAGCAGAGAGAATGAACCGCACTATTCTTGAAAGGATGAGATGCATGATTAGAGTGGCACAGCTACCCAAATCATTTGGGGTGAAGCTATTCTGACTGCCGTTTACCTGATTAACAGGTCTCCCTCAGTTCCTTTGGATTTTGATCTTCCGGAGAGAATATGGACAGGTAAAGATGTTTCTTATTCTCATTTGAAGGTATTTGGGTACAAGGCTTTTGCACATGTACCAAAGGAGCAGCATTCAAAGTTGGATGATAGGGCAGTGTGTTGCATTTTTCTGCAGGTTATGGAATCCAGAGAAAAGAAAAATTATCAGAAGTAGGGATGTGTGTTTCATGAAGACTAATTCTTTGGAGATATTGAAAAGACTGAAAAGTCTAATGAAGTTGTTGATGGAGTGGTTGATCTCACACCGACTCCTTCTCCAGTGCAGACTACAGGTGGAGAAGGTGGACAAAATGATTTAGATCGTGATGAGGCGCAGGGGTTGCCAGATAAACAGGGTGTTGAGTAGTGGGAGCAGTCTCCTCAGTCAGAAACCACGGAACCTCAGGTTAGGAGGTCCACTCGAGAGCGTCAACCATCAACAAGATATCCTGCTGCAGATTATATTTTGCTTACTGAGGAGGGGAAGCCAGAGAGCTACTCAGAAGCAAAAACTCATGCAGATAAAGATGAGTGGATGGAGGCTATGCAGGATTAGATGACTTCTTTGAAAAAGAACAATACTTATGAGCTAGTGGAACTCCCAAAAGGCAAGAAGGTTCTGAAGAACAAATGGGTGTTTAAACTGAAGAGAGATGATAGTGAAAAACTGATAAAGCACAAAGCACGGCTAGTGGTTAAAGGCTTTGCGCAGACGAAGGGTCTTGACTTCGATGAAATCTTCTCTCCAGTTGTGAAGATGACTTCTATCAAAGTTATCTTGGGTCTAGTTGCCAGCATAAACCTTGAACTTGAGCAGATGGATGTGAAGACTGTATTTCTTCACGGTGATCTGAAAGAAGAGATCTACATGACTCAGCCGGAGGGGTTTGAGGTAGAAGGAAAATAACAGTTGGTTTGCAGGTTGAAAAAGAGTCTCTACGGGCTAAAACAAGCGCCGAGGTAATGGTACAAGAAGTTTGATTCATTCATGGTGAGTCATGGGTACCGGAGGACAGCTGCAGATCACTGTGTTTATGTTCGTAAATTTGATGATGACAAATTTATCATCTTTCTTTTATATGTAGATGATATGTTGATAGTTGGACAAGATAGTAAGATGATTGCCAGATTGAAGAGGGACATGTCAAAGACTTTTGACATGAAAGACTTGAGTCCCGCACAACAGATTTTGAGAATGCAAATACGTCGTGACAGGAATGCCAAGAAGCTGTGGTTGTCACAGGAGAAATATGTTGAACGAGTGCTAGCGAGATGCAACATGATAGATGCTAAGCCAGTTAGCATGCCTTTACCCAGTCACTTCAAGCTCAGTAAGAGATTATGTCCTACTACAGATGAACAAAAGGAACGGATGATGTCTGTTCCATACTCCTCAGCAGTTGGGAGTCTTATGTATGCCATGGTGTGTACACGGCCAGACATTGCTCATGCAGTGGATGTAGTGAGTAGATTTCTTTCTAACCCTGAGAAAGAGCATTAGGAAACAGTGAAGTGGATCTTCAGATATTTGAGAGGTACATCAGATTTGTGCTTATGTTTCGGAGGCTTAAAACCAGTACTTGAAGGCTTTACAGATGCTGATTTTGCAGGCGATCTTGATCGTCAGTTGTCTACTTCTGGGTACTTATTTACTTTTGCAGGGGGAGCTATTTCCTGGCAGTCTAAGTTGCAGAAGTGTACAGCATTGTCTACAACCGAAGCAGAATACATAGCTGCTAATGAAGCAGGGAAGGAGATGATTTGGTTGAGGAATTTCTTTCGAGAACTGGGTTTTAAGCAAGGAGAGTATGTAGTCTACTGCGATAGTCAGAGTGCTATAGATCTTAGCAAGAATGCTACATACCATGCCCGCACGAAGCACGTTTGATGTGAGATAGTCATTGGATTCGGTGAGGGTTATCTGAGAAGAACTCTCATGAAGCTGGAAAAGATTCACACTGACAAGAATTCCTCTGACATGATGACTAAGGTCGTGTCTAAGGGAAATCTGGAGCTGTGTTCAGAGTTGGCAAGACTGGACTCCTAGTAAGGAGTTCAGAGGCGTCTTCCCCATGGTCTGGAGGGGGAGATTGTTGGGTCTTAGTAGGTCCAGACCAATAGGTTTCATGGTCATGGGTATTTTGATATTGTACCGTGACTTTTTATTGACTAAGATAGGGTTTCTTGGGGAATAAGAAAGAGAACATATATAGTGATGTAATGTATAAACTCATGAGACACATAGAGAGAGAGTGAACCTAAAGGAGAGTCGAGTTTTCTTTCTCATGGACGTAGGCAAGATTACCGAACCACGTAATTCTCTTGTGTGTGATTGATTATTCTTGTGTGGTTGTTTGTTCGTTCGATCGGTGATTCACGTTTCCGCATACACGCGCACAACAATTTCCATTTCACTGTTTCATTATTAGATTTCTCACAGATAATCAAATATATTATTTGTAGTATTACTTAGCAAATAGGAAAGAAGAATAAACAATCTATGTAATTTTGTTTTGTTGTAGTGGTCCACCAATAAGAACTTGAGGAAGCATACAGTCTTGATCAATCTATTTGAACTCTCCAAATCACCAAATGCAACTAAAAGCGCATTTATAATTTGTAAATCTAGGGAGGGTCTAGATCTTTTTTTTTTTTCCGATACAAGATGATTCTTTTAATGTGTTCTGCTATTTATTTTTTTTATTTACTATCTTGTAACAGTTACTCCACCATTGCTTGGGGAGCTTCTGTTGACAAAGGGAAGCAACCTGATGTACAATATGGCTACAAAGCTCATAGCACGGCAGGAACAGTTTTCAACTTCTTTAGCGCATTGGGAGATGTTGCTTTTGCCTATGCTCGGCACAATGTGGTTTGGAGATCCAAGCAACAATCCCTTCTACCCCTGAGAATCCGTCAAAGAAACCTATGTGGAGGGTGTGATTGTTGCCTACATCATTGTCGCATCTGCTACTTTCCAGTTGCACTGGTTGGCTATTGGGCGTTTGGAAACGCAGTCGAAGACAACATCCTTCTCTCCTTACAGAAGCCGCGTTGGCTAATCGCAAATAGCAACATGATGGTTGTTATCCATGTTATTGGAAGTTATCAGGTGCTTTTTCCACACTCAATTTTCCAAACTACCATTTCCTTATCTTTTCTATTCAATCAGTTATAGTTGAATTTCAAAGAGATGAAATTCAAAGTTCACTAGTATATCCACTAGGTCAAGTAAACTAGAATATCCATGAAGAAAATTACAGATATTTTGACCAAAAACTCAATTAAATCAAGTTTTCCATAAAGACAGTTTGAACTATAATAATATCACTCCAATCAAATTTAGTCTCTGAGTTCTTGAACTTCTATGCTGGTAGTTTTTTTTTTTTTTTTTTTTTTCTACCTTTTGATTTTCCCTTATTTTCCTATAAACAGATTTATGCCATGCCCGTGTTCGACATGATAGAAACTGTGCTGGTTAAGAAGCTCCACTTTACCCCTGGCCTTCCTCTTCGCTTAATTTCAAGATCCGTATATGTTGGTAATCATCTTTCCTTTCAATAGAAGTTTTTTTAAATTATAAACAATCAGTGAGATTACTTGATCTTATTTTTAACAGTTTCCATTTTATTCTGGTGCAGCATTTACAATGTTTATTGCTATTACCTTCCCTTTCTTTGGTGGACTCCTTGGATTCTTTGGAGGATTTGCTTTCCCCGACAACATACTTCGTAAGCTACGATCATTTTTTTAACCAATCGGGAAATATAAATTAAAAAGAAAAAGAGGGGTCATTGTGAGATCAACAAGTGCCAAAAGGGCTGCATTTGGCTTTTATTCGCTTCGAGCCTTCCATCAGTGGATCGCTTCTTTGCACCCATAATTTATTTGGTTATTTTGTTTCTATCAATCACTTGATTGGGGCTGAGTCATCATGTGGTCATGTTTGCAGTGTCTCACTGCACATCTTTGCAGTTGAGGGTGCTCAAGGCCACCTTTAATTCATCTAAACAAAATCCTTCGCATTCCACTGGGAATTCAAGCGAAGGAATGGTTGGTGGACCAATCAGCCTTACTCCAACACTTAATTAACTTGCAACTGTGCCACTCTTACATTTACATCTGACCACTCAATTATCTTGTCACAGCTCCCTTGCATCATGTGGCTTGCAATCTATAAGCCTAAGAAGTTCAGTTTGTCTTGGATCACAAATTGGGTATGTTCAGTTCAAGCATTGACTCTCTCGAGTCTTTTCTCTTTGTTCTTTTAATTCAAAGAGAAGATTGAGTTGAATTCATCTTTGTTTTTGTATGTCAGATTTGCATTGTATTTGGGGTTCTATTGATGATCATATCACCCATCGGTGGACTAAGGCAGATCATTATTCAAGACGAGGACTACAAGTTTTACTCTTAATTTTTTGCATTGATCGGATGAAAAACATTCATCAAAGTCAGATGACAACCACAATGAAGGTTATCATATCAACAGTATCTGGTTGCCAAGCAAAGCTACCTGCTGCTTTTATGTAGTGTTTCTTATATGGGTTGTTCAAAAGGATCGATATGTCAACTTAAAAATCAACTGAAAGAAGTGCTTCTCATGGCTATCCAGATCATTCCCTTCCTTTTCTCTGTATAAGTAGAACTTTGTGTTTGCTTTTGTTATGTATTGTCCAACTTTAGCTCCTTGTTCATCAACCATCAGTATAGAAATGTTTATTTCACGTAAGAATGTGCCATCTCTTTACATTTTCCCCAATCAGTGACAGCAATGATCTACATTTATAATTTAGATAATTTGGTCTGTTGGATCAGTGTAGTAGAAAATGTAACTTTTGGTGTTTGTTTAAGATAGGAGATGGACTCATCTCCTCAACGATTATACAAGAGTGATGTAACATGGTAACAGTGATAGAGTAGAGCAGTTCAAGCAGAGCCTCCCTTATTTTTCTTTTTTTTTTTAATGGTAAAACAAGCAGAGGCTGTTAGTCATCCATCCATCCATTATGTGGAAACCTAAGCAGCTGGATTCTGATCTCCTTGGGTGTGCATAGTTCATTGAACCTTGACTTTATGATGATTGATGACCCTACATAAGTGCCCAGGAATAGATCAATGATGTATCTAAGAATGTCAAAAGATCTTAGCCATGTAGGAAGATAAAACAATCTGTACCCATGTATTTCTCTAGGATGGTGTAAGTGCACAAAAATTCACGGACCCGGGGGGGTGGTGTTCTTGCGACTCACTGAGGAGGACGAAGGCTGAGGCTCCCCGTCTCCTCGTTGATGATGGAAGAACCGATGCCTGAGAACCTGGAAGAGGGAGAAGAAACAGGTCAGAGGACCCTGGCTGTGGGCAGCGCAGGGCTCTCCGATGCCTAAGTCAGTATGTGTACTGGACAGTAGGAGGAGATTTTGGGGGAGAAGGTGATACCAGTGTGGTTCTCTCGGACGGGAGAGAGAGAGTCCCCTATTGTTCTGGTTTGGCCCCTTTTATAGAGGAGGAGAGGGAGATAGTTGACTTTGGAGAGAGAGGAGGCAGGAGACAATGAGGTGGTTAGCCGTCCCATCACAGCCCACTCTGGCGTCTGTGGACGCCGTTCTGTCAGAGGGCGTGGGCGGTATGGGAGGCGCTGTCTGTCAGAGAGTATAGGCCTGCCCTTGTCTGGTCGCGCGTGCTCTAGCGTGCTTAAGTGTCCAAGGGGGGGACAGCTGTCAACCACTGCCTTGGCTAGCCTTGGCATCCCGACCGAGGTTGGGGAGCCGAGGTCGGGAGTGGCCCTGACTTGGCTAGAGACCTCGTGGAGATGCCGAAGTGGAGGAACGTGATGAAGTCCATAGCCGAGCTGGAGCTATGTCGAGGTGGAGGAGTTGTGTGAGGGGCTGAGACGAGCCTTTGGCTGACGTGGGAGCACTTGGCCGAGCTGGTGGTAGTCGAGACGAGCCTGGCCGAGATGGCCTAGCTAGCGCCGGAGCACGAGATGGAGCATCGACCGGTACTCCGGTGAGTTCGGAAATATCCCCACACAATAGCCCCCCAGCTTCTGAGCTCAATAGACTGCTCTTTTGAGGTCAGAAGGTAAGTATCGTGGAGGATGACGGGCTGGCAATGGACCAGAGCTAGAGGTTGGCATCACTGCTAAGTTGTAACAGGGTGCTTCTGCCGAGCTGGAAAGTCACACGACTGCCGAGCTGGAGAATGAGTACCAAGATGCGCTCATGGAGGTCCCACTGGCTCGTCACCAGGGGCCTGTGCCGGGCATCTGGCGCGTGGCCGAGATGCGCCTGCCGCACGCAATGGAGATCCCGCTGGCTCGTCACCAGGGGCCTGTGCCGGGCATCTGGCGCGTGGCCGGGATGCGCCTGCCGCACGCGATGGAGATCCCACTGGCTCTTCACCAGGGGCCTGTGCCGGGCATCTGGCGCGTGGCCGAGGTGCGCCTGCCGCACCCGATGGAGATCCCACTGGCTCGTCACCAGGGGCCTGTGCCGGGCATCTGGCGCGTGGCCGGATGCGCCTGCCGCACGCGATGGAGATCCCACTGGCTCGTGACAGGGGCCTGTGCCGGGCATCTGGCGCGTGGCCGAGGTGCGCCAGCCGCACGCGATGGAGATCCCACTGGCTCGTCACCAGGGGCCTGTGCCGGGCATCTGGCGCGTGGCCGGGATGCGCCTGCCGCACGCGATGGAGATCCCACTGGCTCGTGACCAGGGGCCTGTGCCGGGCATCTGGCGCGTGGCCGAGGTGCGCCTGCCGCACGCGATGGAGATCCCACTGGCTCGTGACCAGGGGCCTGTGCCGGGCATCTGGCGCGTGGCCGAGATGCGCCTGCCGCACGCGATGGAGATCCCACTGGCTCGTCACCAGGGGCCTGTGCCGGGCATCTGGCGCGTGGCCGGGATGCACCTGCCGCACGCGATGGAGATCCCACTGGCTCGTGACCAGGGGCCTGTGCCGGGCATCTGGCGCGTGGCCGAGGTGCGCCTGCCGCACGCGATGGAGATCCCACTGGCTCGTCACCAGGGGCCTGTGCCGGGCATCTGGCGCGTGGCCGGGATGCGCCTGCCGCACGCGATGGAGATCCCACTGGCTCGTGACCAGGGGCCTGTGCCGGGCATCTGGCGCGTGGCCGAGATGCGCCTGCCGCACGCGATGGAGATCCCACTGGCTCGTCACCAGGGGCCTGTGCCGGGCATCTGGCGCGTGGCCGAGATGCGCCTGCCGCACGCGATGGAGATCCCACTGGCTCGTCACCAGGGGCCTGTGCCGGGCATCTGGCGCGTGGCCGGGATGCGCCTGCCGCACGCGATGGAGATCCCACTGGCTCGTCACCAGGGGCCTGTGCCGGGCATCTGGCGCGTGGCCGAGGTGCGCCTGCCGCACGCGATGGAGATCCCACTGGCTCGTCACCAGGGGCCTGTGCCGGGCATCTGGCGCGTGGCCGGGATGCGCCTGCCGCACGCGATGGAGATCCCACTGGCTCGTGACCAGGGGCCTGTGCCGGGCATCTGGCGCGTGGCCGAGATGCGCCTGCCGCACGCGATGGAGATCCCACTGGCTCGTCACCAGGGGCCTGTGCCGGGCATCTGGCGCGTGGCCGGGATGCGCATGCCGCACGCGATGGAGATCCCACTGGCTCGTGACCAGGGGCCTGTGCCGGGCATCTGGCGCGTGGCCGAGATACGCCTGCCGCACGCGATGGAGATCCCACTGGCTCGTGACCAGGGGCCTGTGCCGGGCATCTGGCGCGTGGCCGAGATGCGCCTGCCACACGCGATGGAGATCCCACTGGCTCGTCACCAGGGGCCTGTGCCGGGCATCTGGCGCGTGGCCGGGATGCGCCTGCCGCACGCGATGGAGATCCCACTGGCTCGTGACCAGGGGCCTGTGCCGGGCATCTGGCGCGTGGCCGAGATGCGCCTGCCGCACGCGATGGAGATCCCACTGGCTCGTCACCAGGGGCCTGTGCCGGGCATCTGGCGCGTGGCCGAGATGCGCCTGCCGCACGCAATAGAGATCCCACTGGCTCTTCACCAGGGGCCTGTGCCGCCAGAAATGACGGTAGAGGGTCGTGCGATCAAAGCTGACGGGCGGTCGATAGGGGTGTACACGGATCGGATTGGTGCGGATTGGGCCAAATCCGTCACCAATCCGTTACCAACGGATTGACGGATTTGGAATCCGTCACCAATCCGTTGCTGTTAAAATCCGATCCGATCCGATCCGTGGAGGACCGGATCGGATCGGATCGGATCGGATTAATCCGTTCACTCTAATTTTAAAAGAAAAATATCAAATATGTTATTAAAAAATTAAATTTTGACCCCTTAATTTTTTTTTCTTATTTTAAATTTAGACATCTTAATTTATATTTAGACCCCTTATATTTTTTTTATTTATATTTATTACTAACGGATCGGATCGGTTTGAATCCGCGGATTGAGGGTGAAATCCGCCACCGATCCGTTGCTAACGGATTACAAAATTTTCAATCCGTCACCAATCCGTTTACCTTCGGATCGGATAAAAATCCACGGATTGGATCGGATCGGATCGGATTTCCGGATCGACGGATTTTTTGTACACCCCTAGCGGTCGAAGCTGAAAGATGATTGGAGGCTTCAGTAGCCCCCCGAGCTGGAGGAGACTTCTGTCATGGAGGCGTCAGCCGAGATGGACGCTGTTGCGGAGCTGGAGGCATCCGCCGAGATGGAGGTGTCCGCCGAGATGGACGCTGCTGCGGAGCTGGAGGCATCCGCCGAGATGGACGCTGCCTGGTCATTGTCGTTGAAATGCTTCTGGGCTCGGGCTTCGTCTGCTTCTTGCCTGACGAACTGGTTTACCCTGGTCATTAGAGCTGCCATGGTGACCACGGGATGCATGACCAAGTCCCTCCGAAGCTCGCTGCCTGGCAGGAGGGCTTGTCGGAAAGACAGGACCGCTATTGCATCTGATGTATTCTCGATCTGGCTGTAGACAGTCCAGAACCTTTGGGCGAACTGCGTGATGCTCTCGGTCTGCTTCATTCTGAGGGCCATCAGGTCGGCGGTCGACCTGGGGACGACCCTGTGAGCTTGAAACTTCGTCATGAAGGAATTCCGGAGCTGCTGCCAACTTTTGATTGATCCTTGGGGGAGTGCGCAGAACCACTTTAGGGGGAGGTCCCTGAGGCTGGAAGAGAAGACTCTGCAGTTCAGGTGGCCTGCGTCGCCCCACACCGACATCCTCTGAGTGAAGTGCCGGAGGTGTGCTGCTGGATCCGAGGTTCCGTCGTAAACGACGAACCTCGGGATTTTGAAATCGTCGGGAAGGGGGAAGCTCCTGATCTCTGGAGAGAGGGGAGATGTGCCGAGACCGTCAGAGTTCAGCCGAACTCGAGCAAAACCGGCAGCCTCCAAGTTTTGTCGTACTGCTTGCTCGATGCGTCGATCAAGCCACTTTCTGATGTCGTGGTTGTTACCCGGGCTTTCGCCATGAGCTTGGTTGCTTCTGTTGTCCTTCAGGGTGCGCTTTTTGGAAGGTGGGGTCGAGGTTGAACTCGACTGAGTACCCCGCTGTTGGACGCTCGCTGGGTTAGATCTTGCTCCTGACCTTTCCCGGTGGGGGACCGTCGGCAGCTGTGTCGACAGTGTCAGCGGTTCCTTTCCCTTTCTGATTCTTCGAGGCATGGTGTTTGGGAAGATGGCTTTTTGTAGCGTTCCCCACAGACGGCGCCAATTGTAAGTGCACAAAAATTCACGGACCCGGGGGGGTGGTGTTCTTGCGACTCACTGAGGAGGACGAAGGCTGAGGCTCCCCGTCTCCTCGTTGATGATGGAAGAACCGATGCCTGAGAACCTGGAAGAGGGAGAAGAAACAGGTCAGAGGACCCTGGCTGTGGGCAGCGCAGGGCTCTCCGATGCCTAAGTCAGTATGTGTACTGGACAGTAGGAGGAGATTTTGGGGGAGAAGGTGATACCAGTGTGGTTCTCTCGGACGGGAGAGAGAGTGTCCCCTATTGTTCTGGTTTGGCCCCTTTTATAGAGGAGGAGAGGGAGATAGTTGACTTTGGAGAGAGAGGAGGCAGGAGACAATGAGGTGGTTAGCCGTCCCATCACAGCCCACTCTGGCGTCTGTGGACGCCGTTCTGTCAGAGGGCGTGGGCGGTATGGTAGGCGTTGTCTGTCAGAGAGTATAGGCCTGCCCTTGTCTTGTCGCGCGTGCTCTAGCGTGCTTAAGTGTCCAAGGGGGGGACAGCTGTCACCACTGCCTTGGCTAGCCCTGGCATCCCGACCGAGGTTGGGGAGCCGAGGTCGGGGGTGGCCCTGACTTGGCTAGAGACCTCGTGGAGATGCCGAAGTGGAGATGCCGAAGTGGAGGAACGTGATGAAGTCCATAGCCGAGCTGGAGCTATGTCGAGGTGGAGGAGTTGTGTGAGGGGCTGAGACGAGCCTTTGGCTGACGTGGGAGCACTTGGCCGAGCTGGTGGTGGTCGAGACGAGCCTGGCCGAGATGGCCTAGCTAGCGCCGGAGCACGAGATGGAGCATCGACCGGTACTCCGGTGAGTTCGGAAATATCCCCACACAGATGGAATGAATGACAACATAAGCACACACATACCTGCCGTGAAGCTCTTGACAAAAGGAACACTAGTCTGGTCTTCTACCCTCTACCACTTAAGGAGCTCCACCGATGAGAAGACAAGACCACCATGGTGAGAGTACGGACCAAGACCCTTTATATAGCCATTGAGGTGAGATGAAAGGTCTCTTCATCACTGCCCTTTCCACTTCGAAGAGGTGTGTTAACTACACACCCTTTCACCACCATTCACTACACTTTACCATGAGGTACAACACAGAGGAGTTTCGGTTTCTCAAGAAACCTTTTGGCTTTCCAACGGAATATATATCAAAATGTCTACTTGGACGGATTCTTGAGACCGGTCCTTGGACCGAGAATCCGTCCAAGTAGCAGGACTCAATATATATATATATATATATATATATACAAAGTCTACATGGACTAACTCTGACAGCCCCATGGTTTTGGGGGACCCCCCAAAACCATGGAGTTAGTCCATGGATCGGTCCATGGGTTAGTCCATGTAGCAGGGCTCATATATACACACACACACTAGCATTCAAAGCATTTGCAGTTTAATTTCATATATATTGAATGGTTAGTTATAATTTATATTTTAATTAATTACTCATTAAATGTCCATATTTATTCAATGACTTTTCAATTATTTTTAGAGCATATATAAGTTGTTGAACAACGAAAACCTACAGAAGACCTACAGTACTAATTAGGATCATATGCTATAGTAAAAGAAGTAAGCAGTTTATTTCTAGTACAACCATGAGTTCCTAAGCACAATTAAGCAATCAACAATGTATAGATATTATAGTTTACATGTCCAATTGTAGGCCCTGTTTATTACAGTACAACCATGAAGTGCATATTTCTGAAAACATGTAAATGAAGAGGCTAAATGGCGAAGATGTTGATGATGCTTGTGTTAATTTCATAAAGCTTCTTTGGTGAATCCGTTTCAAGTTTATGCAGTACATCCCGCTCTTTCATTTTCCTGCATATTTTTTCGGTAAATGATTAAACAACAAAAGTAATTAAATGGAATGTTATGATAGGTTAATAAAGCTTTAAAAACTTTGATCGCTAATGCTTCTAGAACTTTCAATCAATGCTTTAAAATATATGTTTATATATATATAAATCATTAAATGTTTTCTTCTACATTGTTGTCATATTTACCTCTATAATTTTCCGGTGTTATAGGTCAGTCACCCGATGCAGCTTTTGAATCTTCCACTACTGTTTTTCACAAACGTGCCTCAAATGATAAGATTGATTCTTGAAAAAAAAATAAAGTTCAGAAAAATTTAATTTGGAATCGGGGTAATTATATATATATATATATCAATCTTTGGGATATCAGTACTTGTTATATTATCATACCTTCTTCGTCTTTGATTTTGTCATCTATTTTCTTCAGCATAATCTGGCTTTCACTTTTAAATTCGATTTTTTCCACCTTGGTTACACGTAGTCCCCTTACCATTGAAAACCGAGAAATACATACTTGAATTGGTGACATATGGCTTCACCGTATAGTCAGCGAAGTAAAATACAAAGATCATTGGCTCAAGTATATTGTGCCGGTCCGCTCCCCGACCCGGAAGGGCTTCTCATTGTCACTCTTAACATCTAAAAATCCATCACAGGTGCATGATGGTAAAACCAATAGAGTGGTGGCAGGGATAAGCAAAAGCCAGGAGTTTGGTAGCAGAAAGAAGAAGAGAGGCAGCAAAGATTGGGGGTTGTGCAGTGGAAATTCTCTAACAATGCAGTTTTTGGCTGCTTCAGACTTGGATTCGAGAAGAACTAATGTATTGGATGGATTGAGTACACATTAGATTATTACTATATTATGTACACTATATCAATTCATAGACATTTAAAAAAAAGGCCATTGATATCGACCCCCCCCCCCCCCCCCCCCCCCGATGCAGGCGCTCCCAAAAAGAAGAGAGTGTCTGCATCAAAAGGGAAGGGGGGGGGGGAGTGCATTTATCAATTCCCTAAAAAAATTAGAAAATTATTCATGCTGTACCTATAACAATGATTTCTCAAATTTAAAGAGAAATTAGAAAATTATTCATGTCTGTACCTATAACAATGATTTATCAAATTTGAAGAAAAACTCAAATCTCACATACAACTCAAATCTCACATACCTATTTAATTGCTTTTATACTTATTGAAATGAAAGATCGCAAGCAATACCAAATATTTGAGATTCGGAGAGAGCACTGAATATTAGAAATGGAAAGAAAGGAACAGGAGAGGGAGAGATGAGAATAAGAAAGAGAGGAGATTAGGAAAGGAGAGAGACAGACATAAAGAGGAGGTTGGATAGAGAGAAATGAAAGACACATCGGTTCATGATGAGATTCTTTTTAAAAAAAATTAAATTTGAATTGGGTCCTACTTCCATTTGCTGATGTGGCTACTTGTGGATTGATTTAAACTCTAAAAAAAACTCAAAAGTTTGTTTAAACTGCACAACCGTTTTACACATTTCAAAGAGAAAGAATATATATATATATATATGAGCAAGGCTCTTCTAAGCTCGAGCTTATGATAAAATTTCGTAAGCTCATGCTTGTGGGGCCCACCTTTGGTCCATCCAAATGGACCAAACGCATAACCTCCCTAAATTGCACATGTCCACCAACTTTTGTTCATATCTAAATTTACTGGACCATTGGACCGACTATGTATCGATCCGAATGGACTGTTGACCATTAAACTTTTGGGCCCATATGGAGATGATAGAAATCACAATTGATGCTACTTTTCTGCAAAGAGTAGGATCCTAGGGAGTCCTTGAAATCCCCCCATCCCCATCCCCATGTGGGTCCCCAGGTGGGTCGCACCACACACTTGAGCTTACCTTACCCTTATATCCGCGCCATCTCCGTTCTCCCTTTCCCTCTCTCTCCCTCTCCCTCTCTCCTTCACTCTCCCACTTTCCCTCTCCTTGATCGCCGCCCCCCTCCCGTTCGCCATCTCCTAATTTTCATGGTTCAAAGAATTATTGGCAGGCATATTTCTTTCATTAAAAAAGTAACCCTAGCCTAGGGTTGCACGACCCAACCAGCCGGTCAACGGCCCACGGCACGGCATGGCCCAGTCAACGACACGGCCCACCAGACATGGGCCATGCCATGGGGCGAGGGATCTGGCACGGTCGGCCCACCCAACAGTTGTTACTTCCTTCCCTGTGAAATGAGTCTTGATTTGGCAGTATCTAACCATCTTCTACTGTTTTAAAGTTGCACTTAAAGGCCACTGAACTTTCAGGCATTAAAAAACAAAAAGTAGGATTATGAAATCGGTCTAATATGATATGTTTCACCAATAATGAATGCTAAAGACCAAATTATCCTCCTTATCCTTTGTGAATTAATTACATACACCTAGTGGACACGGGACACCACAACAGAGGGCATTTCCGGACTCAATAATAAATGGAGGAAAGTATGTCACTAGTCAATTGGGCCAGACTGTGGGTGGTGATTCCTGAACTTCCAGCTCAATCCAAATATAACCCGATAATTCAGGTTTCAAGCTGACCTGGGTCAGGTTCAAGTTGACATTTCCACCCAATTATTAGTAGGTTGGGTTTCATGGTGAGTTGATGCTTGATGCTCAACCTGCAACAAGACTCATTGCACTATGATTCACCAACTTGAGCCAAATTGGTTTGTCCAACACTCCAACCCCGATGATAAACAGGCTGAGTTCATGTCGGGCATATACAAGTTCAACATGTCCAACCTGACCCAATGCCACCCTAGCCTGAACCTTCCTTGTCAACTCAGACAAATAGGATACTGACTATATCATTCAAGTATGAAGTAGGTAAGTTATTAAACAAACTGATACCTTGGAAACTAGGCAATATTTGCTTCTTTCATTGCCCTCGAAACTATCTGATGTAAGAAACTTCCCTTCCCCTAGAATTTGGACACCTTCTTCAGCACAGTAAGATATGAGATCTCCAGACCTAACCACCTTCATCAACGGATGTTTGTGTTTTAATTTTAAATTTTAAATTTAATACCGAAAAGGCAAAAATTAATCGAAAAGAAAAATTAAATAGGCACGCCAAGCATGGCCGGCAAGGAACCACAGCACGGCCCAACCCGCTCCAGGCACGGCTCATCGCGGGCCATGTCGTGCCAGGGTAAATCCCTAGTGGGCCAGCCCAGCCCATTTAACATGCCTACCCTAGCCCTTATTTTAAATAAGAGCATAATTGTGCCAACACACTCATAGCAGTTAAGTGATGGCATCTTGGTATCACAAACATGCCAGGCATTGATTCCTTAATCTTCAAGTAGCACTCAAGACTAGTATCCCAACCTAGCAAAAAAAAAAAAAATCACACAACCACCATTAAAAAGAAATTGGGAAAAATTGTCGCGGCAGGTCAACTACCATGAAGGATCTATTTGAAAGAAGTATAAGAACTTGCACAATATTTTGAAATAAGAACTGAAGAGGATCTTCACTAAAAACTAAAAAACATTTAGGAGCTATTTAAAACATTCTCCAAAGTTTCACACAGATGAGTGAGTTTTTCTTAAATATTCTAATAAAAGTTAGGCAATTCTATCCGACTATCAAGGGAGCTGCTATTTACACAGCCGGAATTGCTCCATGTACATCCATCCATGGGACTCATGACGGACCCCTCTGAAGAATCTCCAAGATGGCCCTCCCTCTCTTCACACTCTCTCCCTCTACCTCTCCCTGCTCGGCCGCACGCCTCCGCCCAGCACCCGCCTCCCTTATCTCTCCCTCTCCTTTTCCCTGTCTTTCTCGCTCTCCCTCCCCTTCTCCCTGTCTTTCTCTCTCTCCCTGTCTACCTCCCAACTCCGCCCACTCTCCATCTCCCTCTCCCTCTCCCTCTCCCTGTCCCGCCCTCTCCCAGCGCCCACCTCCACCCTCTCCTTCTCCTTCTCCTTTCTCTCTAGGAAATCATAAGTTCAGGTCCTCCAATTTCCATTTAATTAACATGTTTAAGTAATAGATAGGTACAAGAGTGAACAACAATGAAAAGCACCTAACATATCTACATAACCATGCCAGTCAATGGAAGTAATAGCAACAATCCATCCTAGATCAATGCCCCCTTTTCAGGTCCAGGTCCAAGTCCATGTAAGCCGATTCAATTCCTAAATGAAGTTTCAAATGCCAAGAGATATGATTTGGTGCTCTGATTTTACGGGCATCTTCGACAACATTTAAGCGTTGAATCGGAATCCAATTAATACATTGAACCCTACTTTGGTGGCCTCATGGGTCAAGGTTAAGCCCAACCCTTGACTCGTGCTTGGCTCATCACTGGAAGTCCACATGAAAGGTCAATGGGCCCCACACAAAATCAAACCATCAAAAATACAAAATCTGGGAATTCACTGCCTCCAGTGTATCCGGTTGACATCCTCCAATGCGTGATCAACGGGGTGCACTGTGGATCTCAAGTTGTCTCAGGTACTATGTACCCGGTCGACATCTTGGGCGCCATGGTTGACCGCATACATAGAGACTTGAATGACAAAAACCTGGCAGGCATGTCTCGATATGAAATTTCTACAACGTGGTCGGTCGACATCCTTCAAGAGTGGTCGACCCGCTACAAAGAAAGGCTAAGACTTGGTTTGTCATTCATTTGATTCTGGACAATGTATCTGATCGACATCTAGTTGTTGACACCAAAAATGTCACTTTGCCTCTTCATACACTTTCAACATAAAAAAAAAGCTACATGAAGCTATATCCGACCGCAACGGGCAATGCTACTTCAAGCATCAGATCTTGACGGAATCATCCAGAAACTTCAAGATCCTTGAAAACGTCATAAGAAGAGTACACATGAAGTTTTGGGTCATCTCGACATCACTTAGCCTAACTTCACCCTTCCAACAGCTAAACAGGAGCTCCCGGCGACAGTAAAACTAGAGACCTTATTTTACAAAACAGAGCACACAATTTGCCTCAAAATGCCACCAGAAGGCTCTACATCAAATTCCATACCATTCCGACACTGTTTGGCCCAAAATGCAAAAGGCCGCATTCTTCATGCGACAAAGTCGGCTCTTCCGGCGACAACAGCATCGTAGGTATCAAATCTTCAAAGAGAGCCTATGGATGATCTTAAAGTACTTCCAAGAGGGTCTACTTCAAATTTCAAGTCAAACCGACAACGCTTGACCCAACATCAACCCTCAAACAACAAAATCAGGCCTTTCGGCGCTGGAAACCACCAAAGTCATCACTCATCAAACAAAGCACATGAATGATCTCAAAATGCTTCCAAGGGGCTATATGTAAAGTTTAAGGTCTTTTCGACATCATTTGGCCCGACTTTGACTCCCGGAAGCTAAATCAGGTCGCCCGGAGACGAAGCCTCTTGGGACCATGATTTGTAAATCAAAGCTAACGGATCATCTTAAAATTATTCCAAGAGGCTCTCTGTCAAATTTCAGGTCAATCGAACATCGTTCGACCGTACATTAAAGCGCAGCTGCTTCCTCGCATCAAAATCAAATCTACTGGTGACGGAACCCCACACGGTCTAACATGAGAAATTAGAAAAGAGCAAGAAACATGTACATCTGGATGTTCAATTGTTCATCTTAAAAATAAAATAAAAATAAAAAAGAAAGGGTGTGTAGCTCAGATATAAATAAATCCAGACGCTTAATCTGTGTCAAAAAGAAGTGGGCCTCCTCACACCAAAGAATGGAAGTGATGTTGATGATCAAATAAGTCGAGCACGTGAAAGTGGGCGTCACTGCCATTCAGAAATCCCAATAGCTCAAAGTACAGATTATATTTATTGTAAGTAGGCTAAAAACTCACCCTAATCAGAGTTAGGGCTACCACCAGACTGATCACATGTCAAACGAGTCTCTGTGCTTGTAAGAGAAAACGGGTGTTCAAAATCTTGGAACCCATGTATTTGTGATGGCCACTTCCACTAGAATAGATTTTGGGACTACTGTCAGATTGATCAACTGTCAAAACATGTAATTAGCTCTTTTTGCTATATAGATTTGGTCAATAGTCAATTGATCACCATTGTTGTCATATTGTGGTCGTCATCAAAGCCTTATTCCATCAATCCGGTGTCAAGCTTAAAGAGTTCTACCATTCAAATACTAGCAATTTGTGATAAGTTCTTATAGCCTGACTCCCAATCTGATGTCAACCCTCCCTGACATCACATGACCAAACACATCACATGGCAGAGGAATGCCTAAGAAAATTCACGACAGAACTAACAATCTGATGGCTTAACAATATACATTTTAGACACTGACTGACTCAAAATGGAGAAATTCTAACAATTTTATGTCTAAAATTTTCTGATGCGATTCTTCAAACATGCACTTAGGCACCAGATGGACAATCCGGAAAACCAAAAAACCAAAAGGTGAAGCCACTGTGCTTTTCTAAGCCAAACTCAAAAGACTGCCTTTCATAGCATCATTCTAAAATGGTAACATTATATGATTTTCTTATGAATTCCCACCAATAAAATGTCAAGCTTCAAAGTTTCAAGCCATAAGTCTGATATCTGAGCTGCAAGTCAAATAACCAAATCGCATGGGGTCTTGAACCTCTGGAAATCATGGCATTGATGAAATTGTAACTCTACTGTTCTTGAATATGGTATTTGATAAAAAGACAGATGAATATCAACTGGTTTTGCAATTTTTACTGAAGTAACATACTACAATTTATATCATAACTCAAACTTCTACAGCGGCAACTATTTTTCTCTGATTTATTCTGTGGCAGAAACACATTCTCCGAGATACAAGCAAAACTGCTGAAAGTTCTTTCCTCTTTTAATACTACTGGAAAATGAACTTGTGTGTGTACACTCTTCTTTTAAAACCTGACTGGAATATAGGTCTAGATCGATCATCATGGACTTTGTGGTCTGGTTAGAGACACACACTCCCTATTCTCAAACTGGGAAATAAATTTAAAAGCAGCTGACGAGTAAGGTTTCTGTCAGGATTCATTTTGCCGAAGAGAGTACCAGGGCTCACATAACCATACCCCCATCAATGGTAAGCACCTGCATGACACCCAATAAAAGTTCAGGTTGCTGCTAGGTGGGTCGAATGGTGCAAAAGAAATACAGCAATTAGGTTAATAAATAGTTTTTGAACTATGAACTAAAGATAGTAGTAAAGCTATGTTATCAAAATTCACAGGTTCACAAAATATAAAAGCAGAGGAAGAAGAAGAACGCTGATTTCAAGACCTTACGAAAATATCATTGTGCCAATGACCTTTGGGTGTGTTCCAAATCATAATTCTTCTTTTTTGGCAAAGCAGACAACCATCGACTTCACTCTAGTTCGCTAGAAATAACACAGCTGTTTTCCTTCCCTTCTCAAATCTGAACAGTTCCTAAAAATTAACATGAACATAACTTGCCATATTGGTGCTGACACAATCCACCAATTTAAACATTAAATAAGGGACATCAGAAGGACTTCTGTTTTCCATTATTTTCTATTACTAGGCGATCTTCAAGATTTCTCATCAATGCTTAAGTTCAGAGCTTTTTGAGAAGGGTTTTATGCATGGAGCTGAGTACCTAAGTTAGGAGTTCCATGCAGATACATAATGGTATTTTCTAAAAAAAAACACTAATAATCAAGAGGGCTTCTAGCAATCACCAAAAAGGTAAGACCCTTTAAAGAAATTGGATGTGTTAAACCAACTTTAGCAGATCTGTGTACAAGTCACTTGAGAGTTCTGGATATTAAACAAAGAATGAGATGACAACTAATTATACCTGTCCTGTAATGTAGCTTGCAGCAGGACTAAGGGCTAAGAATTCCACCAAACCAGCAACTTCTTCTGGCTGACCATACCTCCCTGGACAATCATAACTAAAATAAGAGTCGCCCTTTCATTTTCTCGCCTTTCCTATTTTACACTTTTGACAAGTAATTCTTAAAAACTAATGTCTGGAAGTATGATGTCAAGTAAATAAGCTGAAGAGTCAAAGCAAAATCAAATTAATGAAGAATTATAAAGTTAAGTCTGGAGGGAAGCTGTCCTGATGACATCACAATGCCATCATCACATCACCAGTGCTATTAAAATAACTTCCAATCCTATCTTCAAGAGCTTATTAGATGCATTGAAGTTTCATCCCAAAGCATTTCATTGGAGGCTACATTGCATTTCTCTGAATCTCTCTTTTAGCTTGCAGACTCCTTATACAAAAACACTTCACTGGAGGCAAAACTTTCACATTTATGCTCAACATCAGCTTGCAAACGTTTCAATGAGCCAGCAACAAAAAACAGCATGATTAGATTGGTTTTAAATTGACTCTCCTTGCTCACCCACATCAGTTTTATGGGGAATAGCAGCAAGAAGCAGTCATGAAATCATCATTAGACACACTTGAGCAATCATATGATGTCTTCTTGCCTATGATCTACAGAAATGTAAGGGTTGGACCATTGTGGTGGTCTTGACTATATATATTAAGAGCCAAAATGGCAAAACAGTAAACAGAGATTAAAGTGATTGTGATGATTGTTTCCATACATAGACATTAATATTGGCAGTTACGCAGTTTATTTTAAAAAATAGAAAAGAAAAATAAAATAAAATAAAAACCCATGCCACTTCTAAATGTACACTCACGTAAAGGGATGGTCTCTAGGATTTTCTTCTCAATGTCTTCACTAAGCTTAGCAGTCATATCAGATGCAATAAATCCAGGGGCAACAGCATTTACCTGAGGCACAAACATTACCAAACCAAACCAAACATTACCTGAGGCACAAACATTGCCAGCAAAAAATCAATTACTATATGCCAATGTAATAGATCATAGGATCAGTACCACAGGAAGAAACTCACATTGATATTTCTGCTTGCATATTCCTTTGCAACGGACTTGGTTAAGCCAATTACCCCTGCTTTTGCAGCACTGTAGTTGGCTTGTCCAATGTTGCCGACAAGACCAACAACAGAGGCTATGTTAATAATTCTTCCCTGCATAATCAGTTGCGAACTTAGAGATGAGTAATTTGAACACCAAAGAAAGAGTGGTGAAACAAAAATAAACCCCAAGATCAAATGGCGACTAGTCAGATTTGATATAATGTATGAAGTTTAGGCATAAAAGAGTTTCTACTTCCATGTCCTTTGACATTCTTAACAAGAAGCACTCATTTTGAAACCTGCCATTCAACCTCTCATCCTGTCTTTAACTCCAAGTCTTTACATTTTTTTTCTTTCTTTATTTATTTATTTTATTTTTTTTTTGAAAGGTGAAAATTGCAATTTCTAGACCAAATAATTTATAGAAGAGAAAAGAAATAAAGAATTACCTTCTTCTTTTTCATCATAATTTTGGTTGCAGCCTGAAAGAAATAGATTATTCACTTGACCAATTAGATTAATTCAAGCTTCCGCATGCAAATCTGCAAACATTTGACACACATACCTGTGTACAGAGGAATACACCGGTAAGATTCAAGTCAATGACTTCTTGCCATTGAGTTTTCTTCATTCTCATCAGCAATGTATCCCGAGTAATTCCTGAAACCATCGAAAATCAATTGAGATTAAGAAAGGAGGAATACATGAAGTATCCTGTGAAAAAGAGAAGCAAATCCCCAACAACCTGCATTGTTTATTAATATATCAACTGTTCCCCATGCATCAACTGCCTGCAAACATCATGATGTGATATTAGAATCACAAATAGCAATTAGCATCTGCTACAATTTTCACTTCATACAATTAATGAGCGAGAGCATAATTACAGTTTTGATCATAGATTCAACATCAGCTTCCTTCGAGACATCTCCACCATAAGTAAGGGCTTGGCCACCAGATGCTTCAATCTGTAATCGGAATAAACTTGATCACCATGATCTTATATTCTGGGAATAAAAGTAAGTAACATTTAATAACATGAAAAAAAGTTAAAATAGATATCCATAGACCGCCCAATAAGATTAGGTTGGAAAATCAAGGCATAATAAATAACCAAACCCAACAGGAGGTTGGAATGGTAGTGAATGACCGCCAGAGGGATTTGTCATAGTGACATTTCGAAACAACAAAAAAGGAAACCAGTCCATAGAAGTCCAATAACCAGTCAATCTAGTTTATAACAGAACTATAGATCCACTGGAATGGTATGGTTCAGGGCAGACTAGAAAGTGCACCAAGAAAATCAGTCAAGCCAATATGACTGGCCGGGGGCCAAACCTGACTTTTTAAAATACTGGAAACAATAGCCAAAACTCTTGTGAGAATAAATTGGTAGAAATGCAATCAACGTACCTGTCCAGCAGTATAGCCTAGTTTACACAGAAATCAAACAGGAGGAACTGTAGATTCCATGTCACATCCACATCAATTCAAAGAGAAAACATCAGACGCTTGTATCCAAAACCAAGTCATTAGATACATTTCAGGGCTATGAAGCACGGACACGTGAAACAGGGCCCCGAATCCGTATCCCGGGCGTATCGGACACGGATACGCCCGGATACGCCTTAAATTCGTCTGGGATACGCATGGAGCGTATCTGATTAAAAAAAAAAAAAGTCACTGGCGGACACGCGCGCGACAAGCACCGGATACGTTAAGTGAAAAAATAAAAAGAAGGGGGGAGAGGAGAAAGAGGAAAAAAAAAAGAAGAAAGACGAAGAGAAAGCAGAGAAGCTAGGGCTTGCACCTGACCATCGCCTCGCTCCGACCATCGTCATCGCCTCGCTGCTCGCTCCTCCGACCACACCATCGCCTCGCTCCTCCGGCCAGGACCTCCACATCGTCAGCAGCAGAAAAGGAGAACTAGCGCCTGTCAGGTTCTTTTCTCCCTCTTTCTTTTCCTTTCTTTTCCTTTTTCCTCTACTGCTTCATCCAGCAAATCAGAGAAAAAGGCAGAGATAACAGAACCAGATGCAACAGTAGCACTGTTGTCTGTTGGAGCAAGTCGTCCAGATTTGTCAGTGGAAAATCCTCTACGTGGGCCCCACTTAATGATCTTTGGACAGATCAGAAGTAACGGATGATAGGAAATATAAATTCCGCAACTGATGGAAGAAGAATTCCTCAAAAAGGATCAAGATCAGAGATTCTGGACGGCTGAGATTGAATCTTGTGGATAAAATTGAATAACCCTAGAAATTAGCAGATGGCCTACCTCTGATGATAAAAAAATCTTGGAAAAATCACCAGAAATCTTGATAATTCCAGTCGACCAGGATGGAAGAAAACTATAGAGGGGCTGATGAAAATCTGATGTGGGCCACATCTGATCTGAGATGATCTGTGATGATCGGGGATGATCAGTGATGATCTGAAGTAACTCTGAGGGCTTCCAAACCTTGGAAGATGTTGAGGATGATCTTACAGATCATTGGATGTTGAGCATGTGAAAGAAAAGAAAACCCTAGGCTCTGATATCATATCAGATGCACACATATGAAGGAAAACAAAGTTGTTGGAGGGAAATCGTGTTTTTCTTTTGGGTATCCTCTCTTTTTATTATATAGCCTTTATCAACAGAGTTCTAATGCAAAACAAGTCCTAAATAATAGCTACCTAATTGTACAAGAGTTCTAATTTAGACTAATTCTATTTGAACTAAAAGACCTATTTATAATATAACTACAATTTATGGGATTGACACATCAGTTGTGTGACTTGTGTCTGAGATGATATATATATTTTCAGAAAGGTATATATAATTTTTGAAAGGGTTTTTAGGGTTTTTTTTCTGTTTTCAGTAAGGTATATAGAATGGAATGATATGAAATGCTGATTTTCTGGTAAGTTTTGTTGTGTTGTTTGGATTGGAATTTGTGTGTTTTGATGTTCTGCTAAGCTACATCCTTTCTGGTATGTTTTCGTTGGAGCCCCTTTACTAGCAAATGAATGAGTTCATTCCTTTGAATGACATCAATGATATTATGGCTATTTTGATTGAAATAATGTTAGATTTTTATTACATGGTCATATAAAATATATTTAAAAATAAATAAAATTCAACGTATCCCCGGCGTATCGTATCCTACTTTTTTGAGAAATGGCGTATTTGCGTGTCCGTATCGTATCGTATCCGTGTCCCGTATCCGTGTCCGTGCTTCATAGTTTCAGGGTATCACGCTCGAGATTAATCAAGGCATGCAGCAATCCAAGCAATCAGCATAGGACGGTTATAACAACTTAAAAAATTACATAGCTCAGTATACATTTCATAGTCAAAAACCACTAAGTTGCATTCAAATTCGAAACAGCCATCTCATTCACATACATAAATGCAAATTAACAAATGTGTGTTCATGTAAACTGGAACTTCCTTGAGTTATGGAAGTAAGTGTGGAGAACTATAGTTTTCAATATAGAAATTATGTGAGAACTAATCTGTAGTTTTACCAATAAAAATACAAATAAATGAATTGTAGCATTCCCTTTTTAATATTCACAATTCCAAAGTTTGGAACAGCTTTTACTATTTTAATAAATATTCATAGGTATTCAGCATGTTTTCCATGCAAGACTCAGCGACCAGTATAGCTGAAAACAAACCCTAACTTTAATTTCCCAAACCTTCTCAGTAGGAGTATATCATTGCAAGTTGGAAAAGAGATGAAATAAAGAAATTGATGAGTTGGTGGAGTGGCATAAGGCGTGGGTTTGCTCCCCACACCTTGTGTTCGAAATTGCCCCAAATTTGCCCAGTGCGTGTCTGTGCGGCTTTAGCAAGCGCCACTCGGCAGATTAGTCATGTTGGGTCGAAGACCTCAGGGATACCCACGTCCTCAAAAATAAAATAAAATAAAATAAATAACCTGACTGAGGAAATCAATGCTCACATCTAATTAGGATTACTTTCTCGGAATGTTAAAAAATTTCAAATAAATAAAAGAATTTTTCTGTTCCCACTAATTAGAAAAGAAACATCAAAGCAGAAAGCCACCACACTTCACACTGCTCGGAACAACGTCACAAGATCTCATGATGAGAAGGGATAAAAGGGTCTTTGTTGTAGGGAAAGTCCCACATCCCACATCACCCAAGTAATGGGTTTGACAGGGCTTCATATACCTGTTTGGGCCTTCCACCTATACGCTTAAGCTTTTGGGTTGGTGCATGGTATCTTACATTTACATGATACAAAAAAATCTATCATTAGTTCAGCACTTTATTCAGCCTTAAGAGTTACACGACTCACCTCTTTAGATACTTCCTCAGCCTCCTTGGAGGACCTTGCATAATTTACAAGTACCTGTTATAGAATCAGGTGCATAAAACAATCAATTAAGTGAGAAAATAACCTGGCTACATGTTTCACACATCATCATGTATAGAATAAAATTTCTAGGCAAGGTTCAGGATGTAGCAGTAGCACATAAGCTAGATCCATACTAGATTTCAAAGCTATATCGACAAAGTAAATTGAATTCCAGTGTAATCAGAAATGCCATGACAGTACTGTTCAATGAATTAACTGTGGTAAAATTACCAGGTAGTAGAAGTTAAGTATCCATACAATAGCTTTATTTTTTGCTGCATGTTGTTTGTGGCGAATCTAGTACAGAGAAGTAAAATGCAATCTTGACTTTTTGGACAAAATAGTTTAGGCAGCCACATAAGGAAACCTTTACAGCAAGTTTCCCCTAGTTATTGGGTAGAGTCTGGATCTTTTGTGCAACTATAACATGGGAACCATGTCATACTCTCCAGAACTCCATCAAGGGGCCCACATAATGAAAATCCGAAGCATTCAAAATCAATGTCATGGCCTCCAATGAGATATCCTAATATATCAGTTTAGTTAAAGCGGGTCCCACCATTTGATTGATTGCAAGACAAAAGCGTGATTAACTCCATGTCAGCAGCGATGTCACGTCAGCGCTGAGTAATGTTTTCAATAATGTGTTCAATCTGATGGTGGGACCTACTCTTATTGAAATGAAGTTTGAGGATATGTCATTGGAGGGGATGAGATTCATCTTGAATGATCTAGATTATCTCAATGTGGGTCACACGATGAATTTATATTTTTTCAATTTTTACATTACCGCTCTTGAGTTATCCAAACACAATAAAGTAAAGCTTAATTTCCTTTACCACAACCATCCAAATGCCTTTTTCATTTAACTAAAAAGTCAAGTCCACTTTCAAACCACCCCTAATTTCCAATGATGTGACATTTAACTTTCTACTACTATACAAGTAAATTTACCAAACAGCCCCTAAAAGGAAAATGCTGGTGCAAATAGCTGGTTCTTGATTCCCATTTCCATATTCTCTTTTTTTTATGCATTCATTTCTCACATGGTTTCCCCACATCCATTTCTTGGTCTAGAAATTAAGGTAGGAACATATCAGGTGGTCCCATCTGAGAGATCGTTCAGTTACTTTTCCAACTGTTTGCTAATGTGGATAGAAACCTTAATAAATGGACCTAAAGGTCGAGGATAAATCCTACTGAATAGGAGGAATGAGATATTCTTACACATTTAAGATTAAATACTCTCTATATCCTCAAGGCAATTGAATAAGATCTGAGAGAGTGATGCAGGCGAGACCCGAGGTCAGCCAACCCATTAGACCCAGACCACAGGCCCAAAAGTTCAAGCAGTGGGTCCAACTGTCCAAGCCCATTAAAGATATAAAATCAGAAGATCGTTCAAGCCAAGGATTCATTCCTGTTTTCCTATTTATTTAAAATAATGGGAGGCTAAAATTTAGGGATAGAGAATTGATTTTATTAAAAAGTTTATATTAGCATTTAGAATTTAATTTTGATTGGAATTGTTTCCAGAATAGAATTAGGAAAGTATTGGCTATATAAAGATTGTAATCCCTCTCATTCAGTAGTTTATTGGTTGATCAAACTTCCTCTGTGAGTTGTTCTCTCAGTTATGTGGTTATGTGTCTTTGGTCTGAGACCAAGACACTTTGGATCTTGGGAAATTCTATATGCACCTACTATTTTTGATGAATACACCCACTTGCTGAGCCCACCACAGTTTATTTTTAAAAGTTTTTACTGAGCCCACCCACCATAATACCCGAACTGCCCATTTGCACTCGTTTCATCTCCAACCCATTCCCTCGTCGACAGTTTTGAAAACTTGGCACCAATTCTTCTCCATTTGCAACGATCTCCAGAAAGCAGCGCTTCTTCTTCTTCTTCTTCTCTTGTTCATAGGTAGCTAATTTTTACAATCTTTTTAGGTCGTAATTTATGCATTACATATTACAGACGTTTGGAAGAAATTGCATGTTATTTTTTTTCACATGGGAACTGCATAATCCCTGTCCATTGCTGCAAAAACCTTGTTAGTCTTCGCGATATGCACGGCATTCCAGAAACGTGCAGAAAATTTCTGCACCGCACATGTTAGATGTGCCGAAATTTTCTGCACTGCACATGTTGGATGTGCAGATCATACTTGCACGGCACATGTTGGATGTGCAAAAAATTTCTGCGCGGCACATGTTGAATGTGCAGGTCAAATTTGCACGGCACATGTTGGATGTGCAGGTGTAATTTGCACGAGTTCATTGTGCCGTGCATAATCATTTTGCACTATTAATTTGAACCTAGTAGTTTCAGAAAACATTATATCTTATGTTACGCTGTTTCTTTTTATTTATTTTCATTTTTAACAAATTTGAAGAAATGCCGAGAAGACCTGTTCGCCGTATTGGTGGCATGTCACAATCGACAGGTGGACGGGCTAGTTCTTCGACAGAGCCATCGAGAGTGCGGATCAAGAGAGGTGTTGCTAGACCGTGTCACCGAGATGTGCATGCGAGTTCTTCGACCGCCGGCCATCAACGGCCAACGGCATCCGAACGAAGACGGAAATTGCGGCAGGATCCACTCCCGGAGCCTATAGAGGAGGATGTTGATAGTTCTTCAAAGGAGGATTCTTCAAAGGAGGATTCTTCAGAGGAGGATTCCTCAGAGGAGGATGCACAGCCGTCCACTCCTCCTGTGGCGGCAGCAATGGAGGACCATTCATCAGACGGGAACGCACAGCCATCCAGTCCTCCTGCAGCGGCAGGGGAGGGTCCTATCCTTGGCGGACCGGCCGATTTATCTGTCCTCCCGAGTGTTAGGACGCACGTAGCCATACCCATATGGGACGGGGAGGTACACTTGCATTTTTTTAATGTTTGAATTAATTATTTTTCAAATAATATGTGTTGAAGTCTATAATAACATATATTAATGAAGATTTATATTTGTAATGTGCAAGAACGTGAGCCACTCAAATGTATCAATCATTGGCGTCAGCTAAAGGATTGGTACATACCTGGGCCCGGGGATTCGGCCGATATCGAAGTTCCTCGGCTTCGTGCGATCATAGAAAAGTCTGGATTGGCGGAGTTGAAGTATTTGTCATACCGATATATCTCCTGCCCTTTGGTATCCAGCTTTGTAGAGAGGTGGCAGCCCGAGACAAATACCTTTCACATGCCATTTGGTGAGATGACGATCACCTTAGACGATGTGAGCACTCTCCTTGGCATCCCAGTAACGGGACTGTCTGTCCACACATCGACCAGTATGGAATTTACCGATCA
The DNA here is from genome assembly GCA_012931725.1 of Litsea cubeba. NCBI lineage: Eukaryota > Viridiplantae > Streptophyta > Magnoliopsida > Laurales > Lauraceae > Litsea > Litsea cubeba. The sequence goes on from CM022948.1 coordinate 20,164,007, forward strand.
GGTAGATTTACTTGAGCGTGGACTAGGCGTGGATAGGGCGACTGCGCCTGCTGAACTTCAAGTGGCGCGTGGTGGGGTAGTGAGGAGGGCCTAGATCAAACAGGTGTGCGGCAATGTGAGTCCCAGGTCGTCTGTTGAGCAGGTAGAGTGTGCAGCTAGAGGCTATCTTCTTTATTTGTTAGGCTGCACACTCTTCACCGATAAGTCGTCCACCCGAGTCCTCATTGCCTACCTATCTTTACTGATGGACCTGGGATAGGTCTGTCGTTATGCACGGGGGGCTGTCGCGCTTGCATATCTCTATCGCCAATTGGGGACCGCTACGAGGGCAGATGTGCGACAGATAGCTGGATATCTGACACTACTCACGGTAAATGTGTACATCCCTTTGAAATACATATGCATGTTCCCATTTGCAAATCTATGAAATACTCGTAACATATCATTTAAATTTGTATAATTAATAATCCTTATCTTTTGCAGTCTTGGGTGTACGAGCACTTCCCATTTGCGTGTCCTCCTGCATCGTGGGGATTTACGGCTGCAATGCCTCATGCGACTCGCTAGAATCCTGGACAGGATTCCGGGATTGCAAGGGAGAACATAAAGCTATTTCGAGAAAGACTGGATGACTTACATCCAAGTGAGGTAAGCAGCCAATAGACATGTTGGTATCTATTTTAAACCGATTGAGTGAGTCCGTTTTTTGGAGTATTAATGAGTTGCTTCATTTACTTGCCACAGGTGGTTTGGGATCCGTACAACGGTGCGAGGGCTCAGCATCCATTCCATCAGATTTCTTTCTTTTGTGTTTGCTTGAGAGCACTTGATGTGATTAAACCCTACCACCCACATAGGGTTCTCCGTCAATTTGGATATGATTTGCACTATATTTTTAATATAGCACATATACATTTCAATAGCAATCAGTTAACAGATAACATTAACAAATAAAATTTAGGTCGAATTCATCAGCATTCCGTTAAAAATATTATATAATATGTTTGGTTACATCAAATTTCCCTCAGATTACATAATCAATCGCTGTCAAGATTCACTGACTCCTGTGTTGCTACACTCTTTCCTAAGATTTCTCTGAATTGCTCGATGCTCTTTGCATATGGGAGCTGCCATCCGTCTGCATCAGGATGGTGGTTTCTGTGCCAATTTGTTGCAATGGGAGGCATGGGTGCTTCTGGTTTCATGAAGACTGGTACAAAATGGTTTCCATTGTCGAAACCAACCGCGATGACTTTGTGATTACTTGGTGGAATCGGGGATGATTTCAAAGGCAGGAAAGTCAAGAATTGTTGCAATGAAAGCAGGACCAATACAATGTTATAATGCGAAGATATCAAGTGACCCGTGTCCGGCATTGTCATCCACCGATCAAATGAATGGCTGTTTTCAAAGTAAGACAATGCGTAATACAGCTCCCAACCCGGTCCTCTCCTCCATAGACCAATGCATAATAATTTTGATACCTCTGCAATTCACTGCTCAAATCCAATCTAACTTGCCTCCAACTGTCTTTGCCCATGCCTAGAAGACCAGCTATAGCTCTAAATCCACAGTTACCATCAGTTGCGACATCCTTAACAATGAGGATATAGGGTCCCAGAGACTGAGGGAGCAAATGCAGAAACGTACATAACCGAGTGCGGGGACACTAATTTTCTCCTTCTTTTTCTTTAATGTTGTACTACTTAATATAGCAGGAACGCTATCTTTCAGCCCTAGTGCATATTCGAAAGCAGATGGATCCCGACTCATAGACCGATCCAATTTCTTCTTTTTCGATGATGACCGACCGCAGGTATTTAATTTAACTTCCGGTTCAATAAGAGGGGTAGATGAAGGACTACCCAATTCTCTAAGTTTTTTCAAAATTTGTATTTTACCCACCTGATCACTATTTTGAAATTTCTTAATGATCAACTTAAACTCGGAAGTTGTGGTCAATTCAAGGGCTTCGTTCATCATAGTGACCTCTAAATTGAGTTTCCGCCAATACTGATATACACAACTCAACAGTATATGAGAGCCTTCTCTTATGTACTCTGCAATTTCATGTGCACATGGTAAACCATGAGTCCATCTCACGACACACCCACATGCCTCCGAGTCCGGACCAATATCACCAGCTCTCATCGACTCATTTAACACTGTTTCCAAAGCATTCCTTGATAGAAATCATCTCAATTCACGGAACAGTGTCGGTTTGAACTTATGTTGCACAATGGTCAAACTCTTTTCAAAAGAAGCCTTTATCTCAGTAAGTAGCAACTCAAGCAGGGCATGGATAACCTGCCAGGACGAATGAAAGCTACAACTCGATGTACCCAGGTGTCTCTTTGATTTTGCCTGTGCACTCTCAGCCAATGTTGTAAAAATCGCTAGGCGGACGCTAGGCGGTGGGCATGGACTAGGGATTAATTTCCGATTAATCCTCGTCTAGCCCGATTAATCCCCTCCTAGTCCGATTAATCCCCACCTAGCGCCTAGGCAGTGACCACCGACTAGCGCTTAGGCGGCCGCCTAGGCCGATTTTTGCAACAGTGCTCTCAGCCCTGTTAGTAGTGACATTCCCAAAGTGCATATTATGACCTGTCCAAACAGCCACAAACTGCTCCTTATGCTTATTCAACCACGAGTTCTTCACATAATCAACAGCTTGTGGATACCCGCAAAAATTTCGTTCCAAAGCACTTAGAAGTTGCATGTGGTCACTTTCAGTTGGAGATACTACCAACATGTTCCAACAAGAGATAAATGCATCACATTTGTCCTTGGTCTCAAAAAACTTCTTACAATTTGCCAAGATGTTCCTAGAAATATGCCACCTGCATAATAAGTTTGATGCATTCGGAAAGACAACTTTTATTGCATTCATCAGCGCTAACTCTCTGTCTGTGACAATTACACGGGGCATAATGCATCCATCCATTAATTCCTTAAGCCTCTCCAAAGCCCATCTATAATTGGCCTCCTTCTCTGATTCACGATACACAAAAGCAACGGAGAACGTCAGTTGAGTAGATGTGAGTGCACCCCACAAACCACTATCTAATCATCATCAGTTGCCAACTTTCGTCCCTTCAAAGCGAAAGGGCAACTACACTTCTTCGTTCCCGTTGCCTTATTAGGATTTTTCTTTTCGTAGATCTTCGAAGGACCTCTATAACTATCACTTCTCTCACAAGATAAAACTATACTCGGCATCCTACCATCTCCACCAGCATCTGAAGTTTTGATTACAATTACCAAGCCATGTTTCTTTCCAACATCCCTTGTCCATTGGATTAGGCCCTCTCGGCTTCTGAATATCATGTCAATGATGAAGACATTAGTAAAATCCAAAAAGCACTGACTTGCACCGGTTGAATCAATCTCCTAAAAATATGATTACAAAAACTTAGTTTATCACTGCACGGTCCTCTAGCAACGTGCAATTTTACATTGCACGGTTTATGTTGGTCGTGCAATATTATAATGCACGGTTCAAAGAAAACGTGCAATATTTTAATGCTCGGTTTAATGTTGCCGTGCAAAATACTAATGCACGGTTATAATATGCCATGCAGATTTGATATGCACGGTTCTGGAATACCGAGCACGTCGCGAGAAAAATGAAAGACAAGCTGGAAACGAAGTCAAAGAGTTTACCTCCTCTTGGTAGATTGTCAGTTGCTTGTCCATGTTGAAAATGTTTACTTTCAATAGACAATATGGTGCAGGGAGTTGCGTACTTCCAATGTCTTTAAAGAAATAAAGGAGAGTTGAGGATTTCTTTTCCAAGGGTTGAAGGAATGATGAGGAAGGAGATGAACGTCAATGACCAGGAAGGAGTGCAGAGGAACAATTATGAAACAATGGATGAAAGGGAGAATGAAGAAGAATAATAAGAAGTAGAGGAATAGGGGATGAGAGCAAGGATGAAAATAGCGGTTGCGGCGGGCCGACGAAGCGGGGGATACGTAGCGTAGCGGGGATACGTAGCGGCGTAGCGGTGCGATTTGAAATAATCGCCCAAAAAATCTAAAAAAATTCCAGAAAATCCAGAAAATTGTAAAATGAAAGAATATGTGGTTCTTTTGCAAAAGTAAGTAAGAAAAGTGGGTGTAGCGGTGCCCTCAATATATGAAGTCCTGTATCGCTGAATAAATAGAAAATAGTAGTAATTATTAGTTTTTTCACATGTATTCATGTTTCTTAGTCATACTAACTTAGAAAGTAATGGAAAGCTCATAAAAAAAAAAAAAAAACTAGAACATAAAATAAAGGCATAAGACTTAAGAGTTAGGTCATTACTCATTAATGAACATTGAACAATTAAATATCAATACTTCAACATTCTAGGTTCAAACTCAATCAAGTGAATGAACTATGAAGTGATCAATAATCAATATTCAACACCAGTTTAAAAATGACAGAGTAGAGAGTTAGTGAAGGAAATAGGAATACCTTAGTCACCAGCACAATGAGGGTTCTTTATAAAATAATTTAATTAAGACCAATTTGAAATCTAGTAGTAATAGGTAACTATATCTTTACTACTATACAATTTTAAACATAATTAAACAGGTTTAATATCTTATCTAGCAAGTTATGTTAATAATAGACATCCAAGCACAAAAATGAAAAGAAAACCAGCAAAAGAGTCTTAGCTATCATGGTCAAGTATGATTCTTTTATCTTCTTGATTGCCACTTTTTCAAAAACATGCGCTTTGTAGCGGCCGCCACACTTTGTAGCGGCCGCTACGGGCCGCCACGGATGCGACGGCCGATATATCGGCCGCCACGCTACGTGGCGGCCGCTATTTCAATCCATGGATGAGAGTAGAGAAACCAGAACGATCTCCACTGCAGAAGAAACAAAGGAAGAGGAAAGGAGGTTGATGGTGAAGGGCGATTTCGTCCTTTCACCTAGGGGCATTTTGGTAATTAAAAAACAAACTTAAGTGTGGGTGTGCTCATCATTTGTGTTCAGAATTTCCCTTGGATCTTTGATCCCTAAGTTTCAGCTTGGAGAGCAGCTTATGGCTACTCTTCCCCTTCCGCGCTGCATCACCTTCCAAAACAATTACCATATTTAAATGAAAAACCTCGGCCTAATCCAATTCCCACATGAAACAATGACTTCTCAAATGCCCGCAAAGTATTCATGTCTCTTTTTTATACATACGAGAGAAGTGACACCTACCAAATGGCTCCACATTTCATAGATGGTTTTTTATGCATATTAATTTGAAATCCTTACCTTTATAAACAAAGCAAGGAATTCTAGTCCAAAAATGAAAAGGGATAATATACTCCACTCACTTCAAGGACTTCATTACTTACTGCCTTACCGCTCCTAGATCAAAACTTCAGACATTAGTGATTCAATGTTTTCTAAATACCTATCATGAAAATGGCATATTGTCTTTGGTACAACCATTACAGTACATCATTCTATCCAAAGGTGGTATTTGTAACTAACTTAAACACACTTAAATGATTAACTTGCAAATAAAAAATTTCGCAAACCAAATCATTCCATCCTTCCATGTAAGTTGAGAATAACGAATATGCATTTACATATAACAATAAGAAAAATGTGTCTATAAATTATCATTATAATGGCAGTTGGAGAAAAAAAAATAAAAAAGATACAGCCATTGACCTTACAACCAGCTTTGCCCATGGCCAATGCAATTGCTTTGCCAATTCCTCTAGAAGCTCCAGTGACGACGACGACAGGAGCTTCCACATTTTTAGCCACTTCAGCACTTGATTGCTCAACAGCCGCAACTTGAGTTCTAATACCTATATGCACCGTAATAAAATCTGAGCAAAGCTCTTTCCAAAACCAAATGGGATTAGAAAACACAGCTAAAAGCCTTTAGTTCTTTTTGCTGCAAATTTGTATGATGAAGAGGGACGATCTGGTGCTGATGGCAGCATGGCAGTTTCCATGCTGTCACCTTCTCTTAACTAATGTGAGGCCCACCTTTTCTTGATCCATGATATCACATAACATCAACCGGACAAATACTAGCCCAAATTCCACTTCAATCGGTGTAATATAGACCATATTAGTAATCAATACATAAGGGGTGATATAAAGCATTTAGTTAACCCTTGTTTTTCATAGATCAATTAGTGGTTTTGATTGAATCAACAAATAGGTGTGATCGAACATCTCTTTTATAATTCAATTTGAAGCAACCCAAACAGGCCAAACTCCTACTCGGGCCTATGAAATGACCAATGGATAGGAATGCTCCAAAACTCCACTTGTACAATTATTCCATGTATCACACCAGATAGAAACTGTATTCATGGAATAAGATCCGCTTTCAAGATGACTTGATGGTGAATTGGTAGACACCCAGACTCAAATTCTCATCCTAAAGACCATGGGCTTCTGTTTTTGAGTCCACACCTACTATGCACATCACTTCCATTGGACCACCATTTGTGCCAACAACCATAAATTGGAATAAACACCCGCCCCAATTCTACTTCAATCAAGACCAAGACACGCCGTCGGATTGATCATGCGCGAAATTTAACAGTCATGTTTTCCACAAGCGATGAACCCAACGGTGGATATCACTCCATTCGGGCCAAATTTCCGGCCAATTGCCATTCACAATCCGAGAGGGTTCGATCGCGCAGGGGTGGGACCCACAAAGATTAGATTTTTGGGTCGTTTACTGAATCTAGAATCGTCCATCTAAGAGAAGGAATTCTACAGAGAGACTGAATTGAAACATGCGAGAAAGGAAGGAAGAAAAGGAAGATGAGATTTCATGATTTCTCGTTGTTTGTGTTTTGTATTACCGGAGAAAGCAGATGAACTTTCGGATCTGGAATGCAGGAGAGGGAAAGATCGAAGCTGCATCGATGGAATAGTTGCAGAGAGCGAATAACAGCGTCGGAGAGGAGCGGTCTTCTGCCAGGTGGATTTGGGAGCGATCATGGCCGTCTGATTGAAGGCGATCGAGGCGGCCATGATTGCTCTTGCAGATCTTCCAGACACCAGAATTAGGGTTTTCAGAGAGAGAGAAAGAGGGTTTTTGGTGGGGTTTTAGAAGCTCTGATAGAGAGGAATGTGATGTGGCGATGCAATTTCAACGTACTGGCTGTAACTTTGTATGAGTAGCGAGATTTGCATGGAACTACATGCACTTATCAAGAATTACAAATAACTACATTGACAATCCAAGGTCTGATTTTCAATGTTGACGAAATGTGCATGTAGAGGGACAAAATTCGAGTTGTAAATAATCCGGATCCGGATCCGTTTTTAAATAACGGTTTCGATTTCATATCCGATTTTGAATCAGAATCTGTTTTGTTGGTTCCAGACCTGATTTCAATAAGAAAACTCAGATCTGGTTTCGAAACCGAGTCAACCTAGAGGACTCGAATATAGTTTCAAAATCAATTACATTTTCTTTTTAATTTTTATTTTTCTTCTTAAAATAAGTGTATCATTCAACTTATAATAGTGCCTCCAAAAAAGAGTTGGTTTTAAAGTATAACTTGCAATATCAAATACTCATATGCCAGTCCACGGGTCATAACCTATATGGACCCGGAACCATACCCGTTTATCAATCAAAACCTAAATTAGGTCCGGACCCGAACCCGAACCCATTTATGAATCAAAACCTAAAATAAGTTCCAGACCCGATTTTTTGCTGGTCGGAACTTCCGGGTAATTGGATAATCGGATACCCGTTTGCAACCCTAGACAAAATGGATGATGGAGATTTTCATATTAATAGTGGTGATTATTTGTAAAGATAAAAAGGGTAATGGGGGTATTTGTAATGGTAAAAGATAAGAGGTTATTTGTATATTTCTTGTATCATGACTTTTTTCTATTTTCAAAGGAAAATGTTTTCCGATCTACCCATCAAAAATGATTTTTAATAAAATCGTGGAAAAGTTAATTTATTTTTTCGATTTTTCTCAAAGAAAAGTGGCCACACTAACTATGAGATTTTAAATGCCACAAAAAAAATTGCTTCTGTTATTGACGTTTCTTTTCTACAGAAAATATGCTTCAACTTGGTTTTTTCTGCGGAAAAGAACTGAAAAATCATCCACGTAGTGCTTTTATATATTGAAATAGGAAATTTTTAAACGTTCTTTCTCCAATTCCTTAAAAACCCTAAACAAGGGATATGATCATTTCATCATATATTGAAATAGGAAATTTTTAAATATGGCCCATCAATTATCCATATCCATATCCCTAGTTTTATTGTTTGTCAAACATCCAAATGGTTCTATGTGGCTGCCACAAATACCCTAATCGCTCCCAAAATTCCATTGAAACCTCCACCCAATTAATCATTTGTGAAACATATGAATAATAAGTGGGCAATAATCTTGGCAGTCCAATCCTTTTTCATTTTTTTTTTATAAGTGGATCCCACCATACAGCCTCACAAATCTCATTGGAGTTTTAGGCTAACCAAAAGAGAGTAAGAAAGGCTGACAATCACAGAACAAGCCTAATCTCAGGACCAGTCGGGCACTCTACAAGTAACCACATCAAGACTTTAATTTTCCATTGATAACATTTGGAGATGTTCCCAGTTCCAAAAGTAAATAATTCTTCCACTCACAGATTTCAATAGGTCATCATTCATCCAGAATTATCCATAACCTAAAAATAACATTAACACCTGATGCTTGGGGAACATTTAGATAACTAAAAAAAAGTGTCAGCCCAAACACATGATAAAAACAGAGGGGCTTAATGTTCACATAAAGGAAAATCAGTGGATACCACACCTTCATTGGATACTGGATAGCAATCATCAATCATGGGGCAGTATTAATTGTAAGTGTCACAGTGGTTCACATAGATCATCCAAAGCAGCTGCAGTTTTTTTTTTTTTTTAGATCATTTGGGACATGCATCAAATGTATTAAATAAGTCTCACAGTGGTTCACAAGTTCGTTACAAGTGCAAGAGGGAATGCTCTTTTCCATTCATCATCAACTCTCATCTTTTTACATTACAGGAGGTCACAGTATTTTCACATAGATCATCAACAGCAATCGACTAACCCCTCATGAAATATCATCATCAGCCCAGGGTACTATTGAGGATAAAAATCGTATCTTGCCATGTTCAAACTTGTATATGACTCGTACAACCATCCAGCAGACCCTTCCCACCTCTAGTAGTAGGCCCATACTACAACACCCCGTCCCTTAATTTCCTATTAATACTAATTAATTGTTTGATTAGTTAGTAAGTGAGTTTAGAGTCTTAGCGAGTCAGGTTTATTTTGTGGATCATGCGTGCAAAGTCTCGCACGAGTTCGAGTTCGAGTTCGTTTAGGTACGTACGTACAGTAGGGAGGTGGTTTGCAATTTCAGGAAGTTTTCAGAAGTTTTATCGAGATTATGAGTTTTGGCAAGTTGGGTGCATCGGGTAGGTTTCGACATTTCACGAACTTTAGTTTTCAATTGCGTTTCGATTCGACGCGTCGAAGAAGCCCAAATATCATCTTTAGTGGGACCAAGGACTAAGCTGTATTTATCCATTAACTTGACCTAATAAAAGAACCCATCACCATCTCTTATTCTTCCTTCTTCGTTTCACTATTCCATCTCAACAAAACCAACCTCCTTCACTGCCTCCTCACTGCCGACGGTTACTGGAGCTCCATCGTCACCGGTGAAGCTTCCAAACTTCTTCCTTAAGCTCCTAGGATCTCACCCGGCCATTTACTTTTATAAGCATTTCTTCCACAGATCACTCTAAGGTAGGCTCTCTAAGCTTGTAGACTAAGTGAACTTTCTTCCTTTGTATTAGAAATGATATAGAGAAGCTCACCCAACCCATGTGCACCATATTTGTAGTTGGTTTTGGGATTGAGAGCTTTTTACACAAGTTTGATCTCAAAGAGGATTTTCACTTGATTTTTTCTTGGATTTTCACTTAGCTCTTCATCAAAGGCAAGTTAATCTATATATTATGTTTGATATGTTTGTCTATCCTTGATTTGTATGCAAATATGATGATTTAGATGACCTTTGCTCATTTGATAATTTAGAAGTTTGAAAAATGATTAATGTGTTTATTTGCTTAATGAAATGGATTGGGAATCAAATGACTTGATTAGATAGATGAATGGAACTTTTATGGACAGGTTATATCCTTATTTTGATGATTTATCAGGTCCATGAAAGAAGGAATGGATTTGACCCATGTTCACTTACAGAACCTGTGTTCTGTAACCGCAGTGTACGCGGTCGACCGGCCAAGGGGCTTGGTCGACCGTCGACACTAAGTCAGGTTCCTCTAGAACCTGACGAAAACACTGTGGGCCATTTTAATTTACAACTGCTGGTCAACCGGCCTTGGGCTCGGTCGACAGGGCATGAAGCAGGTCAACCCCGCGGTCGATCGGGACTTCTTTGGATGGGGTCGACCGCGTGGGGGCGGGGTCGACCGGGCAAAGTGAAAATCCCCTATTTGAAGGGACTTTTTCACCTCTTTTTGAATTGACTTAATTGGAACTTTGGCTACCCATTTTGGACTAATTTGACTATATATGAGGATGTTTTGAGCCGACGTTCCTCATGGTTATTTCGTTTGCATCTAGATCCATTCTAATTCAATCTTGAACGGTACGGGACAGCGAGATACCCTTCTTTAAATCTATGCACGAAGACTGTTCGTCCGAGTATCGTGAACTCTAATTCTTTTCATTGACTGATTAGGAATGTACGATGCTTCAGGATTAACTTTGTACTTAGGATTGGATTGTCTATCGCTTATGATTCCGAATTGTACCGTCTGGTACCTTCTGCATGAAATGTCCATGCTCATTAGCTTCTTTTGTTTTAATTTGTTTGGGATCATATGAAGAACTTAGATGATGAACTTAGGACCATTTTGATGTTCCGTTTATTCTAAAGTTTGATGAAAGTATTGAGGCTGGACAACTTTAATTGAAAGGCTTGTCGAGAACTACTTATGATGTTTATATTTTGAAGAAGTTTGATGATATTGGTTTGATTTGATGACGGAAAAGTAGTTCTCTATGATTTGATAAATCTTATTCACGCAAGAAGAATCTAGCCCCTCATTATCGTATGTTTAGGACTCTTGTGTCAGGCACCACTCAACTGTAAACGCCCAACACACTTGGGGCACTATTTGTGTGAGGACTTTGGATTAAACGTTTGCGCAGCATGACTTTTTATTATTAAATGGATGTACACCATTGGATACCCGTTTTGAAGAAGTTTGATATTTTATTTTAAAGGGTATCATTCTGATTGCTTGCCGGGTTTTTATCCCGTGCCTTTTGCTTATCTCTACCATAGCTCTCATGTTGAGCCGGGAGGGCGATGTTGAACTATCCCGTGGTGATTAGTATATGTGGACTGCCTATTTGTTAGATGTTTTATTAGTCTGTTTATGATTCGAATGCTATGCATTACTTACTTCCGAATGCTATGCATTTCTTATGATCTTGTCTATCGTCTACTTTGATTTGTCATGCATATCTGTTGATGTTTTATATATATTGTTTGCCGACCTTCGTGTCTGATGATGATACTCTTGCTGCATAGGTACCGAGCTTACCTACTACGAGGAGGAAACGACGGAAGAAGTTCAGGCAGATCTGCCCGATGACTCTGTAGAGTATAGTACGGACGGCATTATCTAGCCGTATTGACCCCGTACACGAGTGCCTTCATGTTCTATCTAATTAGTTTCATCTTTTGGTTCTTTTATCATTTTGATTAGGCCCAGGTTTTTGATGTGGCCTAATGTTGTAACTAATATTTTGAACTTTAGTTATGATATTCGGTATTTGCTCCAAATTATACACTCTTGAGATACCACTTGCAATTATAAAGCTTTCGCTATTTGTTATTTATATTTGAGGAGATATTTACACCTCACAGCGGTCTTCGATCTAGTTGGGATATGATTGGAGCCAAGTTACATATGTTTAATGTTGGAAAAGTTTTAATTAGCCCTAATTTCACGCATAACCCCATATTACGTTATGGGACGTGACACATACCACCCCCAAACCTTTCTGCATAGAAGAGAATATTTACTACTACTCGTCCAAATTAATTCCAAACCCAAGTAGCGCGACAACACAGAAATCAGTTTCCATAAAAATGAAGTGGGATCGTGAATGGAAACAAAGAATTGACTCTGTCGTGAACGCAACACAAAACTGAGACAGAGGTCAAGGGCGCCTTGGCACCCCAGCTTCTGACTGAATATTACAAGCAGAAAAAACAAAAATCAATCAATTTCACCTTCCTCAACATCATTTAATGGGAAACAAACCAAGAAGATAATCAACACAAAGATGATGATGATCATCATCTTCTTATCATGTTGGAATCGTCCCATTAAATTGGGGTCAGCTTAAACAGTCATACAATTTATCGTCCCATTAAATTGGGGACAGCTTAAACAGTCATACAATTTATCTAAACAATAATTGCAACAATGAAAAAACTCAAAAAAGAAAAAGAATTCTCCACAAAGAAAAATATAGTTGGAGAAACCCAAGATTCCAATTAAAAATTCCCAATGCACCAATCAATATACCATTCCGAGTATTAACAATCAAACCAATCCAAATATGAAATGCAAAGCACACCCCCCCCCCCCCCCCCCCCCCCCATCCGATTTGCACACTAACATCCCAAAGAAATTCTGCACCTCTACCTTCTATATCAAAACCTCTGAATTTTGTCCTTCCTCACAAGTGGATTGGCTCTAGCGATCTCATCCTTTCCTCTCTTCTTATAATCAAAGGAGCAACCGTGCTCTTCAGCGAAGCGATGAATCGAGCAGAACGTCTGCCCACATCTGCACTTGAATCCAGTGAAGCCCACGCGCTTCCTACATGAATTGCAGCGATTTACAGGCTGTTGTTTAATGGCTTCTTCTTGCTTCTCCTCCTCAACCTTCTCCTTCTTCTCAGCGATGGTAGTAGTAGTAATGGCGTGAGATTTCTCTCGCAAGAAGTCTTTATAACACTTGGAGCAGAGGTTGTAGTTGGAGGCGCTTCCGAAGAACCCACAGTTGTTTGCACAGAAAACTGGATCGTTTGGAGATGCAAATGAGTTGCTTGTTTCTTGTTCCATCTCGTCACTCTGAAAGTGAAAATTGATTCTGTTTCTGTGGGGAGGATTTGATTTGATTGAGAGAGAGTTGAGGCTTTAAAAAGACGAACGAGGGAAGAGTTTATATAATAAAATCCTAAAATGTTAGATTTAGAAAGCAGTGACGAAAGCGAAATCCCAACGCTATAAGGACTCAAGTTAAACTCAAAATATTTTGGAAGTTTTTAAAAGAAGGTTCAAGTTATGCCCAGATTCTAAATCTGGGCTTTTTTGAGATTTTTTTTAAAATTTTATTTAAAATCAGAATAACATTACATAGTTTATATCGACAAAAATAACTATACTTAACTAAATAACAACTAATCAAGAGAAGTTGGTTGGTTGACAACTACACATGTCACCCGATTGCCCCAAAGGTTTAGTTTGTGGGCTTCATCTTCTCACTTGTGTGGACGTATATATTATTAGTTAAAAATGTAAATGAAAATGAGGATACGGTGAGGACACACTGGGGTTATTTACAATCCTTAGAAACATCTCATGATCTATAAAAAAAAGAAAAAATCTTTATTTTATCATATATACTGGGATTAAATTTTACATGATAAATAATCTTTAGTAAACTGATTCGGATTTTGTTAAGGGTGTTAATCTTGATTAAAATTGATTCACATTTTCTGGCTTGGATCGAAAAATAGATATAAGCTGACGGACAAAATGGATGATCAGAAATATTAATAGTGATGGTTATTTGTAAAGATAAAAAAAGTGTAATGAGGGTATTTGTAATGGTAAAAGATATGAGGTTATTTGTATATTTCTTGTATTTTGACTTTCTTCTATTTTCATAGAAAAACCTTTTTTCGGATCTCCTCCATCGAAAATGATTTTTGAAGAAATCGTAGAAAAGTTAGTTTATTTTTTGGTTTTTCTCGAGGAAAAATGGCAACACCAAACTTGGAATTTTAAATGCCACAACCATCGGAAATGATTTTTGAAGAAATCGTAGAAAAGTTAGTTTATTTTTTGGTTTTTCTCGAGGAAAAATGGCAACACCAAACTTGGAATTTTAAATGCCGCAAAAAAGTGTTTCTACTTTTCATGTTTTTTCCTGAGAAGTAGACACTGCAACTTCTTTTTTTTTTTTTTTTTTTTTTGGAAAAGAGGCTGAACATGCACTCGTGCTTTTCTAAATGAAAATAGGAAAAATTTAAACTCTCTTTGTTCAATTCCTTAAAAACCTTGAACATGGAATTACACAAACAAACGCTAACCAAGGGTTGGGATCATTTGAATAGAATTGAAATACGCCCATCAATTATCCATATCCATGTCAATAGTTTTATTGGTTGTCAAACATCCAAATGTGGCTGCCACAAATACCTTTATCTCTCCCAAAGTTTCATTGAAACCTCCACCCAATTAATCATTTGTGAAACATATGAAATAATAAGTTGTTAATTTAATTACATGCCAATCCCTATCGATGATAGGCCTAACTCCCGTTAAGAGTTAAAGAAAATTGGCTACAATTGGGATCTAACTTCCTAACACCCACTCACACACCCATGTTCCTTGCCAGTAGGTCAATAATTTTGGCAGTCCAGATTTTTTTTTTTTTTTTAGTGGATCCTACCATACAGCCTCACAAATTTCCCTGGAGTTTTAGGATAACCGAAAAAGAGTAAGAATGGCTAACAATCACAGAACCCTAATCTCAGGACCAATCGGGCACTCCACAAAGTAACTGAGCTAGGAAGCAAACAAGTCCCAACTAAATGCACATCAAGACTTTAATTTTTCATTGATAACATTTGGAGATGGCTCCCAGCTCCAAAGGTCCATTATTATTGCACTCACAGGTTTCAATAGGTCATCACTCATCCAGAATTATCCATAACCCAAAAATAACATTAACACCTGATGCTTAGGGAACATTTAGATAACTGCAAAAATGTGCCAGCACAGACAAATGATTAAAACAGAGGGGCTTAATGTTCACATGAAGGAAAATCAGTGGATACCACAACTTCATTGGATATCAATCATCAATCATGGGGCAGCAATATAATCAGATGGTAGAAACCATTTAAGAGCCTCAACTTTTTTCTTTTCTTTTTTTTTTTCAATCATGCAGTTCTGCACAAATCATTAATTGCAAGTCTCATAGTAGTTCACATAGATCATCAAAAGCAGCTGCAGTTAGTTTCATTTTTTTTTTAGATCATTTGTAACAAGCATCAAACGTAAGTGTCATAGTGGTTCACAACTTCGTTTCAAGTTTAACAGGGAATTATATTTTCCATTCATCATCAACTCTCATCTTTTTACATTACAGGAGGTCGCGGTATTTTCAAAGAGATCATTAAAAACAATCGGCTAACCCCTCATGAAATGTGGGTACCTTACTTTCCCAAATATCATCATCAACCCAGGGCACTATTGAGTATAAAAATCATATCTTGCCATGTTCAAACTTGTATATCACTCGTACAGCCATCCACCAGACCCTTCCCACCTCTAGTAGTATGCCCATACCACCCCCCAAACCTTTCTCCATAGACGAGAATACTGTCACTGGTCCACATTAATTCCAGAACCCAAGTAGCAAGACAAAATATTCACAGGGTTTCCATAAAAATGAAGTGGGATTGTGAACTGGAAACAAAGAATGACTCTGTCGTGGAACACAAAACCGAGACAGAGGTCAAGGGCAGACGGGCAGGGAAAACCCCATCAAATCTGAACTCTTTTGTCTTGGCCCCCCAGCTTCTGACTGAATACTACAGCAGAGAAAACAAAATCAATCAATTTCACCTTCCTCAACATCATTTAATTGGGGACCCTTGGCATCAGCATCGCCTTCCTCTTCCTCCTCATAATCAACCTTCATATATAATCCGAGCTGCTCCAGGGGATTGCTTCCTCTGAGCTTAAAACTGCCCAAGCCATCTTGAGAATTATCAGGGCTCATCTCATCAACAGAACTCGGTACGAGCTCAGTTGGAGCAGAACTGAGCATCTCTAAATCTTTAAGAAATTCACAGTTATAATTAATTTCAACAGTCTTTTCCATCTGCACACATCAACGGAAGATATTTTAGATGATAATCGGGACTTCCAATAGCACATGCTCCTAAAAGGACTCGTATTTACCTTCTGCAAGGCCAAACGTGCAGCCTCTCTCTCAATTTCCCGCTTTCGTTTAGCTTCAGCTGCAGCTTCTGCTTCAGCTAGCTGCCGAGCATCCTCTGCAGCTTTAGCTTCAGCATGCAGCCTAGCCCTCTCTGGTATTTAAAAAAAAAAGAAGAAGAAGAAGAAATGATCAGGGGAAAGTTTTATATTGTCAAGGATATAAATATGTATTGCGGCTAAAAAAAATTGCTACTGATTTTTATATATGAATACTGTGAAGACAACAACTCATGGTTCTAACATAGTTTCAGCGGGCACGTGTGTGTGTGTGTGTGTGTGTGAGAGAGAGAGAGAGAGAGAGAGAGAGAGAGACTCAATACCTGCCCGCTGTCGTCTTTCAAGCTCTTCCCTCTCCTTCCGCAGTTTTTCAGGATCCCCTTTATCAACCTGACCTCAATTAGAAAAATGAAAATAACTCAGAAGTACAAACTTGGGAAAATATACATCCATCAAGGACAAATTAGAGTACGCAATGCAAGGGACTTGTAAACAGACCTTGTCCAGTTTCTTCTCTTGAGCCTTAAGGATGGTATCTGCAAAGCGTCTCTTCAGTAAAGCGTGCCGATGAAGCTTTTGAGGGGAAACATGTCTCTCGGATGGAGCATTCCCCCCTATATATGATCGTGGTGTAAGGACAAGGATACACTGATATCAAATGCTTTTAAATGCGATCCATCTCACTTAAAAAACATGCTTACCCTCTTGATGATCATCCGCCTTAGTAGAAACAGGTTTAGATTGGGAAGAATTCTCAGTTTGATTCAACCCGAAACCTATATGGGGGTTCGATACTAGATTAGTATTCAACAATGATACGTGTTTCAGAAGAGAACATTTGGTCACAAAAGAAACTCACGGCTTCCATTATGTGGATCCAGAACATCACTTCTCTCTTGATCGAAAGCTGCATCGGGATTGACAGTTACCTGTAGTGTAAAAGTTTCAATCTGACAATCAATAAATGGATATGCAGAAAGAGACGATTAGTGGATATTCTTAAAAAGGAATCGAAGGCTATGCAGTCCTTATTATGCCACCAGTTTGAAGGCCTTTTAGAACCCCAGATTTTCAGCATAGGAATTCTGAAGAGACATGCTAAGGAAACTACATAAAGTACAAATTATAACATGGAATGGTGGACGAACCATTTCTTGGAACAGTGATACCACCCGGTACATGAGGACCTAGGATCTGGTCCATCAGGGCCAGTCTACTTCAAGTTTCTTCCCAATATTTTGGTAAAAAAGAAGGAAAAATAAAAGCCAGGAGACAGTTGGATGGTGCAGAGTCACAGAGCAGTTCACATTACAATAACAATCAAAAGATAAATAGATAAAGAAACATTGTGATATAAGTATTTTAACCATTGGCTCCCATCTCTCTCCTTTGGTAAGGACACCTCTCATAACATTGTAAGGAGGGTTTGAAAGCAAGATATTTCTAAAGTCACGTTTGGCAACCAAATCTTTAGGAAAAAGATTTTCGGTTTTCCTAAGGTTGTGGTAAATCCATGTTTGACAATTATAAATACATGAGAATTTGGACGAATGGAAATCTTCCTTTATTAGGATTTTCAAATCCAACCACCCCCCATAAGATTTGAAAATTCTCACTTAAGTGGATTTGCACGCTAAACCCTATTTTTCTCAGTTGTATGCATCGATACACACTAATATTAATGTGTGATCCTCAATTATACAAATCCCTAGCGAGGAATCCTTGTTCCAGTGGTAGTGAAGAATCATCAAATCTATGGATTCATCGCCTGTTACCAGACAGGCTCTAAAGGTTCTAAAATATCATCTACTAGATTATAACAAAATCTACCCATCTAAAAAGTTGGTGTTTAAATATGGTGGGAAGTATTATACAATATGTCAATTTCTTGTAAAAAAATCATATTAAATTATTCAAGGTGAAGAAAATATTTTACGAGATAAAAATATTTCAAAACAAGGGTGGGAAGTTGTGGTACATCTCCTGGAAGAATATGAGCAAACCATATCATATCAGTCCCACTATGATTTTCAAAATCGATTATTCTTTTTCGTGATTAAAATAAGAAACAGGTTCCACATTAGATTGGTCCTACATAGATTTCAAATATTATGTGGGTCTTACCATGATTACTAACCACTAGTGGGGCCCATCATGATGATAAACATCAAATGGCTTATTCTTGATCACTAATATTAGGTATGTTACATTAGGTGGCGCTAGATAGATGTGATCACCATAATAGGTTTAATGCGATTTGCAATTACAAAAAACAAATGGGTCCCATAATAATTTAATACTAGTGGATCCCCCAACAATGGCCAACATTACTTAGGACCAATCATGATAATCAGGACTAGATCATGTATAATGCTAATGTTACTAATATATGGTGGAGCCCACTGAATAATATCAAACAGAGATTAGACAGTGTATTGATTTTCCAACATTAATGGGTCCCACCATAATTGTTATAAATGGTAAGTGGGTTCCATCTATTTTTTTTTTACTCTAAATTCAAATATTAAATGAATAATTTAACAATTGAAACATTAGACTGCTACATGGTTAACAAAATTGCGTGGGTCCCACCAGATTTACCATCAAAAGAAAGGCTCCTTTTTTCCTTTTTTTTGTACTGTTTTTGCATTAGATGATGAACTTGATTTCTTATCATTCCATTTTTCCACTTTTTAGGCATATCCCTTGAGTATCAAACACTTCAGTTTACTTTATGTTAAAATTTTGTATAAATTGCCAAACAATACAGTAGTCACAATATTATAAGGACTTCTTTTGTGCAAAAAAATCTGACAATATATAAACATGTTAATATTATGTTTTATTATAATCCAACACCCCCTAATATAATATAATGTATTTTAACTGTTTGCTCCCACATTTATGAAGAACACCTGTCGTATTCTAATTGGCAAGTTACTTTTACGAGTAAACTACTGTAGTCTCTTAGGTATTTAGCATCCCTCACTATTTGGACCACTATCTCTCTAAAGTGGCATCTGTCATATTTAATCGGTTACTTCTACAAGGAAACCAGAGAAAGTTCTTACACACTATCATTAACGAAATCCAAGAATCTCACAGTTCATCATAAAATCAGAGTTCTGTTAGAAATAGCGTTTCTGGAACCACATTAGGCATTGGGTTGGATGGATCTCTAAGTTCCCTTTCCAAAAGTAGGTTTTGAACAATTACAAGTTATTCCCTTTCTGGAACCCCACAGTATTTTCAAGTTATTCCCTTTCTGGAACCACATTAGGCATTGGGTTGGATGGATCTCTAAGTTCCCTTTCCAAAAGTAGGTTTTGAACAATTTCAAGTTATTCCCTTTCTGGAACCCCACAGTGTTTTCAAGTTGCATGACCATATACATTAGAGAGTTCAGAAACACACGCACATACAACAGCATTCCCTACACGAAATTCCTGTGCCGAGGATTCTGTAGATCCCAGTATCCAAACAAGTAGGATGTTCGTTCTATTCACTGCTGAAGGTAATGTAAAGGTCAAATCAAATGAAAAGGTAAAGATCGGATAAAGTTGAAGTATATTTACTGAATAAATAAAGGTCAGGTAAGAAGAAAAGTCAAGTGGTAAAGGAACCACTTGTCCTTTACGAGGCATACTTTTTTGCCGTCAAGCATAGTAAATGTAAACTTTTAATGGCTGAAACTTTACTTTTCCCACTTGTTTTGACCAAGCAACCATGGTAAAGCTAAATTTTTGGTGGCTTAGATTACTTTACCACAAAATTTTATTATACCACTTGCAAACAAACATTGCCTTAGGATTACCGATAGCAGTTCAGAAAGAGAACTTTGTCCTTGCCTTCCCTGAAAATTACTTTGAAGCCCCTAAATGAGTAAAAAAAGGTAAATTTAAAATCCATCATCATATTCGTTATTATTGTTCTGACTTTCCAATTAGGGCCTGAAGGTAAAATCAAAAGCAAGTAAATTAAATTTTAGTAGGGGTGTCCGTTTTTCCCAAACATCGGAATCATATTGCAAATCTTAGGATTACGTATCTTTCTTATCAAAATGATTAAATGATTAAAAAATATAAAAGGGAAAATGAGTTATTCATAATCCATTCATTTTTATTTATTTTTTTGAAAAGATAATCCATTCAATTTTCATCCATAGCAGCATCAATACAATGACGAAAAAACTCTGATACAATTATACAGAGAATTATTGAAAAATATTAATATATCATAAATGATGTGTCATGTGTAGATAGTTAAATATGGCTATGATATTAATATTACTAAAAATAAACAAGTTACAATATTTTTTTGTTCTATATAAGTTTAAAAAAAAAAAAAGGTCATTAACCTAACATTGTTATGATTCCCCTTGAGTTAATAAGGTGTTTAAAAAAAAAAATAGGCAATATACGTATGCCTTATTTATCTTTAAAGCCTCCCCAAAATCGCAAAAATTCATAAAAGATTCTGTTAACAACTAAATAACCTTTTAAAAATAGAAACACTAAAATAAAAAAAAAAAACTATCAATATTAACCTCTTGGTTGTGGCAATGATGGCCAAATCACTTCACTATAAGATTCACACTGTAACCCTAAAATTCATGTGCCAATGGAATTTGTTGCACAGACAGATCTTTATTTATCCTTGGGATTCGATGTGAATCATAGGATTCAGATACGTATTGTAGGATTTTGATAACAATGATGGCCAAGTATTGAGATGCACAAGGTGGAGTTATAACACAGCCCATTTGACCCATGCCTTGTGGCCAAAAAGGTATCACATACAAACTCTTAACCAAAGCTAATTATCTTAATGTTGCACACGGTTCTGGCTGGCTACAATGTTTGGGTTAAAGGGGCAGGTTTAGTGCCTTTTTCGCATCATTCTAGGAATGCTTCATTTCGAGAATGAAAGAAAAAAACTTGTTTGGCAGGCATTTTCTCTCCCTTTTCAGCGCATCTATAAATCACTTCCCCCCTCTCTAGATTTTTCTCTCACAAAATGCCTGACAAATGACTTTTTTTTCATTCATTCTCAAAATGAAACTTTCCTAGGATGAAGCCAAACAGGCCCTTAAACTCCACTGAAGGAATTTCTGACTTTTGGGAGTCCCTCAATTGCTGCAGAAGGAAATTTATTTTGGTTACCCAATCTAACTTCAAGAGCATTGCTGAAGGACGTTGAGACAATTAAAAAAAAGTCAAAATGGCCAATTAATCATTATAATTTGAGTAAAAAAAAAAAACTCAAAGATAAACTGGGCTCATGAACTTGTTCCTAAGAGTAAAGGCCTCTTTCATGCACTGGGAGTATGCCTTTCCACTGTGCAAGTGCTGGTTCAGCATAATCTATGAGACACTTAAGAATAACATTGGGGCTGTCTCATTGGTAAGGTGGGATTAATTTGGAAATTCCCCTTGCTGAAATGACAGTGTCTTATGGGATTTGCATGATCAGAACTCAAAACAGTTTTAAGTTGAGGCATCTATCACATTCTCCATAATTATTGGATGCTGTGAGATCAATTCATACCTTTGCTTCTTTACCAGAAGGTGGGGATTTACCACCATTAGATTCACTCCCAGACGAAGTGCCAGAGTCTGAATCTGCAAAACACAGCCGGATCTAAAATCAAGAACGGGTACAGAAAAAGTTTTTAAGTTCAGTTCATTAGAGCAAATAAACCATGGCAACAGAACACCAATTAGACAAAGGCATTTCAGCATTTGCAGAGGATAGACACTTAAAGGAGAACATCATCTTCGGTTCAGCTCATTATAGATTAATTGGCAAACAACCTTCCTCATAAATTGGTATAATCAAGAAACCGGGCTCATGGTAGTGGGATGGAGGGAACCTCGATCTGTGAAAGACAAAACTCCTAAGGCGGGTTTCAGATTTCATGGATCAACAAGTCCCGATACCAAAGAAATATCTACTTAACATACAAATAAAAAGTAGGAGGATAGGAACACCATTCAGTGTGATTTCAATCAAATGAAAACTCCACATGTTCTTCTAGACGGCCTTGGTTGCAAGTTGCAACACAAAAAAGTAAACAGCAACAGAAAGAGAAATACCTACACCTTACCCCTCAGTGGCCAAAAGATCACACTGAATCCTATGAGGATCCCCCATTCAATCAACAAAGTAAAATAAGCCAAAGGTATCCTTTCCATAAAACCAAATGATGATTGAAAGAAAGTATATTTGAAAGAAGCAGATGCAGAAAACAGATACAAATAGAATAAAATTCACGAATGCTTCAGTAGTGCAGATAAGTGGTCGATTGTCAGTTGCCGTTAACACATGGGATAGGAAAATAGGTTTAACAAATGCAAATGTTACATGTGAAACACATTATAATGTTCGTCAAAATAACCATTTTCACATTACATCCAATGGTTTAATGTGTTAGGATGTTTTGGATGGTTTTCACAAATTTCTCAAAATATATGAATATTTAAGATACGAAACTAAACACCTTTATGCTTATCCTTATTATGAGAACACTGAACGGGTCAGATCATGAATTGGGGTCCACAGAAGTGCAGAAATTAGATATATAGGTTGGGATTTTTTTGACTTTTTAACACATTACTCAAAACTCTGAAGATGGACAAGTCCTGGGGTTTATTAGTTCAATAAACAAATTCAACAATTATGATTACAAATATGAGGCCCACAGGAATAAAAAATGAAGTTGTTGAACTTACACACCACATTCACACCTCAATTATGCATCACATGCATAAGCAAGCTAAATCAAACATGATAATGCATAACCATCATGCATGAATCACATTTACATGTGAAAATAATTGCAAAAAATGGCCCCCTAAAAAGGAAGAAACACCTATGGGCACGTTTGTGTAACATTGGCGGAAAAGTGATTCCACATGCTCCCTGCCCAACAGGAAACAGTTTTCCGTGGGAATGTGAAAAATTAGTTGTTTGTTGTTTATTCATCGAGAAGTGCAAAAAAAATAACCCCTAATAAAAGAATCAAGAAACACCCAAGGGCATGTTTAACATCGGCGGAAATGCAATTCCACACACTCCGCTCCCAGAAGGAAACGGTTTCCCACAGCAATGTGAAAAATTAGTTGCTTGTCATTTTTCCTCGATGAGCACTTTTC
The DNA here is from genome assembly GCA_012931725.1 of Litsea cubeba. Classification (NCBI taxonomy): domain Eukaryota; kingdom Viridiplantae; phylum Streptophyta; class Magnoliopsida; order Laurales; family Lauraceae; genus Litsea; species Litsea cubeba. The sequence goes on from CM022948.1 coordinate 20,187,480, forward strand.
TGCAAAAGCAGTGTAAACCAAGAATATTCTCCTAGAGGTTCTCCATGAACAAGCACTGTAGTTAAAAGAATCAACTTCATCAACTAGCACAAGAAATCATCATTAGATTTAGAAAAGGATTGATAGGCATCTATTGATGTCATTTAGGTTAAAATTTTGTCCTCGGCATTGAGCTCCACCTCCCAAGAAGCTGATAAGCGTGATAGTAGCTGGATATGGAATTTGAGTCAAATAAGAGGCTTGGTTTTTCAAGCTCCAACCATAAGAAAAATCTCAAATATAGCAGAGATATAGGCCAACATGAAGGCTCAAATATCTTTAAAGAAGGGGTTAAGGATTCAGTTCTAGCCAAGCGAACTCATGGAATGCCCTCTCCTGAGATAAAAGCGAGCTAAAACCATGTTATACTGCATGCTTGGCAAGAGCACCATTCCATCATGTTCCGAGAGATATCAAACAATGAAGCGGGCACAAGCATCAAGATCAGATCAATTTATAGCTCTTTTCATCCCATTGAGGAGCGAAAAGACAGCTCTCACACAGTACAGTCAGAGCTCAATGCCTTCAGTGGTCTTGCTATGTCTGAGAAGAAAGAGCACAAACAAACAAAATGTAACTGTCTTGAGTATGACCACAGTTTTTAGAAGGTCCATATCTTAGTAGGCTCCATATAACTTAATATGATATTGCTACTGTTGACAAAGTAGCATCTTAGCATTATTTGAATGTCTTGATACATATGCATGCACACATGTTGTCACTTAAAATGCTCAGGTTCACACTTAAAAATAACACTGAAGGGTTGACTAGAAAAACCACCTCTTTTACGAAATATATATATATAAACTGGCTACAAAAGATCACAAGAATAGAAGAAAACAAGAACAAACCACTGGATGAAGAATCAGAGTCGCTGCTAGAGGTGCTTGAACTACTGCATTTACTAGTTCTAAGTATTGCATCTTTCTCTATCTCTACAGGAGGGTAGCTTGAAACAGGAGGGTCATTCCCACCAATATCTACATCCTCATCAACTGGATCATTAACTGCAGAAAAGCAAGACATACAGGGGAGGATAATTAGAAGAAAACACCCCCAGATGATAAGGACACCAGAGAGAGAGAGAGAGAGAGAGAGAGAGCCAACCCTTGCAGATTTGCAGTGATGAATTGCTAAGTCCTGACTCATTCAAAAGCTGCAAAGGAACAACCATTCCACTTAGTACACAGGCATTCATGAAAATAAAATGGGCACAAAAGAGAAAAACAAAAGATGATTGGATCAGTTTAAGTGGTGTACCTCTATCTCACATGCTTCTCCTTTTGCCTGGGTTCTCCGTTTATCCATCATATAGTCATCCACAAGCTTCCGTAATTTGAAAAGTGTATCGTCGCTGAGAGCTTCAATATCAACCTCTACCTCAGCCTCACTAGTTGTGTCACCACAATTATGCTCCCTCAACAAATTAACAACTTGTTCTAGCATGTCCCCTTCCAGCAATTCTAAGTCCCTACTTAGATTCATCTTCTCCTCTAGTGTCATTGTCCTTTTCATTCTCTCGGTGTTAGCCTTATGGTCCATATGAGGATGCTTCTTCTTTTTAGATTGTGAGGATGGTTTCACATCCCCAAATTCTCGAGACAGGCCTGATTTTGCAGGTCCTAGTGGTGAATCTGATGCCGAGATTTTCTTCTGGATTGGTTTCCACCTTGTCTCGAAGAACTTGCTAAGTGTATCAGCCATGAAATGAACATCATTTCCAGGCGGGTTGTAAGTCATTGCATTAGAGAAAGTAAGCCTCGCATCTGCCGCAAAATCTAATGGACTCGAGTATGCACCAGAAGCCATCTTACTCTTTATTGTCCCAAAATCCATTGGTTGCTTAATAACATTTAAATAATCAGGAATGTTCAACTTCACCACATCAACAGGATCTTTGAAAACCCACCCAAACTTATGTGCTGTCAACCGTTTCAGCAGCATCTCACACTGATTCATCAACATTGCATCCTTGCTGCTAGAACAAGCTGTCAGCGTCACTGATTCAAACCGACCAGAAAGATCCCTCTTCAAATTTGACCCACTCCGGCTAACAGGAGCCCGTTTCTTCCCCTGCCCAGATGGAATCTTTAACTGTTTGTGAGAAACCTCAGGCAGCCGCTGCCTCTTACGCCCAACACTACAGCTAAGGATGTCACTAGAAGCTGACACAGTCATCTCATCTGTACACCTAGCAGAAATCTTCTTCTGACAACTCAAAACCTGATCCAGCTCTGATCTGAGCTTCAGTTCCAACTCCTTCCTTTGGGACCTAGACATCTTTGAAAGGGATAGGACTTGTAAAGGAACATTAAAGCTCTCACACCTATCAACATTCAAACTGATGCTCTTTCTTTTTGGAGCACATGAATCCTCCGAAGCAGTCATCTCTGTTTCAACCCGACCAGAGCTACCAAATCCTTCTGATTCACCCATTATCTCAACGGCATGCCTGTAATCCTGAACAAAGCTGGTAGCGTACCCTTCTCTAGAGAACCTCTCAGTTTTGCCCATTGCTGGAATTGACTAAAAAGATGTCGTGGGAGCTCTTCTTTGATACCTTCTGCTGCATATACTAAAGTAATCCCTCCAGCTGTGTAGTAATCCTCAGTTTATTCACAGAATTCGCAAATAGTCGCTTGCAAAATCACTCCCTGAAATCCAATTTGCTTTCCAAATATCAACAATTGTACCAAGACTAAACCAAACCCAACAGTTCCTTTTCTTTCCTTTTCCTCATTAAATTGTTTTAATTGATCAAATTACATAGGTCCCTCAAACCCAGTTGTTTTTCCCCAAACCCAGTTGTTAACTCTTTTTTCCTTACGGGTTAAGAACAAAATTAGAGATTTACAGCAAATTTTACAGTGTATTCATTCTATTTGATGTTTGATTTTGACATTCAGTCAAAACCCAAAAACAATCCCAACACCAATAACACACATCAACAAAATCACGCATCTAATTACCAACACTCGCTCCTTCAAATCAATTACCAACTTAAAATTATCAATCAAATTGCGAAGAAAGAAATAGAAAAGAAATTTATAATTAAAAGTCTTTTTTTTCCCACAAAACCCTAACCCTATCTCTGAAACCTACCCCCAGTGGCAAAAACCCTAGAAATCAATCAAGTACAGAAAAGATTTTTCAAAGAAGCCTGAACCCCAGATCTAGGATAAAACTCCTCAGTGAAAAACCTAAAAATCAAATCCAGATCTAGCCAAATTGAAACTCTAAAAAAAAAACCCTAACCCTAGCACACTCATGCCTAAAAACCCTAGAAATCAGACATAGAGAAAGATGATAGAGAAACTCACTAATCACAAAACCCTAGCTCAAGACTCTAAAAACAAAACCCCAAGACGAAAACCCTAGATATCAAAAACCAGTGAGAAGATCTAGAACTTCATCCAGACAAAGAAGAATTACCTACCGAAATCTAAGAGATGCTTCTAAATCCAATACAAAACCTGGATCTTGAGCAGAGAGAGATAGATATAGAGAGAGGGAGGCGTTGGCGGCAAACGAAACCCTAGAAAGTCCCTCGCTTCTCCGCCGAAAGAGCGAGAAAGAGATATAGAACTAGAAAACCCCCAACACGAAGAAAAAGCAAAACACGGTTTTAATGAGAGACTTCACACTTCTATTTATAGCCGACTTCGTCAAGCCCCTGTCAGATCTTGGCCGTTGCTTCTTCTCATAATCATTTCTCTGCCGTACATCCTGTTTTGGACGGTGCAGACTGCTTTTCGCTCCGCTCCATTTAGATCCGGGTTTCCCGTTTACACCTTCACTTGTGTTAAAAAAGGAATGTTTTGGTGCACTTCATACTTCGGTGTACCCTAATTGATCTCGAAAGTGGGGTCTATTTTGTTAAATCCAAGCCGTTGAATACAATTCAATCTCTAAATATATATTCAAAGGGGTTTTATTTTAATGTTTGATTGAATAAGACTTAATTGGATTGGATAGATCAAGTTATTTCAATCTGACGGCGGATATTGAATAAATAAAAGTGATGTTGATTTATGTCTATATTTAGATTGTGTTAGTTTTATTGAACGGTTTGGATTTATGAATGTAGGAACTAAAGTAGAGATGTGTTGGGGACTGATTGTGCTTTTGGTGTGTCTGAATGTAGCTACTGTATTTGGTTTTAAAATTGACTTGGATTTTGACTTTTGGATGTTTCGTTTTTCTAATCCAGGAGCGGCATGTGCAAGTGGCAGGGTAATTCCGTGAGTTTCAAAAGGGTTGGTGGGGGCGGTGCCACGTCACCAGATCTGTGGACCGTTGGATGTGTTTAGATTGAGAGAAAGATCAGGATCAGTGGGCCCAAAGTGGACATATATGGTACATTGGTGCAGTCTTTTTTAAGATGTGAGTGGGCCACACGCGTGGTGATTGGTCGACACCACGAAGGGATCATCATAGACTTCAGAGCTACTGTTCCGGTCTTTATTCTAGAAGCGCACACACAAACAGTGCTAAAAATCAAGTGCAAGTTTTTTAAACTAAATTTACTTTCGCATACCTTTCAACACGCAGGGTTTGTTGCGTTGTGTGTTTGTTTTGTTGTGTTTGTGGTTTTTTTTTTTTTTTATATGGTCGAAGGTCTCTTAAAGTATAATTTTATTATAAATAATTTTAAAAAAAAATGATGTAGCCAAATATCCTCTAACACATTCTCGTATAATTTATCATTTCTTTAAATTATATCTCTTAATTGGTGGGACATCCCATTAATAATAGTCAATTACCATTTAATTGGCCACGATCAATGGAATTCCATAATGTGATTTTCAAATAAATTCTAAAAATATACAAATAAATTTCAAAATAACGCAAATAAATTTTAAAAAATATAATAATTTTAAAAAACGCAATAAATATCAAAAGAACGCGGATAAATTTAAAAAGACGTAAATAAATTTCAAAAGATCCAAATAAATTTCAAAAAATATAAATAAATTTCAAAAGATAAAAATTAATTTCAAAAAAATGTAAATAAATTTCAAAAAACTCAAATAAATTTCAAATGACGTAAATAAAATTAAAAAATGTAAATAAATTTTTAAAAAAATGCAAATACATTTGCCAAAACTAAGACAACCCAATTTTTCAAATTAGTGAAAAATCTGGCAAAAACTCAAGTATTTTTTTCAAAAACTCAGTTAAATTTATTTCAAAAGACACAAATAAAATTCAAAAACACAAATTGATCTAAGAAAATACAAATAAATTTGCCAAAAACATAGAAAGATTCGTTCAAAAACTCAGTTAAAAATTTTAAAATGGAGATAAATTTGTCAGAAACTCACCTATATTTTTCAAAAACTCAAATAAATTTGCCAAAAACTCAGATAGATTTGTTTAGAACTAAGATAAATAACAAAAAACTCAGATAGATTTGTCCAGAACTCTGATAATTTTTTCTCAGAACTCAGATAAATTTGTGTAAAACTCAAATAAATTTGACAAAAAATAAGAAACCCAGCCTTCTCTAGGACCCTTTGCGACCCAGGATTGTCAACGTCCACGATGGCTTCCAACCTCTCCAAGTGTGGCCACTCGCTATAGATGGTGTTGATGATCATCTTCACAGCAATTGTAGCAATCCCTTGGCCCTAGTACTTGGAGGACAGAACGTACCCCAGTTCACCTCTGCATCGATCGCTGAGGGACCTAGGTACGATTGAGATGGCTCTGATCGGATGGCCGTCGATGCATATGGCTCGGATCCATGGATGGGGGAGGACTTTCTCTTTGAGGTAGTTAAGAGCATCTTCTCTGTTGGTGTAAGTGTCCCAAGTGCAAAAACGGGACACGCGATCATCTGTGGCCCAGACCATGAAGTCGTCTAAAGAAGATGAAGGTAGTGTAGGAACAGATAGGATGGGTGCATGATGAAGTGGTGAAGATGGGGCTGTTGACATAATAAAGGTGATGATGGGAGATAGAACAGTGATATGGCTAGATGGTTACATGTGAGAGAAAGATATGAATAGATGTAGATTTAGATCTTCGTGATGGTGTAGTAGAGGCTAAACTGATATGGAAAATTTACAGAGATCGAGTGGGTCTCGCTCCATTTTTTTCCTTTTCCTTTCTTCTAATGACTTGGTCGATGATAGATGGATTTGTGGTCTGCAGCCAGCAGGTGTTGGGAATTGATGATAGATGGATTCCCCTCTTTTGACTCAGTTGAAGTTGGACGGGAAATAAAATCTTCTCAAGTGACGATGAGTCAGTAGCGACGGCGCAATCGAATCAATTGTAGCAAACAGATGAATAAATGGTTTTGTTACAGAACCTGTAACTTGATGAATAAGAAAAGGGCGGTGGCTAGGTTCTGTCCATGTCCGGATTGAAGAAGAAGAAGAGGGAGAATGGAAGATTTAAAATTTTAAAAATTAAAATTTTATGCCTAATCAGTTGAAAGGGCAAATCATTCATGCAAATATATGAGGTGGCGTATCTAGGGACTTCTCGCTGAAATATATCCAAGCTGCATGGACTACAAGCCTTAGAGGAAAATTAAGTTAATAGACTAGAGGCCTTACAAGACCTCTATGAGGGACCTTTCGCTAATTTACTCTTTTTTTTTCCAATGAATGATCCTTTTCTTGTAAAAATAAATAAATCAACAGGTGGTTTGGTTTCTGCAACTATGTTTTGGTAGAAAAGGCAACGGAAGGTTTGCCATTTCTACAAAGTTATTTCTCGGGCATTTTTGTGTAACACTTTTCTACATAAAATTTGAGGATTTTCCACGAAAAATCTATTCTTCAGGCGTTTAGTGCGGAACAATTCCATGAAAATGATTTCTTTCCTCGTCAACATGTTCTTTGATAATGGTGGAAATGAGTTTCCTATGGGGGTATGGGAAATGGGTTTTCTCGAAAAACTTCCCCCTCTTTTCCTCACTATTGTCCATTTCAACCCAAAACCCTATAACTCTTTTATTTTTTATTTCTTTAAATAAATTATTATTTGATGTTGAATAAATAATATACATGTTATATTATTTTTCTTCGAAGAATTATTTCACCAAATAAGAAAATTTGATTTTTTATAAGGAATCCATGGTCGCACCAAACAGTATCAGCACTAATTTAACGAGGGATTTTTTTTTACACCCAACATGAATTCCTAAATTCTACAGAAAGCCTTTTCCGATGTTCTAGTTTTGTGGAATTTGCTGACGTGGCAATTTCCCTTACCACAGAAAGGGTGTACACAAACGTGCCCTTCATGTTTGATACTACCACTTTTTTTTTTTTTTTTGTATATGTGATGAAAAGCATAAGAATGAGTTATATTTTTTTGGAATCCCGACACAAATTTTCTAATATAGAGTTTCTATAAAGAATTTGAACAAACAGACACCTTTTTATTTAACATTTTGGATTATGAGCTCTACACATGAGTACAAGTGCAAAAAATATATTTCGAGCACCTCCCCAAGACTTTCCTATAAGGAGGGATTTTCTATGAAATTGAGAGTTTTAGTTCACAATTATCATCACATTAGTTAGTAGAAAGTTTTTTCCTAGCTCGTTTGGTAATTTTACATGTAAAATACAGTGTAGTAAAGCATCAAAAGGAATAACATATATTAGAGTTATGATGATATTTTATTTTTAGTTGTTTGGTATGGAATCTTTTAACTTTTTGTATATAAAAGTAGAGCTTTTTTGTCTTTTAGTTGAAAAATGATGTTGTTTTTTTACCTTCGAGTTTTAAAGATAGAGGAAATTTTGAATTAAAGTGCTATTGATATGACCCTTTGTTTGAAAAGTGAAGGCTTTACTTGATTTTTACTAATTTAGTAAAATGCCAAAACTAGCCGAAAGAAAAATGAGAGTGCCTATCAATTGCTTGATCAATTATGTAGAAATGCCTTTATAAAGCCATCAAACCTTGAGACATAAATGTAAAGATTTGATATTCAAGCAAAATAGTGTTTAAACAAATGTATTAGTTTTTTATTAGATTTGTCAAAGATGGATCGACCACTATACTCTAATGTGAAAGCACGGGAGTCTAGCCCAAGTGATGATTCATTTTTAGCTGAGTTGTGAAATCAACATAATATCATAATTAGGTCACAAATACATTAAAAATAAAGATATTCTAAAAATGACTAATTTGTAGATACCCTCAACATGATGATATTAATGTTGAGTCAAATTTATGCATATAAGATCCACTTTTAATTATAACAGACTCTCGAATAATGGACATGAATCTTCCCCACTTGACCAAACAATATCTTAAATCAACAGGGTCAATCTTCTTGCCTCAAGACATTAATCCTTTGCAATTAGCTTTTAGGTCCATTACCTATCATGGGTTTGAGTTGAAATCCAAAAATTTGTCCGCCTTCACTAAGGCAGCTTTATCTCAACATTATCACACAAGTAGTGAGGTTGATGTCTATGGTTGGATCCTCTCATAGTGCACATATAGAGGCATTTTTTTAAATGCATATTTATTAAATTATTGGTTTTGTTTTGAAATGGAAATTTTATAAATAATATTTTAAAGTTTTGATGAAAGAGAAGCATGTTTGAGATGGTGTGAACTTGTCCAATGCATGTCAATATCGGTGCGAGTGAGAATTTGTATGCGGGTTGATGGCCCATGGTAGGTCGAAGAAAACAAAAATTTAACAATCATAAATTTAAATAAGTGCAACTTATTTGAGGATCTGAGTAAAAATAGATAGGAATGAAGAAATAAAAATTTATATAGCTCACCCAAAATAGTCGAGGTAAGGCTTTGATTATGGTTTTCGAAGTTTTCAAATGAAACCTTATTTAACTCATTTGGTGATAATAGAAAATGATATTTTGAATGTTTGAATGGTTGAATGTTGAAAATTTTTAGATAAACTTAAACAAGTATAATGAGTCAATTTTAGTCCAATTATTAGAACACTTTATTAGATTATATTTGGCCGATACCTATTCAATATCATTTTCTTTCCCTTGAATAAACAATGCTCAGTTAGTACAGTCTAATCATATAATTTATTTTAGTATTTATAAACCAACTCAAGTTGATGAGGCTCCTCCTTTAACTAGCGCGTCACTCGAGGATGTTTAAAGAGTTCTATTATTTGACCAGTGAGGGTTAATCTTAGATTAACTTAAACAAGTCAATTGAATCTATTCTAGTCTAGTTTTAAAAAAAACTTGATTGGATGTATTAGGTATTTTTTGTAATTGGCTAATTCATGTTGGCTAAAACTCTAGGAGTCTTTGTGCTGTTGTTTTATTTAGAAAAGGACTCCGAACATAGAAGAGGGAAGGACTCTAAGAAGAAAGGTCTGAAAGTATTAGAAAAAGAAAGCTGGAAGAATAAACTGCTGAATTTCCGCAACAAACAGTCCAGCAAGGAGTCTGCTCGAGCGCTCTCACCTTCGCTCGAGCGACCGCGAGACAGAGCCTCATCCGCTCGAGCGGTTGAAGAGTTCGCTCGAGCGAACAGTGCGCATAATCTTGGGAAAGTCTCCTTTTTACACGAAATTATTTCCTTTTGAGACTATTTTTCCAATTTGAGTCTTACCTGTGCTCTAAGTATTAGACACAAATTTGGGGCTATATAGGGTATTTCTCTCAACCCTATAAACACGACACCACTCTCATTAATCTAAGTCAGAGAGAACATTAGAGAGAGTTTATTCTCTAGAGCTATTGAGAGATTGTTCTGAAGGCTGCTCTACAAGGTCATTGTTGCTTCTGCTTTTTGAATGAGAAGATAGTTCATCTTGACTGGCAATGTGCGAGGAGATCAAATAAGGAGAATGGGGCACGTTGGATTTCGTGTCAGTGGATTCTTTGCAAGAATAACTACAGTCCTGAGGTCGAGGTATAGACTGAGGTACAGGAGCTCGTGAGTATATCTTGTAACTGTTCGTGAACTTTTGATTTCTGGTTCGTGGTTTTTCTCCCTGGATAGGGTTTCCACGCTATATTTTGTGTCTGCGTTCTTGTGGTGATTGCTTGGTAGATAGCTAGTTCTTGATTGTCTGCTTGGTTTATTTCCGCTGTGCATTACTTAATTAATTAGAACTAGTAGTATTCCATTCTGGTGGCCCATAAATCTGGACTTTCAGGATGGCATTTGGCTAATTCCCTAATCCATATCATTTTCGTCACTTCCCCATACATTCTAGTTATAGTTCATGCTAGTGTTTATAAACTATTCAAGTTCATGAGGCTCCTTCCACTTGCTCATCAAGGTAGGACATTTAAGGGTTCTATTGTTTGACTTGTGAGAAAGTTAAGCCTTTTTTACATCAGTAACTTTTTTTTTAAAGTAGGGCACAATTAAAGAGCTCTCTCTCTCTCTCTCTCTCTCTCTCTCTCTCTCTCATGTGTTTATGTAGGTGGTTTAAGTGCATGCAGGGGCGGAATCAGAAATTTTTTATTGGGGAACCAAAGTAAAAAAACTTCTAAAAAAACTGTAAATCCCAATAGTAAAATACACCATAAAAATTATTGAATTTGTGCTCTTCGATCTTTCATTGAGTTGAAATAATTTATTATTATTTCAATATCGATTTTTTCAACCTAAGTAAAAGAAGGGTTGCTTTCATCTCCATACACGTGATGAAGCAACCGCAACTCCTAACCCTTTCGCGACATGTCTCTACTTCTCTCCGATCAAACCATCACGAACTCAAATAAAGGTATGCGAGCAGTGACCGCGATTCCAGATTGTTTGGATAAATAGGACTTGTTTGGCATTGTTCCCATGTTGTTCTCGATCCCATGTTAAGATTAGGTTGTGCTGAGATCAGGTTGTATCGCGATTGATCCATGCAGCCCTTTAGTTTTTTTTTATTAGTGTAATAGTTCGGTTTGGTTAATAACCGTGAGTCGAGATTGAAAACTGCTGAAGCGCGAAGCACATTTTTTCAATTTTAATAACCGTAACCAAGCTGTGGAACACGGTTATTAACCGTTTTTTCGGCTCGGTGGGTTAGACGGTTTTTCGGTTTTTTTTTTTTACACCCCTAAAAGTTGAGCTCTAAGTTAGCCCAAGAAGTGGCTTTCGTCGGCCTTAAGCCAACACAAGGTGGGACAAGGGCCAAGGTCCAGCTCGCTTTAGGCCGGGCCTAGATATATAATTTGGGCCCATTTAATAATTTGGCTGCATTTGGATTAATTGATAGAAAACTCCAAAGACTGACCTAAATTAGAAATGCTTCTAATAAAGTGATAATTTGTCCAAACAATTGCTATAAAGCTCATACAACTAATAAAAAATTCTATTTCGCCCACCTAATTAACCAAATAGGGGAGCGTGCCTGACATATATGGCCCATGTGGGGCTTGGGCCTGATAAGCTCCTTGTTTCTAAAGTCGGGCCTGGCATGAATATGCCTCAGCTGGGCCCTGCCAAGAACACCCCGGGTGGAATAGAGATTTCTAATGTTCAGGATTGAGGGACCCATAAAATTTTGTGGGCCCTCAACTTGCCGCTTAATCAAATTGGAAGAGGTGAAAACAGCCGTCCAAACCTTCCAAATCCGTACGGCCCTCTATTTTCTTCCTTGTCGTCTTCTTTGTTTCCATCTATCTCTGCTTTCTCCAGTTCTCTCTCTGTCTGTTTCACTCTGTGTGTGTGTTGAAATAGAACATTAGAAATAGGAAAAGCATCTTGTGGAGATGCCCAATCTAATCCCAACATCCTAGCTACCAATTATGCAACTTCCTTTTTTGGGTGATTATGTTTATATTTGAGAAGGCAAAAGGGTGGTTGAAGCACATTTTGATGCACCCACGATTTTTTTTGCTTTGGAGGTTGTGGTGTGGATGAACTCTAGATTAATGCAGACTGCGTTGAACATAAGAGATACCACTCACTCACGAATGCATTCCTCACTTGCTTGGCTAATTGCATACAAATGCACTAATGTATTCAGAAAAATGTAGCCAAGAGGTATATGAATGCAGCCCCTTTCAAAGGCTGAGTAGAGTAGAATTTGTTGGAATTAATGCTAGGGCTGTTGTCAAATTATAATATATTAAGTTAGAAGGTTTTTGGATCCAATTTTGACTGTACTTTCTATTTTGATCGGAAGTTATTTTCAATTTTTACAACTTCTAATATACTCTCATTCCACTTTCCACTCCCATCTCCCCACTTTCTAACATATAGAATCCTGACCCCTTGGGATGTAACCCAAATGCAAAGATTCTCACAAGAACTGCCCACTACAGACTCCAATCTAGAATGGCAAAGAACAGAGGATGTTATCCAGACACTTCAATCACGCAGAATGCGTGTCGCGGACATGCTCCCGATTAAATGTTTCCGGACCCAGCATCCCAGGTTTAGCCGGACTCACATGCGTGCATAGCGCTCGTGGTAAAAGGCTCAAAAGTTTTTAAAGTGTGTAGAAATGGAAATGCATATTAAGCCTTCTAAAAAGTTGGACTTAATTAATTTGGGATCCCATGTATTTCATAAAGCCTACACTACTTATTTATAAAACAAAGTGAGGAAAAAACAAAACATCTTTCCAAAGAAGGTCTTGAATTTTTGAAACACTAAAAAAGTCAACATAGTTCACTAGGTTGATAATTTGGGGCATCTGGAGGATGGACTACAATGGCAAATTATAGTCTAATTGATGGCAAATTATGGCATAATTGGTCATCACATCAAACCTAAGGCCTCATCATGGATGATATTCTTTAAAAACGATCATCTTTGTTCTCACAGTTTTTTTTTTTTTTGTTCTTCCAACCATGATGTTAACTTCCACCACAGATGGGCTGTTACAATAATCCAATCAGTGCAAGGTTCAAATGGTGGTTTTGGTTGCCATATTAGTCAGGCTGGATAGTGATATATATCATTATCACCCGAAATTTCTCATTTGTTCATTTTTAGAAGGAGTTGGTATGTGCATCGGTTTTCGAATATGAAGGTGTGGGATTTTTACTCCAAGGGCACGTTTGTGTAACCCATTTCCGCGGAAAAGAATGTGGTTTTCTGCGGAAAACTTCTTTTTCAGGTGTTTGGTGCGGCAGTTTTCCGCATAACTGCTTTTTCGCCATATCAGCTTTTTCCTTCCTAGGCATAGAAATAGACTTCTTATAGGGGGGGTATGAGAAGTCCATTTCCATGAAAAATTGACCCCCTATTTCCTCACTCCACCCAGCCACCCTCTTTCCTCCCCCTCCCCTCCTAACCCCATCACTCCCACCCACCCCACACACATACCGACCCACCCACCCAGTAGTTTTCACTAAAAGAAATCCGTAGCTGCACCAAATAACATTAGCATCAATTTATCGAGGAAAAACTTTTTGCACCAAACATGAATTTCTAACTTCTTCAGAAAACCTTTTAAAAACCATAGAATTTGCTGATGTGGCAATTTCATCTTTCCATACAAGTTGCCTCTACACAAAGGTGCCCTAAAAGTTCTGGGAATTATTTGAGTAGTTCTGAATATATTGTTAAGTCTTAGATTGTTTTAAGTGTTTTACTGCATTAAAAGACATGGGTGTTATCTTTTAAGAGTCTGACACCAGAGTCTATCCAGATAGGAAATGGTTTTTTGTCGAACTCAAAAAATTATATAGGACAGTATTTTCGGTCTTATGGATCTTACTTACCAATAAACTGTGAATTACTGATGCAGCCATTACATTTGGTTTTTATAGGTCTGGCGTGGATCGATGCCCAATGGCCAACACATATGTGATGATGCTAATCAACACTGCTTTGGTCTGAGTACCATCCATAGCAATGCCCATACTTTGGAAGGTTCCATTTACAGCTTTAGTTCTAGGTCCTTAAACAGCCTTAACAATCAACATAAATACTGCAGTGTTTCTACACAACTAAACGCTGATACTTTCTTTTCTATGTATTAATTTCACATCTGAAGATTTAGACTTTAGAAGACTATTGTCCTTCTATTGCAACTGGCCAAAGATGATTTGTTCCATTTGAATTTTCCCACTTTCAGTTGCTCCACACAATAGGCTATCACATATTGAGCAGCTCAAAGACACATTAATATATTGAGAGTGTTCTTTCCAGTTCTTTTCTGCCCCAGATCAAAGGCAGACTGCATCTTATCTACCATAAATAAGAGGAACACTCAACCAGACCCAAACCATATAAGACCATTTATGTTTTCTCTCCTACAGCATTGGCACCAAGGTTTCTCTTGCTGCCTTCTGCTTCAGGAGGGTTCTTTAAAAGAAAAAAAAGAGAAGATCTTGCTGAGGGCAATTTTACTGTCAAGAACTGAAATCTGAGCTAACAAATTCAGAAACCTGAACAAAAAGAATTACAGAAAGATCAATTATCACTTGTTTCTTTTGTGGAAGAAGGCCAATATAACGACAGCAGCAGCAAGTCTGAAAAACAAGCTGTAAGACCAACTGCTACAAACCTCTCATTTCTCAAGAACTCACTCAGACTATAATTTTTACAAGATTATATAACCAACACAATGTGGTGTTTCTTACAAATAAATCAATTGGAAGGACCCAGAACCAAGGAGGCATTTAAGTCTTGACAGAAAATCCCCATTGAATTACACACCCTCTGAACCGTCAAATGACTTCAAGTGATTGCCTTCAGAGTTTAGAGCCTACTTTAAATGAACATACAAACTCTTACATCACTGTGCAGTTGCACTTGGACTCCATCTTTGGAGGCTTCACAGTGTCAACCTTGTCAGGATTCACTGCAATATAGGTCAATGATTCTTGAACTTTCACATCTTTTTCGGTATTTTTAGATGGGAAGGCATGTTCAATTTCCCACTGCCTCTGCTGTCCGCCCGAAGTCCTTCCCCATGGGTTTTTACTGATGAAGTCAGACTGATCCAGGACGGTAACTGTCGGCTGAGAGCCCTTGAGGTCAATGAAATCCTCTTTTTCCATTGCAATGATTGCAGCCTGATAGGCAAGATTGTGAACAATGGAGCTGCAGAACAGTATGGAATCATTTGCTTCATCTAATCTCAAGCTTCTCATCCTCACCTTCTGTCCTCCTGGGTGTTCAACTGTTACCATATCTCCTGTCAAAAGCAAGACACTTTTCACAAAATATACACAATTTCTCAACAAAAGTTTGAGCTCAACCAGCCAACAACAGCATGTAGCGGTAAATGTTATAAAAGCACATTAGGCCGAATTCAGAAAACAGATTTCTCTGTACACGATCAGTCTGGCATAATTTACTGGAGTTGTAAACAGAACCAGCCAACTTTCTGATTTTTAGGTAGCGCGAGGTTACAAATCTTGTAAGGATATTTTGATTCCCTAACTTTTATGTCTTAATAACCAGTAGCACTAAAAGCTTGAGCTGTTCGTGAATAACATAATAATTTATATCAACACCCCCCTCGAACGAGAAGCCGTTCAAACTTGAAACCCAATATACAAATGGAATAGACAGACCAAGACAGATGGATTTTTCAAACTAGTGACCTTTGGCTCTGATACCATGTTAATAACTAGAAATACCAAAAGCTCAAAGCAAATGAACCAAGCCTCACCGAAGATAGGTGATGAATCAAATGGTCTATGGAGACAAGTTCTCACAAGTAGATGGTGTTGGAATAAGGGAGTGTGGCCCACCTGACCACATGGGCTCACTTCCTTCTAGAACATCCAATAAAGGTTATTTTCCTCATGGTCAAAGGTTTTAAAATCTTGCCTTTATAAGTTGCTCAATTAGGAAGATATGATTGGAGAGATTTTAGATTACTTACCTTGATGGGAGGATGCTCTCTATATAAAAGAATCTCTTGGGTTACTTCCTTGCTACGGTTAATTTTCTTGGCTTCCATCAATTTGCGAGAGAGATAAGAAAAGGGTTTAAGGAAGTTGTAAATCCCTCCTCAGTTTAGCCCCAGCCATGGAATCAGGTATAATCTTAATTACATTAAGTGTTTAGTATTATTTGTTTGTATCCAATGAGTTCTTGGCATCATAGAAAAATTCTAACATTGGGTATCGGAGCGTAGGTTGTGGGTACAACAAATAATCGTTTACTTTTTATGTATTTTTTTTGGGGGGCTTTCTGGTTTATCCAGAAATTAAACCCAAATACCCAAATTAATGAGATTCAAGTTATTGAATAAAACTCCTCAGAAAATGAGGATTACAATGCCCAACCCAATCTGAAAGAGATGGGAATAAAAGATTTATTTCATGTTCTTATTTTTTTTATTCATTTTTTTTTGACGTAAAAGAATATAATAATAAAAATAATAGTCACAGGAAGTATCCAGCGCACCATACAGCGAGTCGGACAGAAACTGTACAGCGCAGCCGGACAGACACTGTCCAGCGCACTGTACAACATCGCTGTACAGTATGCTGCAATAACCCAGCCTGTACAGGTGGGCCGGGCCAAAAGGTCGGGCCGACCTGACCTGCAGCTACCCAGCCCACTAGCCCAGTCGGAGCCATGGGTCGGATCAGCCAGTTCTAACCCAATTAAAGCTCAGAAAATGACCCAGATTTCTGTACATACTGGTACTGACTGAAGCTTCAGTGTGACCTGTTGCCTTAATCATTCTAGATATATCTATAGTCCATGTAAAGATGTAAAAAGATATATCTAAGTGTAAATTAAATACCGGTAACATATATAGGTCCCTGATCTGATCAAATCAAAGGGGAATAAATTGATCAAGTAAATGTCAAATTAATCTTTGACACTATTTAATTTATCAGATCAGATTTATTAAAGTCATTCATCGACATTTTAGTAATTTTTGGAAATCACTGATCAAGATCTAAGTTGATCATGTTGGCCAGAAATGGATGGTCCAGAACATATTTTGATCATATTGGACTCATATGAACTCAGAATTGCGTTGTATTTTCTCCAATGGGTTCGTATTGATTGGATCTTTAATCTAAATAGTTCGGATCCATTATTAGACTTCTCTAATACTTTGGTACATTAATTGAACATGTAAATTAGATTCTTAAAATATTTTTTCCGCATCAAGTTTGATATTATAATTGTTTATTGTGTAATTGTTATTTTTTTAGCAATAATAGTTTGTAGATCCATTGATTAAGTTTGGTTTATTTTTTTGGCCATATTAAGGACATTTTGGCCATTATAAACTTAACTATTAGATCATAATGGGCATTCTTTGAATGTCAAATAAATTTTTTTTATGACACTAATTTGGTGTGATTAAGGATTTCTCCAAATCAGTTGGTCATTTGACAATCAAATGATAAATTAAGTGTTGCCATATATATCAATTGGAAATTATTTTTTGATTAACTCGTTAGCCGCCAAAGCGACACTAGTTATGAAAATAAGTAATTTCTTGAATTGAGTTTAATGAATCACCTCTTATTTGAGTGATTATGATATCACTTAAGATTGCGATTTCATTAATGGAGGTTCACCCAAAGGTGAGATCATCCGAACAATTTGAAATCGGAATTTAACACATTTATGAATCTGATATAAATTTTTGAATGATTTACACCCAAAGGTATGATCTTCTTAATTTACATCACATTTGTTAGCATGGACAAATTAATTATGGAAAGCAATAATTCACATGTTGTTTATCCACTCAAAGGTAGATTTATATTAATGTACCCATTGCTTTGTTCCAGTTACAGAATCTTAACATATGAATATTTATTGTTTTATTTTTAGTAACCAGATCATTAGCCGCACTTTCCACTTTAGGGACCATACCCACTTTGGATGGTTCCAATTTCGTTGAATGGTTGGATGCTTTAATGATTGCTATAATATTCTTGGACTTAGAAATTGCCTTTGACAAACCCATGTCTGAAAATCCCACTGAAAACTCTACTGCCTAAGAAAGGACAATCCTATGAAAAATGGATAAGGGCAAACAAAGTGGGAGTAAAGATCATCTTAAATTCTATTTCACGTACTATCCGAGGGTCCATAGGAATAAAAGATAAGGCCAAGGACCTCTTAGATACGGTGAAAAAGCAATTTACGATAACTGTAAGGCAGTAGGTGCTTCGTTGATAAGCCGCCTTTCAAGTATGGAATATGATGGAACCCTGAGAGTAAGAGAACACATCCTTGCAATGGCGCACATAGCGTCGAAATTGAAAGAGGTGGACATGAATTTGTCTGATCAATATATAGTCCAATTCATTTTCAATTCTCTTCCTCCCGCTTTTGGAGCTTTTAAGGTAGCTTATAACCAAAGCCCAACGACATGGGACATAAATGAATTAATCGCTAGAGCCGATTAAGAAGAAGAAGGTTGAAGGCAGAGGGACAAATGATGGTTAATTTTGTCTCTCGATCGTAGTTCAAGAGCAAGGGTAAAGGCAAGACTCAAGCTACAAAACTAGAAAATGCCCAAGCCATAAAACCAGAAAAGAAGGACAAATGGATAATGAAGAAATGCTTTTTTTTATGGAAAGAAAGGTCATTTCAAAAAGGATTGCCTGAAATGAAAGAATTGGTTTAAAAGTAAAGGTAAAAGTCAAACTCTTGTTTGTTTCGAAACCAATTTAACAGATGTTCCATTTAATACTTGGTGGATTGACTCTGGTGCAACCATTCATGTTTTTGGTTGTATGCAGGGATTCCTTTCAAGCTGGAGTCCAAATGATGGGGAAAGGACCATCACCATGGGGAACCGAAAGGAGTCAAGAGTTGAAGCTATAGGCACATACAGGCTGGTGTTGGACACCGGATTCATTTTGGATCTCCACAATACTTTCCTCGTCCCGGATATTTCTAGAAATCTTATTTCTATTTCAAAACTTGATTATGGTGGTTTTAAATTTGGTTTTGGTGATGGATGTATGAACGTTCTTAGAAATAATAAAGTTGTTGGAAATGGTTTTTTATGTGATGGATTGTATAAATTAAAGTTAAATTCTGTGTATGAACAATCTCTTCACACACAACACATTAATTGTGGCATGAACATGGGACTTAAAAGAATAGCCATTAATGAGAACTCATCTATGTTGTAGCATAAAAGGTTAGGCCATATTTCAAAAGAAAGAATGGCAAGATTGGTGAAAGACGGATTGTTACCTAATTTGAATTTCACCGACTTTACAGTTTGTGTTGATTGCATTAAAGAAAAGCAAACCAATAAAAGTAAGAAAGGAGCCACAAGAAGTTCGGGTCTATTAGAAATAATCCATACAGATATCTGTGGGAAAATCCACATACCCTGCTTTATGGGTGAGGAATACTTTATTACTTTTATCGATGATTTTTCACGGTTTGGTTATGTCTATTTAATTAAAGAAAAATCTGATGCTTTAAAAGCCTTCAAAATATTTAAGGTAGAGGTAGAAAAGCAATTAGATAGAAAAATCAAGGTCGTGAGATCAGATAGAGGTGGTGAGTATTACGGCAGATACACCGAATCGGGTCGTAACGTGGGCCCTTTTGCTAGATTTCTACAAGAGGAAGGTGTTGTTGGCCAATACACAATGCCCGGTACACCTTAGCAGAATGGTGTAGCAGAGAGAATAAACATGATGCTTATTGAGATGGTCAGGAGTATGGTCAGTAACACTAATTTACCCGAGTCCATATGGGGTGAAGCATTAAAGATGGCAATGTACATCTTAAACCGGGTTCCTACAAAGGCGGTTCCAAAAACCCCTTTTGAGTTATGAACTAATAGGAAACCCAGTTTAAATCATTTTCGAGTATGTGGATGTCCATCTAAAGTCAGAATCTTCAACCCGCATGAACGAAAATTGGACCCTAAAATAATTAGCGGATATTTTATTGGATATCCAGATAGGTCCAAAGGGTATAGATTCTACTATCCTAACCATACAACTAGGATCGTTGAATCGGGAAATGCCAAATTTTTGGAGGATCATTTGAATAGTGGGAGTGGTCAAAATAGAAATATAACCTACAAAGAAATTAGGGTAGATGTTGATCTACCTAATAAAAGGAGTGAGTTTGATGTCCCACTTGGTATCATGATCAACGAAAATCAAGAGGAACAACAACCACAAAATGAACAAGAAGCACTGGAAACCCAATTACCCACTATTGAACCACTTCCAAAACAGAATAATGATCCAGATCCTGAAATTTTAAGGAGGTCAACTCGTACAAGAAGACCTGCTATCTCGAATGATTATGTTGTATACTTAGAAGATGCCGATATTGGGATAAAAGATGATCCTAGGACATTTAAAGAAGCCATAGAATGTCAGAATTCTGATAAATGGTTAGATGCAATGAAAGATGAGCTAGAGTCAATGGCCACTAATGATGTTTGGGACATCGTTGAACTACCTAAGAATTCCAAGACCGTTGGTTGTAAGTGGGTCTTTAAGACCGAAAGGGATTCAAAGGGAAAGGTTGAACGTTTCAAAGCCAAACTCGTGGCCAAAGGTTTTATTCAGAGAGAAGGGATTGATTACAATGAAACTTACTCTCCGGTGTCTAAAAAGGATTCATTCAGGATAATTATGGCTCTAGTAGCTTACTTTAATCTTGAGTTACATCAAATGAATGTCAAAATATCATTTTTAAATGAAAATCTAGAAGAAGAGGTGTACATGGTACAACCAGAAGGATTTGTAAAACAGAGTGAAAAGAAATTAGTCTGTAAATTAAAGAAGTCGATTTATGGCCTTAAACAAGCTTCCCGACAATGGTACCTTAAATTCAACTGTGTTATTACAGCATTCGGATTCACCGAAAATGTGGTTGATCATTGCATCTATCTCAAGATTAGTGGGAGCAAGTTTATTATCTTGGTGTTGTATGTTGACGACATTTTACTGGCTAGCAATGACCTTGGTATGATTCGTGAAACCAAGGAATATCTAATGAACAATTTTGATATGAAAGATATGGGTGAAGCAACCTTCGTAATAGGAATTGAGATTTATCGTGATAGATCTCGAGGATTACTTGGGTTATCACAAGAAGCTTATATCAAAACTGTTTTGAAAAGATTTCATATGGAAGAATGTAAAGCTCAAAATACACCTATGATCAAAGGTGATAAGTTTTGCAAGGCTCAATGTCCAAGAAATGAGATCAAAATGATAGAAATGGATAAATTTTCATACGCCGCTGCAATCGGTAGTCTAATGTATGCACAAACATGCACTAGACCCGATATAAGCTTTGGAGTTGGCATGTTAAGTAGATATCAAAGTGATCTAGGTATGCCCCATTGGGTGGGAGTTAAGAAGGTCTTGAGATATCTAAGTGGGACTAGGAATTATATGCTCTCTTATAGGCGATCTGATCGCTTAGAAGTGATCGGATATTCGGACGCAGACTTCGCAGGATGTATCGATTCTAGAAAGTCGACTTCAGGATATATTTTTCTGTTAGCTAATGGGGCAGTTTCATGGAGAAGTGCGAAACAAACCCTAGTTACCCCATCCACATTCGATGCAGAATATGTGGCATGCTTTGAAGCTTCAGGTCACGCTCTATGGATGCATGATTTTATTTCAGGGTTGCACATTATGGATACAATCTCCAAACCATTAAAGATTTATTGTGACAACGATGCAGCTAGAAGATTTGCATATAATGACAAGGTTGCAAGCAAATCTAAATTTTTGGAAGTTAAATACCTTGTGTTAAAAGAAAAGGTACGAAATCAGTTGGTGTCTATAATTGAAACTCCAACAAGCATGATGTTGGCAGATCCTTTAACGAAGGCACTGGCGCAAAAGCCTTTTTAAGAGCGTGTCAGAAATATGGGCTTGAATGAATTGTCCTATTAGAATTTGTAAAGACACATCTTGATTGTATACATTATAGTTTTGTGATTTCGTATATTCTTGCTTTATTTTGTTCACGTGTTTAAAGATTTGTAAAGTGAGAATAGTAAGGTGAATGACATTAATGAACCCATTAAATAGGACTATCATGAAATGTATCCTATTTTACCCTAATTAAAGACTTGGTTAAGTGAATATGGAGATGCAGTAATTATGGAAGGAAGCATGTCATTTAAGACGTGTAACTGCCATAGTTCTCATCAACAAGCTTACTTAATCAGTGGTTAAAGATTGAGCTTAAAATTTTACATGGCAAGTGTTTTTGAAAATGGTGCGCACCAGTTAGAGTCTTATTTTTCAATTTTTTTAAAATATATATATATATGATTATTTAATTTTATGTGGTCATTGGACCAAGTGGGAGAATGTTGGAATAAGGGAGTGTGGCCCACCTGACCACATAGGCTCACTTCCTTCTAGAACATCCAATAAAGATTATTTTCCTCATGGTCAAAGGTTTTAAAATCTTGCCTTTATAAGTTGCTCAATTAGGGAGATATGATTGGAGAGATTTTAGATTACTTACCTTGATGGGATGATGCCCTCTCTATAAAAGAATCTCTTGGGTTACTTCCTTGCCTACGATTAATTTTCTTGGCTTCCATCAATTTGCGAGAGAGATAAGAAAATGGTTTAAGGAAGTTGTAAATCCCTCCTCAGTTTAGCCCCAGCCATGGAATCAGTTATAATCTTAATTACATTAAGTGTTTAGTATTATTTGTTTGTATCCAATGAGTTCTTGGCATCATAAAAAAATTCTAACAGATGGTGGCAAGAAATGGTTAGAATTTACAAGACTTCCAACTGTTAAACAGGCCCAAGACCCATGAAGAGATCCAGTCCAGATCAGATTACATCACGTGGATTTGATTGGGTCAATGAGACAGTTGTACATATTCTATTTTAGTTGTTTCCATAACTTAGAATAGTAATTAATGTACTTACCTAGATTAGAGCCTTGATTAAGGCATGTAATAGTTATTTATTGAGGGGAGATCTCCAAAGGAGGGACACTCGAATGTTACAATCTGAACATTCAGAACACACATTCTATTCTCTTAGTTTTGTCATGATGAGAATGATATGGTATCAGAGCTAAGTTCAGGGAAATCTAGGTTTTGATCTTGCATAGCATTAAGGCAATAAGAATAGAGAAATCAATATCTCTCGTGAAGAAAGACAGATCAAGGATCTGTTTCGAGAAGTTCAGAAGAAGTTCAGCCCAATCATGCTCTGCGGCAGTCTCAGCTCTTTGGTGGCCCACCCCTGATCATCCAACCACTTTCAGAAATCAATACAGACAAAGTCGCCTGGAGTTTCTAAGGTTATTGGTGATTTTTCTAGATTCTTTCGGCACTTCCAAGTTGGAGTTTTACTCATTTTCGAGATTCTCAGACTATGCAGCACCAATGTTGGAACAAGGCTATATGCAAGATGAATTGGAGGCTTTAGAACAAAACCATACGTGGGATATTGTCCCGTCTCCTGTGGGTGTCAAACCTATTGCCTGTAAGTGGATTTTTTCTATCAAGTTAAAATCAGATGGCACATTAGATCGATATAAGGCGCGTCTTGTCGCTCTTAGAAATTGGCAGGAATATGGCATTAATTATGATGAAACTTTTGCTCCAGTCGCCAAGATGACCATGGTTTGCACCATTCTTGCCGTTGCTGCATCTCAGTCTTGGCCTCTTTATCAAATGGATGTAAAAAATGCATTTCTTCACGGTGATCTTAAAGAGGACGTTTACATGCGTCTTCTTCAGGGGTTCTCATCAGGAAAGGGTATGGTTGCCAGACTCTGTCGCTCTCTCTATGGTCTGAAACAAGCTCCTCGCGCATAGTTTAAAAAGTTTCAAGATGCTCTTCTCCACTTGGATTTTCATCTAAGCGAGTATGATCCATCCATGTTTTTACACCATGCTTCGTCCGGGATTACGGTGCTTCTTGTCTATGCAGATGACATCGTCATTACCGGTCCTAATGCAAAAATGATTCAAGAGCTCCAAGCTTCTCATAATGAGACATTTCATATGAAGGATCTCGGACCCTTAAACTATTTCCTCGGTCTTGAAGTTCATCAATCGACTAAAGGTATAGTTCTCAATCAGCACAAATACACTGTTGATCTCATTGACTTGGCTGGCCTTACTGCTTCTGCTCCAGTAGATACCCCGGTCGAACTGAATGTCAAACTCAGTCAGGAGGATGGTGACCTTCTCGATCCTACCGTATATCGCCAGTTATTAGGTAGCTTGATCTACCTCACGATCACTCATCTTGATATTTCCTACGCAGTCAACCTAATGAGTCAATTCATGAATGCTCCTCGACACCTTCATATGGCTGCTGTGCGCCGCATCATTCGGTTCGTTACTTGAACACCGACTCGCGGGTTATTCTTTTCCATCAGACAATCCTATATCTCTCAAAGCTTATTCAGATGCTGATTGGGCTGGTTGTCCAGATACTCGCAGGTCGACAACATGATTGTGCATGTTTTTAGGTGATAGTTTGATTTCCTAGAAATGCAAGAAACATGAAAAAGTTTCAAAATCATCTACCGAGGCTGAGTATAGAGCCATGTCTGCCGCATGCTCCAAAATTCTTTGTCTTCGAGGTCTGCTCTCCGACATTGGGTTTCCAGCAAAAGGTGCTACCCCCCTCTATGCAGATAATACAAGTGCAATTCTGATTACTGCAAATCCGATTTTTCATGAACGCACTAAGCACATCTAGGTTGATTGTCACTTCATACGTGATGAGTTTAAGCGTGATATCATTAGCCTTCCTCATGTCTCCACTGAGCTTCAACTTGCTGATACTCTTACTAAAGGTCTTCCACAACCACGCCATCAGTTATTGGTTGGCAAATTGATGCTCGTTGATTCTCCCGCATCAATTTGAGGTTGGGGGGGCGCTGTTAAACAGGCGCAAGACCCAGGAAGAGATCCAGTCCAGATCAGATTACATCATGTGGATTTGATTGGGTCAATGAGACAGTTGTACATATTCTATTTTAGTTGTTGTTTCCATAACTTAGAATAGTAATTGATGTACTTGCCTAGATTAGAGCCTTGATTAAGGCATGTAGTAGTTATATATTGTGGAGAGATCTCCAAAGGAGGGACACTCGAATATTACAATCTGAACATTCAGAACTCACATTCTATTCTCTTAGTTTTGTCATTGTGAGAATGATACCAATGACAGTCAGGTCTTTGTTGTGGCATCTCATTAGTTAAGGAAGTCTTTATGTAAAGAATCAGACACTGTTCTGGTAGTTGATTACATATTATCTTTTGAATGGGGAATAAGCCCCTAGCCACCAGTTACCCACATCTATTCCAGAGTGGTTAGAACCAGAGAGCAACTGTTAAGAGAGTGTTGTTAGTCAAGTGGTTTGGGGCTGGGGGTGAGTGAGTGTTCAAAATGCACCTATTTGAGTAAAAGGAGGTTCATTTCAACAAATCTTATCACTAATTAAGTGGTGTATATGCCGGAGAAAGAGAGAGGAGGAAGGAGGAGGAGGGAGAGGTGGTTGGGGGGGGGGTTAGCCAAAAGTTCTTGTAGACTAACATGAACAAGCATAAGATGGTGGACTCTAATACAATGCCAGTAACATTAGAAGCAACTAGATTATAACAATCAACACATTTAGGGCATTTAAAGTCAGCAATCCAGCAAAAGAAAAATAACTTTAAGATGCATTGCCCTCCCTATATTCATACCGATGCACTGGAATGTAAAACATCAATGGAAAATGAAGAAGCTACAAGTCATATGCTCAAATAAAACTACTAAATGAAATTGCGAGTAAATTATGATGTCCCCATTACTGTGTTTGAAAACTCTCTAGTGTACTGTGCAAGTTAAAACAATTTGAACGGAACCTTGAAAATAGGCATATTTAATATCATTAGCGAGAGATATGACAGAGAGAAAAGTTGCCTAGCTGGTTCATCAGCTATGATCCCATCAGGCAACCAACAGTGTCAGTAATATGTGGGCCAGTGGAGACTGAAAGGCCACAGTTTCTTGAGCAACTAAAGGACAACGGAAGATTTTTTTCACAGGAGACTTGGAAGTTTTGACCTACCAATTCAAGGAGTAGGTATGACAAGTCAATAACTTAGAAACTGAACAATAGGCTAATCTTCTTAGTTCATCTCTCAGTGGATCTTGTTCCCTTGTCAACTTTGAAGAGGCATTTTTCTTTAGAAATCCCTTTTTTCTTGTTTAAAGGTCTCACCTTGCCATTTCCAAAGAGAAAAGTGGGGAGGGGGGGTGAAACTGATGGATCTCTCATCTACAGAATCAGTAATGTTGAGAAAAGTGAGCTTGATTAAACAATCCGCCAGGCAATGCCACCTTGGTGAGTAGAGATGATATGTATCAGAAAAGAGCTTCAACATGATAGTTGATGAAGAAGTTGGTAGCTAAGTAAGAAATCTGATATGAAGTGAATCATTCACATCATCAAAGCCTTGTCCCAAGTATATTGAGGTCAGCTACATGAATTCAGTTGATCTATTCCAGTCTATCCTAGGCCAAATCCATGGATAGGTTGCATTTCTTCAGATCTGTCCTTACTACTACAGATCTTATATAAGGTGGATCTAGGATTGAAAATATAAGAAAGTGGAAACAACTTTATTGTTGTTGTTGTTATGTAATGATATTATTGTGAGGAAGAAAATCAGCACAAAAAATGAAGAATTGACTTAATCAGTTAGTCTACAAGGAGAAACAGATCCAAAATTCTATCAGAAGAGTGAAAAAGCAGGGCAACTATACCATTGACATCATGAGCAAAATCTGAAACGTCAATTTCCAGAGTTGAAACCAATGTATTGTTCTCCAATGTTAAAGAAACCGTAGGCTCCAGGAAAACATCCACTGCGTCCTTCGAATCTGGGGAGGCCGTACAGTCAATTTGTGAAGTTGCAATATTTTCAAAACCATCTTGGATTTCACCTACTATCACAAGGGAAGACTCACACATGGGAGCATCAGAATCACCAACTGCACAGACATGACCATACATGTGGTCTTCCTCTGTAATGAAGGATTCTGCAGTCATAACTTGTATCTCTATATCCGAGAAGCTCATTTTATTGTTTGAGAGGACTTTGGCTTTTCCAGAGAAAACAGGATCATCATCATTTGGAAACCTTGCTGCTGAAGCATCCACTAACTGGACATCTTGTGTGTGACTGGATAACTTGCAGCCGTCCAAGCCAGAAGCATTTGTCACTCTGTTAGTGTCATCATGTTTATAATCCTCAAAAACAGTTGTACTTATGAAAAAGGATTGTTTGTCAGCATTCACCAAATCACAACTCTCTCTGTCCATAACAAAAGTTGCATATTCTAGAGCCATATATTTCAAATTTCCAACAGAATCATCTATGTCTTCTTCGCTTAAATTCTTTGCATAAGCCAATGCTTCAGAAGAATTTTTTGGTGTTCCAGAAAATGATGTTCTAGTTACAGGCCTTGAATCTGAATCATCTCCCGAGCTTCCCATGTCAGTTTTCCGGCTGCTTAACTGACATTGAACTTGGACTTTCATTTGTCTAGCTAAGTCCAAATCAACAGATGAAGAAGTTGAATCACTGCCCTGCCCAATGCAACTTTTCTTAGTAGTTAAACAGTCCCTTGGATAAGAAGGATCATCACAACATATTTTTCTAGCAGGAAACTCCCTACCTTGCACAACAGGCCATTTGCTACTACTTGACGGCTTTAGTAGAACAGAAATACCACCTGCTTCTGAATTATCAACGTTTGTGCTCAGATGATAATAAAATTGTCGCAACTGCTGATCCACAGCATCTGTCTGAGATTGGCTGGAAAGAATTTCTTGGTTTCCCACAAAATGATGGTTAACAAGAAGCTTCTCCCCTTCTTCCACCACCAACTGAGCAATACAATTATCTTGCAAGCAATCATGGCCTTGCTCACTATTCCTTTCCTGTTTTCCAAACATGGCGTGATAACAAGT
Organism: Litsea cubeba; assembly: GCA_012931725.1. Taxonomy (NCBI): domain Eukaryota; kingdom Viridiplantae; phylum Streptophyta; class Magnoliopsida; order Laurales; family Lauraceae; genus Litsea; species Litsea cubeba. The sequence goes on from CM022948.1 coordinate 20,215,344, forward strand.
CTCTTCTGAAAATTTAAGTGGGCTAATCACAGGCTCCAATTCACACATAACATTTTCCCCCAAAGTGACTTTTGAGTGAATTGCATTGCTCTTTGTGACAAATGCAGTTTCTTTTGAAGTCCTTGTGGTCAACAATCCACTTTTAGTGCAGTCCCGACATATGGTGGCATTCCCATCAATGGATTCCATGCGAAGAGAGTCATTGCAGCAGTTTGAACATGATTCCGTCATTTCATAAAAATCAACATCTGAAGAGTCTTCTTCAACATGTGAAGATTCAGAAGCAGTTGCATCATCTGCTGCTGCAGCATGTCTACGATTTACATTTTCACACTCTCTAGGCTGGACTTCATTTGCAGTGCTTTGCTCAAAGCTTTCATGCACACCATTGGGTTCTCCATTACAGATTCCATGTTCAATGTCATCATCTATCTCATCCACCTTATTGTGGATAATTATTTCCTCTTGCGTACCAGGGCATGGAGCCTTTCCCCATTCCTTAACCATATCATCCTGTTCATAGTCACTAGCCATGTTATCGGGTGCAACATGGGCACCTTGTTCAGAGCTAGCACCACTGCTAGTTGTTACTGAAGAATTTCTCGAGGCCTTTGGATAATGTGCAGTGTTTTCGCTAACATACAAGGTGGTTGTGGGGACACTTGATAGAAGTTGCCTGAATGAATGCTGGGAGCTCTTGCGCTGGTCCTACAACAAAATATGAATTTAAAAAACCTTAATTAGTTGTATGGTGAGAACAAAATAAACCAATTCATAATGGTTTATAATATAAATAGGATCATCATCATCATCAAAGCCTTGTCCCAACTATGTTGGGGTCGGCAGGAGTGGATTATTTATGCAATGTGAGATAGACCTAACTTTTTCATCTACCATAAATATCAAGCAAAGAAAAGAGGCGTGATTAGCAAGCTAACAATCTTTCAAGGGAGACAGTCATCTTCCTCAAGTTCCAAGGAATGAATTAAAGTCAAGCATATTTTAGTACATCCATACTTCTCATTGGACTTTGAATATTCATGATTCATTATTCTATGTGATCAAAATTGATGTTCTGGACCAATCACAACAATAAAGGTCAAATAATTGATTTATTCCATCAACAATGTAGGTTGTTTTTATTAATAATATTATTTTAACAATCATGTAGGCTGGTCCTTGGGGGCTTAGACATTAACAAATTGTGATGGGAAACTATCGAAAGATTAGTGAAGTATGATCATTAAAATCTCACAATAACAAATTAAAAATAATGTTAAAAATTCTCTAAAATATAGAGGTGTTAGGTTAGGTACAATTCCATGAATAACATGGTGAAAATCTCATGAAAATATCACGAAAATTTCGTGTTTGTGATATTTTAAAAATCTCATGATGATGTGGGATATATCTCATTCTAGAAATTTCACTCACAATACATTTTATGGCCATTCTGCCCTAGCATGATTTGGATAGATGAATCTAGTCATCTGATCAACAGGTAAAAATATGGAAGATCCAAAGTAGTCATACCAAAAAGGAAAATCATCAATTTAGAGCACCATTACATTCTGACCTAGCAAGATTTGGATTAGATGAATGCAATCATCTGATCAACAGGTGGAAAAAATGGACAGTCCAGACTAGCTGTAACAAGAAGGAATAACATCAACTTTAGAGGATGAGTCAAGTGGGACCTACCTTAAAATTAAACATGATACCCAAGAGTATCCTTCATCGGACAATTACAACCACTCGATCAATGTCACCTAAGATTTGTGATTGGATTGATTGCAGTTACATAGTCCATTGCCAATTCTTTCAATCATTCAGACCCAACTTTCACTATCCATGCTGCTCAATTATGACTTCCGCCGGACACTTCTGACCATTCAATCAATTGTAATAAAAAAGGATTGTGAGGTGCGTGTTCATCAATAGTCCAGTCCATGATTTTGAATCGCCAATTATGCACGCCCATAGTTGTCTTTACCCATTCCACTCATGCCTAACGTTGAACATGAAGTTTCTTTTATATAACCAATGGTGAGTAAAAGGAATCACCACTGCTGGAAACAGTTATAGCAGATGACAATGAATGGTGAATGAAATGAACCATATATCAAGTAAAAGAAGATAGATTCTCTCAAATTTAGGTCATAATCATGTGGACCTCACTGCAGACGATTAACCATGACTAACGAACAGATTTGATCAAATAAACCTAATGTGACAATCAATGACAAGAAATATAAAGACCAAGTTATTACACCAGAAAGATTAAATCATTAACTTAAACCATCAATCATGTTTCTTACCCTCGGGTTAACAATGCTACTCAATAACAACTTAGATCAAAAGAACTTAACCATTCAATGAATGATGAGTAAAGTGGGCAGTCCAGATTGATAAAAAAGGGTTTAATTCTCAATGGTGATTAACTGAAATGAATGATCAAGAAGACACAGTCCACTGCAATCAGACGATTCATCCTACAAATTCAATTGTCATTTCTACTTTGAACAGAAACTGCTAAAATTGCATTCCCATTGCGTTTAAGTGCCATTTCAACTAAACATTGGTTATTGGGCCAATTGGAATTTTCCCAATTTGCAACTAAATCTTAATCTCATCTCATCTAAAGACACCCTTTAAAGAATTTATAGTTACTTGATTCAGCAAGAAAATAATTAATAGTTACTTGATTAAGCAACAAAACAAACCTTACTTATCAAATTTTATCACAAAATACAAAGTTATGGTGATTGAAATGAAGTTATGATGATTAAAATGACAAAGAATACCTTTTTTCGAACTGCAGAGTCAATAGATCTTTTTAAAGCAGAACTTGCAGATACTGTTCTGGATGGCTTCTTCAACAACGCCACAGCTTTGTGGCTAGGGAACACCCCATTATTCGTTGAAGTGAGATGATCAGATACAATTACAGATTGCAGTGAGTCCATATGGTCATCACCAGATGACGCTGCAGAGCCCTTACTCTGGAAATGGAAGTGGCCTCGACCATAACAGTGTGATGAATTGGCAATTGTAGAAGCAGTTGGGGACATTGATTGCCTTCTGAATTTTGAGTATGAATCATTCCCGTTCCTTGATGCCGGTGAGACGCCCCTAATATGTGATGGTGGGCTATCAGACAGTGAAGTTCGAAGATTGGGAGGAGGATCAGAGGAGAAACCTGAGAGACTTAATTGCCATCCCTGTAACCTTGGTGAAGCAGAACTTGCACGTCTTAGCTTTCCTGGGGAGATACCTCTTCCTCTGAATGGTTGGACACTTGATCCTGTGCTCATCCTCCGAGGTGCGGGCAAAGAGCACCTTGGAGCTAGTGATGAGTGTTTATTTGAGGGTGTAGATGGTCTTCGTGATGGTGTTGTTGGACGTAAAACAGGAGATGGAGTAGAACAAGGTGCAGATGATGGCCTTCCTCTTGACTGAAATGAATTGCTGCCAGACTGAGGGGATGGACTTAATCGATGTGGACTTGCACTACTTCTACCAGTCCTGTAATCCTTCTCTCTCTGCAATCAGATATATGTTACTAGAATCAAATGGCTGTACGATAATAAAAATTTAGAATCCAAAGAGATTTTTCGAGAAAGCATGCGAAAAAATAGTTGCTACTGGTTCAAGTAAATGTAATAGAGGACAAACATTGGCCCTTCTTGAGATGGGAATGGCTTGACTTCGAGGTCTGCCCCTTTGTACAAGATTAATGAGTGGAGTGTCATCATCCAAAGATGGGAAGAGGGGCGTGTCAGGAGGAGTTAATAACCTGAAGTTATATAAAACCAACCAATCCATCAGTAGCAGGCACAGTGAATCACCATAGATGGCACGCAAAAGATCATGGCCTGAAGAAAAGGACATATTATATCTTGCTAATGAGGTTATCATTTTCTGCCCTACATAAAGCTAATTGGGTAACAAACTTAAATGTAATAACCATTAAAAGGTAAATAGTATCCACATTCCACACCCGAGTCACTAAGCTTGATCTATAGTAATTTTCAGAATTTCAATCATTGCCCTGATAAATTCAAGATTTCTGTGCCTAGATATGTTTGAAGAATAGAAGAGAAGCAGAAGAGGTTTTACAACAAGAAGTTAAGAGCATCTAGATAATTTAAAAAATCCTGTAAGAAATCAACCCACCAATCATAGTCACTTTTCCCACCATCTGCATTAAGCAAATCACTACTCCCTCTTCGAAATGGAGCAGAAATACCAAGCTTGAAGTCTGGGAAATATCTCAATTTTGCTGCCCTTGAATACCAAGAAAAATAAAATATGCAAAAAAAGAAGAAAAACAAGAGGAGGATAATTAGGAGCAATAAAGTATCTGCCATATACTGAAATGAATACCAAGAGCTTTGAGAATATTTAGTTTTGGAACCTACACAGGGATTCATCCAAATCATCTATCGATTGCAGCAAAAAACTTTCCCTTTTTCTGGCTTGAATATCATTAAACAAAGCGAGATTATCGTCTCTTTCTTTAAGTTTAAGTCCACCCTCCAGACTGCGTCCACGCCTGTGATTCTGTGTTCTAAGCTGCCTTGCTGGGGAGAACCTCAATGCTGGGGAAGGGGGCATCTTCACCACCTGAATCTCCCCACATAGAGTTCTCACTTCAATTTCCTTAGGGAAAAAAAACCCAAGCCCTTGATCTCCAAGAAACCAGTATGAATTTATGGCTGAAAATTGGGGGAGCATAGCTTGTATTTAGAACAAGAAACAACATATTATCCACATTTCTGTAACTTCACAAACATCCCAAATCCTACCACACTAATGACCAATTACTCACACCCATTAGCAAAAAAGAACACAGTGTATGCTTGAAAGAAATTGCAAAAATCAAAGCTTAACCTCCATTTACCAAAACAAATGATTAGTTCAAACCAAAGAAAAAGTGGGATAGAATAGTTAAAACCCAAAACACATACAGAAAATCAGATTAATTTCAAATATATTAATAGCATCAAAACACCTATTCAATCTGGATATTAGAAGATGAACCAAACCCAAAACACATTACAGTATTAAACATGAAACAAACACTAAAGTATCTTAATCCAACCACCCAAACAATTACAAACTATAACAAATTCTCATTGAGCTCGATTAAATTCAAAACACACGCAATTTCAAAGTTCAAACACAAAATTTCGACACATTCTCTTGAAAAGCAGCAAAAAGGGCCGAAAAAAACTTGGGAAGAGCTTAAAGATCCAAACCTTAACTCCAAAACCATATGTAAACAGCTCAAAAGATCACAAATTCCATCTAAAACTAGAACTTTCGTTCGTTAATCTCACCGTATAAAGAGTCGAAGAATTACGAAATGTAATTCTCCTTTCCGAAATTCAAAGCTAGGGATTATCGGATCATGGGTTTCAAGAGCATTGAGTGGAAGAACGAAGTAACTGAGCCCCGGCTCTCTCCTCCTCTCTATAGTATCTGCCGTGACAGTGTTGCTACAGTGTGCGTCTTCTACAACCTTGGCATAGCTCATATTTTATGATTTTTTTTTTCAGGTGAAGTGAATTGAGAGTATAGTTGGAATTAGGCCCAAAATGGGAAATGGGGATGGATGAGAGGACAGGTCCACGAAGGGATGTCAGTGGGTTGGGCTCCGTTCTAACCTGATTTGATAAAATTACATGAACCTAGAATTAAACTTAGGACCTGATCAGCAGTGGTGGACCCAAAATTTTTGTTTGAAGGGGCAGGCGATGGTCACAATGTTAATTTCATCATTATTTTGTGATTTAAGTGGGGCGATAGCTTATTTCTTATGGAGTCATGTTCCTTTTCTCCATATTTGGGCTCATGTGTTTCAGGCTTTTTCTAGATCTGCCAGGGTGAATGCCGTCAGAAGACAGTACCTAGGTCCGCCAATGCTTATGTCTATCATGAGTTTAATTCTTATATATAAGCTTATTAGAATAGTATTTACTGGTATATATTTGATGAAATAAATCACACACACATATATATGTATATGAATTTTCAAGTGAGCACATGCTCAAATAGCTTATATGCGCACAACCAATGAGATGCGTGAGAAATAAGACCACAGCCAATGAAATGCTTTGCTCAATTTAGATAAGATGCCGTCATCTAGAGGGGGACACATTCTCATGCATATGCATCTCATTGGTTATGCTCTTATATCTCACGCATCTCGATTTATTGTGCGAATATAGGCTATTTGAGCATGTGCTCACTTAAAAATTCCTCTCTCTCTCATATATAACTTGGGTTCATGGGTATTTGGATATGGACCAATTATACATTGAGTCCACAATAATGGTTCAAGCACTAATTTTTGGGCCAGGCGTTCCTTCGGGTAACAGGGTAATTGAAGGTCCATCAACATCTCTAGGTCAGTTCCAATTAGTTGTGTGGGGTTTTATAATCCATACTTTTAGATCCATGGTTAAGGAAATGACCCAGAGAAAAAGATATGCCAAGCATTGAAGCATGGGGGATTGGAAGGTCTAATGTTGGGTTAGTGTGGGCTTCACATGGGGCAATATCTGATGATCATAACCATTTGTTTAAGGTCTATTCATTATACATTCAAGTCCATTGAGTCTTGGGCTTTGAACATGGAGAAGACTCACTTGGACCTACATCAACTACTTTGTAGGGTCTGCTCAGGTCTGGAGTTTGAATTGGGTCCATTTATGACAAATCTAATGTGTTAGATATATTCAATGTCAAGATGGACCGTCCAAATTATGAGCCAAAATGATCATACATCTAGAGAATCACATTCATATATGATGATAAAAAGATCATTTATGATTTGTATCCATGTGATAGATCATTGAAAATTGAAAGATAAAAGGGTTTTTGTATCTACCATTTCCCTTTTGTCTAATCATAAAAATTCCCTCAAGAGTCTGATAGTTATCTGAAAAAAGCACTCTCTTTTGCTAAGATGTTCAAAGTCCCTTTTGGTTGCCCATCTAAATTTCATCCTGTCTTCTTTCTAAATTATCAGAGTGCCTTTGTTAATCAATATTTTAATTTAAAAAATGCATGTCTCCCTTTGGGTTTGAAGTTTAAACCCAGATTGATTGGAGAAAGTTAAGATGATGATTGATGATGATGTTCTACTTTGGATGAGTCCAACCAACTAATAGAATCACAGAGATGCCACCACCCTAACGATGGGATTGTGATGGAGTGCGGTACATTTGTATCAATTTCTTAATGATTGATGGGTCATTACAACCTGCAACATGCATTTTTTTTCACTATTTTTAAGATAGCAGTTTTTTTTTCTTAAAATAACCCTACCCTTTTGAAATGCTCATCACATTTTGGTCTTGTTACAAATAAGCATTTCAAAATCTGTTTGTTTGTTTCAATCTTTCCTTTCCTTTTATTTTTCTAAAAAAAAAGTTATTTGATGCTTATTTTTAAAATTTACATTTCATCATCATTGTATGAATTATATGTATTTAATTGCTATGCACCACAATGTAAACAAATAGGCCCTAATCTTGGCATGCATATTCAGAAAGATTGACCAGTTTTCATGTGCGTTTTTTAGATAATAGAGGTTTAGGCTCTTACAAAAAATGGACCCACCTATGATAAATCTAAGCTCTTCATACCACATTCTCCCCCATGAGTTCACACTTCAAAAGTACTCACCAATGATAAATCAAAGCTCTTTAGATCACATTCTCTCTGGTGAACTCACAATTTAGAATTCACCCCAGCAAGAGTACACCTATTAGATCGATCACATGCAGAAACACAATCAATCTCTCTTGAGTTGCTCATGCTGTCATGCATTTTAAGATGTGATTCATTCAACTATTGTTCTTACTCATTGAAGTGAATCTTTCTTTGATGATGCATACATTCTGCATTAACGGCCAGGATTATTTTCCCTAGGAAATCTTGAGTGAATCCTATATACAGGTTTTACAAAGTGGAGCATGCCCCTACTTCCACAATGAAAGCAAACTGTTTTTTCTTTTTTTTTCAAAGAATCAAATTCATTTAAAATTGGATTTTTTTCATTTTAGTTTTTTTCCTTCAGAGTTGAACCCTGAAGAGGAGAAAATATCTAATCAGTATTCTATGTCTTCATTGAAGGTCAGGATCTTTCGATTAGGATCATGTGTAGGGTTGTCCTTCAGTTTGGACGGCTCAGATTGTGTGATTATGCAGGACTAACAAACGAAGTGGATAAGTTGCCGTACATAAGTGAGTTGTGGAAGACCCACACTGTAGGTGCAGAAAAAGGAAGGGAAGTTAGGGAGTCCTACTGTACAACTGATTTTCGCGGGCTAGCAAATGAAACTAGCATAAACGGACACTAACTGCAATTTCACACGTGGCATAATTTAGACCGTTAATCAGGATAGTGAAATCAAGCACATGTATGCAGAGCTGGAGCAGTTACAACTGTTCATTGATGAGAAACAGATGGACGGTAAAAAGAACATCTCCAACAGTCTGCATTCAAGGAGGGCCCGCTGATTGATGGGATCCTCTGTCCAGAAGACAGAGAGATTCTCTGTGGCCAGCCCTATATTTTCGTCTGGATCCACAATGAAATTCAAACCGCTCAAAACTTTAGGCCCCATTCCCAGGTTAAATTTTGTTTCCATTTAAATTAGCTTCATTATTAGATTGATCATGTGTAAAGCATGAAGTATCCCCGACCAAGGGCCCTAGGAATGTGTTCCGGTCCACACAAACCCTTATGGGGCTCACATGAGATCAAGTCAATCATGAGCCCCACAAGGGGTTGTCCATGAGAGGTGCTCAGGAGAGGGTGGCCCCTTAAAAGAAATATATGATCTTTTTGGTAGGCAAAAGAAATATATAATTGATGTAAAAGTTACAGAACGCCATTTTGCGGGTAATTGCCCCATGTGACTTGTGACACAACCACCCTCCTTTACTCAGCAAAAGCAGTCTCAGATACCAGCACAACATGGAGGAGTGAATAAGTGAATTTACTGTTCATCATACTGATTTCTCAGGCATTGATTTTAAGATACATAAATCTTTGATCACCTTACACACCAACCTGCTTTTGCAACCAAATGTAGTTATATTTCAGACAATACAAAGCATGGCGACAGCTTACTAGGCCAAAGCTTATTTACAGCATTTTACATTAATGAAGAGTCACTTTTAGGAAGGTTTTACAAGGTCAAGGGGGCATCATTTTTTTTTTTCTATTTTTTTTTTCCTTGTGTTCGTTTTAAGTGGGGTTTGAAAGGTCTTCTCACAATCTCTCTCTGTTATATATTAACCATTTGATTAGGAAATTGCTTGGGAACTGACCTCTCATCCAGTACAGGGATTGATCCCCGTATATGCTCTCTGTATATGCTCTCTCCCCACATGTGCATCAAATTTGGAAGTGTAAATTATTTTGGTATAGTGTTTGTATGAGAGAGAGAGAGAGTATCATCTTTGTAACATAGATTTGTTTCCTCCAAAAAGACATTACAAAAGTAGACTCCATCTAGATTTTTCTATCCCCTACTGTAAGTGCAAAAAACTATGACTCACAATAATGGGGGTGCCTTACAGGACTTATCCAAATGAAGGAGATAATCTGCTGCCTCAAAGCCTGAAAGGGAAGAGCAAACGGTCAGAGGACCGTGGTCTGGGCGGCGCAAGGCTCTCCGATGCCTAAGTCAGTGTGTGAACTGGAACAAAGGAAGGAGAGGAAGAAGAGAGGCAGAGTAACAACTCTCAGTAATGGGTTGCGTACCTTGCATGTGGAATGGAGTTTTATTTATATAGAACGTTGGAGGATATTTCGGAGTGGGTCCCATGATTTGATAGGGAAGTCCTTATCAGCCCACAAAGTCATAAATGCGGTCCACTTCAGCCCACATTGCATTTAATGCCAGTCGGATCAGCCCACATTGCATTTAATGCATGTCATGTTGGGCCAGATCATGTTGGACGCCTTTGGCGGTTGAGGTCCCATCGGATCCACCCTCGGGCCTTGCCCTGATTTGGCTACAGCCGCTGGATGCCGCTCTGTCAGTGATCTGGCGAAGATTGTGGACGGCTGATGTCGCATCTGTCCCACTGGCTCGCGCCCCTACTCTGCCACGTGACTGATGACGTGGTGGGCGTAGGGCGCGAGAGGAGATCCTTTTCTGCTTTGGCTTCCGTCCCGGCTCCTTTGGCCGAGGTCAAGCTCTTTAGCCGAAGTGGGCCCCTGGTAGCCGAGCTCGGCGCTAGCAGCCAAAGCCTGTCTGGCTTCGGCTGAGGCCTCTGTCCCGGCAGTCGAGGTGAGTCTGGGTGCCATGTGGATGGTGATGGACCGCGCTCCCGGAATGCCCGGGGTTCCTACCGAGGTCGGCGGACGTGGGAGTCCGTTTGGTTCCGACCCTTTCGTAACCGGGGGGCAAAAGGGGGGCGTGCATCAACATTTCTTTTTTTTTTTTGGGTGTGCTAGATTTTCTATTTTTACTTGGAATTGCAAGTGGTGATCCGGAGATCAACCTTCGCAAGTAAAAAGGAAATCAACTTCTTTCAAGTTTTCCATTGCACATATATTTAAGAAAAGAGACATTTTCTTGATTTGCCGTGAAAGGCGATTTTTTTGGCATTTATAGCCGATTTTGGCGTTTATAGCCGATTTTTGGCGTTTATAGCCGATTTTGGCATTTATAGCCGATTTACAATCCTTATCAACAATGAAAGACAAGAATTGTGATTTTTGTCTCTTTTAAAAAAATACAAACTACAATGAAAAGCAAGAAAAGGAGGATCTAACTTCTCAGGAGATTGTGGGGGACTCGTTTAGATTGAAGGTCGCAAGCCATATGTGGGCTTCGCCATCATCCATGCAGATGAGAACAGAGGATGCTATTGATTCGCTTGGCTTGGCTATAACCTCGGGTTTTTAGAGGACAAAGACCAAAGGAAGGTCCTATGTCCAATAAAAAGCCGAGTAGACGGGCTGAAAAGCCATATCTAAGCCATTGGAGGCAGGAGGAGAAGGCAAGGACCTTGGGGGGGGGGTACCCCCCAAGGGACTTTTGTCACCTTGTTGCGGTGGCCGGTGTAGAACTTCCGCAGAGTTTTCTCTCTTTTTTCTTTCTCTGGATTTCTGACTGCTGTCTGTTGATGTTCGTTGTCTGTGTCTCCCTGTTCTTCTTGGAGAGCCCTCCTATTTATAGGCTTTTAGGTAGCCTTTTAGGTGGGTTTATGGGCTTTTATTGTCATTTAAGCCGCATAATGGGAGGAGTTACAAAATTGAATTGTTTATTTTGTAACTCCTTTTTCTTGGCTTCTGATTGGCCGGAGGAGATTGAGGGCATTTAATCGCCTTTAATCGCCATGATGGGAGGAGTTTCATGGGTTAAATGCCATGAATCTCTTGACTTGTAACTCCCGAATGCTTGCTTCTGATTGGGCCGTCCAAAGAAATGGATTAATGACTGTAATAAAGTTAGTCAATTAATCGCATTAAGTGGTCGCCGAGCAGCTGAAGAGTCGCGGGCCGTGCCACGTCTTTTGGAATTCTTCTGTCGATGATCATCGATGGATCTTCATGTAGATCGACATCAGATGACCATGTAATTTCAGGTGTTTGTTGCCAACAGCGGGTCGGTGCCATCTGTCCTGTCGATTTCTCGATCGGTCGGGTAGAAAGCACACTTTTTTGGTTGACCGGGTGGCGATCAATACTGTCTTCGATACTTTTGATGATTTACCCGTGTTTTGGACGGATGTCAGGGGACTTGGTGTCTCAAAAGCATGAATTTTGGAAAGTACCAGAGGCTGGGCACCTCGAATCGCGAAAAAAACGGCGAAAACCGGGGTTTCCGGGGCTTTCCCGGCGACCCCGGGGTCCAAGGGGGCCTGCGACCCTGGGCCAGGGTCGCAGGGGCCTGCGACCCTGGGGGGTTTTTCCCCCTTTCGTGTCCCGTTTTGCGTCCGTTTTTGCTTTTTTTTTTATTCTTTTTTCTTCTGTACCAGGGTCGCAGGGGCCTGCGACCCTGGCCCAGGGTCACAGGGGTCTGCGACCCTGGGGGGGTTTTCCCCCTTTCGTGTCCCGTTTTGCGTCCGTTTTTGCTTTTTTTTTTATTCTTTTTTCTTCTGTACCTTTCCTTGACATATTGACCATTTATTGGCCTGATTTCTCTATAGGAAACCTGATGAGAATCCTTGCATTTTATTTTGCAAAGTTTTCAATTTCCTGAGAAAGCCGAAGACTTTGTCGCGCAGAGCTGCCGATTTTCCGTCAGAAGCTGAAACTGGGTCAAACGATGTCGGAATGACCTGAAATTTGGTGTGAAGCCTCCTAAGCAATAAATAAGACTAACCATAGGCTTTTGTTTGAGTTTTGAAGCCGTTTGGGGTCCTATCACCAGTAGACTTACTTTTTGTCGCGATGAAGATGTCGCGGTTTGATGTGCGGTCAACCGATGTCCGATTGACTTGAAATTTGACAGGGAACCTATTGGAGTCATTTTAAGATAATCCATAGGCTCTGTCTTTGAAACCATGGTCCCGGAGAGCTTTGCCGCCGAGAGGCCTGATTTGGCTATCGGAGAAGCGAAGTTAGGCCAAATGATTTTGAAATGGCCTGAAACTTCTTGTGTACTCCTCTTTTGGCTGTCTGGAAGAATCTTGCAGTTTTTGTTTGATTCTGACAAGATTTGATTTTTGGAAGCAGCATTGCCTATTTATGGCAGGTTGCGACTTCATGTAGCTCTTTGGATCTTGAAGAGGCAAAGTGACATTTTTGGTGTCAACAAATGCCCCCTCGAGGTACAGCGGCGAGTTGCTTAACTTTTGTAGTCGATGTGCCTCGAAGAGATTTTTGAAGGAGAGCCTGTGACTTGACCAAGAGTCTTTGAGCAGTCTTTCTTTTTGGTATTTGTAGCCTTTTGAGCTTCCAGGGGAATTTTATGGTAGTGAAAGGGATCACGTACCATCTCGAGGCAAAGTTTTGAAGATGACATTAGGGATGTGGATTTGGGTTTTGACCTTGTGACCTAACAGGCTATATGTGGCAGGTTAGGGGGTCGAGTTTGGTTTTGATCGTGTGACCCAACAAGCTGTATGTGGAATGTTGGGGGATCAATTTTGGTTTTGATCTTGTGACCTAACAGGCTGTATGTGGCAAGTTAGGGGATCAGGTTTTGGTTTTTGGTTTTGGTCTTGTGACCTAACAGGCTGTATGTGGCAAGTTAGGGGACCAGGATTTGGTTTGATGGAATGTCAATTTCAAGAATTTGGCTCAATTTGGTAGATGAGGCTGGATGGTTTGATTTTTGGAAGCTCATGGGGCTTGGAATTTTCTTTTGTATGGTCCAATCAACTCAAAAGGGGCATGAAACCATTTTTGTATGCTCTTGGTAAGAGGGATTTCTCTTTGACTAAAAGCCCAAAAAAAATTTTCTTTTTCTTTTTTTTTTTTTTTTTTTTGTGTGCCTAGGTGGTCAAACCTGGCTCATATGGGCTAACCCATGGGACCTTAAGCTTTTGAAATGGCTTAGATCTCATATGGTGTCATTTTTGTAAAGAATATCCAAAAATATCTCATTTGGATAGAGAATATCTAAGAATATCTTTACTTGGAGAGAATCTCTCATGATCCCTTTATTTTGGGATAGAATATCTCAAGATATCTTTCTTTTGGGAAAGAATCCGTCATAGATTTTATTTTTTAGGAGAAAATCTCTCATTGATTTCTTTTTGGGAGAGAATCCCTCAAGATATCTTTCTTTTGGGAAAGAATCTTTCTAATTTATTTCTTTTGGTAAGGTTACTAATTAGTAACAATACCTCTTTCTTCTTTCCTTCTTTGGTTTGCTCTCCTCTATAAAAGCAAGGAGAAGGTTGGATCTCTTGCTCTTATTACTTTCTTTTGCAATAATCTCAAGAGGGCTTCAAGACCAAAAGTTCTTCTTCTTCAAGATCTTCAAGACTTTTCTTCTTCTTCTCCATCAATGGCTTCAAGTAAGTTCTTCTTTTTCAAGAAAACTCCATTTTAGGAAAAAAAGTTCTTCTTTTTTTTTTTGTTTCTTTCTTTTCTTTTCTTCTTCTTTTTTTTTTCTCACGTGTTTGCCTCCTTTTTTTTTTTCACACGTTTTTTTTTTTTGCTTTCTTTTCTTTTTTTTTTTTTTCATGTTTTGTTTTTTTTTTTTTTGTGTGGGCCGTACGGACAGATCCGTACGGATCTGGCCGTACGGCCACGTGGCCTGTGGGCCAGCCCTCTTTTTTTTCCTTTTTTTTTTTGAGAGAGTTTCTTTTCTTTCTCTTTTTTTTTTTTAGAGAAAGTTTCTTTTCTTTTTTTTTCTTTTGCTCATCATGATAATGCATTTTTTTTTTCGCAAACCAAGATGTTCATGCATGCCTTTAATTTGTAAATTAAATTTGTAGCATGATGTGATAGCATACCTGAAAGTTTTCGCAAATTTGGGAACTTGGAGCTCGCAGTGATGTTGAGCCCTTCCTGATTTTGCGGAGACTTTTAGGTTTCGAAAGTTTGGAGTTTCGGAGCTCGCAGCGATGTTGAGCCCATCTTCAAGCTTTCTATTTCTTTCGGGATAGTTCCTTTTCTTCGGAATTGCCCCGTCATCATGTCAAAATTTCGCCAGATTTTTTTTAGCGAGATTCTGTCATTTTGATGTTTGATCTTTTTCTTTTCCATCCTTTTCAGGTGGTTCCTCCAGAGCGAACAAGGGTAAAGAGCCTGCTACAAGCGTACCTCGTCGATCTTCTAGATATCCTAATCCGGCCGTTCAGCAGGCTTTTGAGAAGGTCCAGTATGTTGAGAGAAATCTGGAAGAGTGCGACTCCCTCAACAGAGATGAGATGAGGCAGCGACTGATCACTCTCAAGGGAGAGGAATTCTATAAGATCATGGTAAGCAGTCGTCCATGGGTGATGGAAGATCAGAGCGTTTTGCCCAAGCCTACCTTCTTCTTTGGTGATGCAGTCCCTGATGACATGACATACCAGAGGAGATGTTTTCAGTTTTCCTTCACAGCAGATGGTGAGAAGAAGACTGTTACTACCCGGTCGATGTTTGATCGCACCGTCTCGATTCTGAGCCTTGCCCCCACGTGCCCTAAGAGGTAAGATCCTCCAAGCTGGGTGAGAAGGAAAAATGTAATCAAGACCGGGGTTTTTGTTGGCGGTTCTCCTGGATATACGGAGAGGTCGCCTGTTGACATGGACCTGTTGATGCCATCCAGCGGCTACCAGGGCTTTGATTATCCGTCGGTCGATTTGAGACCGGTGGGCCTTGGTATTTTCAGTGGTGACGGCAGCAATTGGATCAAGCCTTTTCGACTTCGAGGCCGCTTCAATGTTGACTCCGAGTGGAAGTCGTGGACTGATCGCGTCCTACTGATTGGTGGCGCCGTTTTGAAGGAAGCCGGGATTTTTGATGCGGTCCGTGCCTTTAGGGAGACCGTGATCTTTTCCGACGAGGCCTTCATGGCTATGCCGGAGTCATTCCTCCCACAAACCAATACCTTCGTTGTGACGAATGGTGAGATTGGTTTTTCTTTGAAGGAGCTGAGCGCCATTACCGGATTGCCCATCCTCGGCAAGCTCTATAAGGAGTTTATGCCGATTGACAGCGTCCTCGAGGGGCAGTCTGAGGAGTTCAGGCTTCTATACTTTCAGCTCGTCGCCTTCTATGATTTTTTGAAGGAGAAGGGGGGTTCGAAAGTTAGATCCAGTAGTTGGAAGGGTTTTAGCTCTTCATTCCCCAACTTTTTTGATAGTAGGGAGTCTTCTGATAGCGTCACCCAGGAAGCTGGAGCTCAGGATCCAAAGAAGATCTTGGCTATGCAAGAAGAGTTGAGAGATTTCTGTGCAAGTACAAACGCCATATGTCCTGACATTGCACTGCGGAGAGATCTCGCTGTTTACCTCACTTATTGGCTTGGTGAGGCTGTTTTTGCTGGAGGAGATGGAACGCACATCAGGCCGCATTGTATTTTCCCGGCTTGTCAGATGGCGTTTGGAGAGCAGCTTGCTTTGGTGCTAGCTCTTTACTCCTACCTGTGTACCGAACTGCAGGCTGCTGCTTTTCTGGTTCGGCTTGGGCTTCCCATGAATAGGGTATTTTCAGCCCATATTTTTTATTCGTGGTATGTATACCACTGTCCTGGCTTCCATCGGCTGGGTGCTGCACAGGATGATGATCCTCTGATGATTCGACTGGCTAAGGGCAAAGCCGTGTCCGAATCACTTTTGTTTGCCCGTATGAGGATCCGACGGTTCAGGGACGTCGAGATGGGGCAATCTTCAGTAAAGCTTTCTCCGGAGTTGCGGAAGAAGGCTTTTGATTTTGGTGCCTCCCGAGACTCTACCAGGGCGGGGTCGGGAAGGCATTATTCCTTGACAAATGCAGAGAGAGAGTGGCTTTTCAGCATACGTGTCGGCACGATGGTGTACCGTAGACATCTTTTCGTCGACATCCAGCCGTATGTACCCTCTCGCTTTGCTTTGCAGCTTGGCTTTTCTCAAGGTGTTGTTGGAGCGCCTTCAAGCATGGTGAAGCGCTTTGGAGGCTTACAGGACGGGAGAAATGCATGGGCTTTCTATAGTGCTGAAGACACTACAGCCATGATTTCTTATCCTGTGTTGTTGACTTCCCGTACTGCCGGCTTTGCGAAGTGGTTCGCGGAGAGCTTTTCGGCATATCGGGGGCTTTCCAAGAAGGAGCTTGATGTGAAGCTGGCATCTGGAAAGGGCCTTGGAAAGTCGGATGGCATCCGGCGAGAGGAAGTTTGGGCCTTCCTTTCTGGAGAGAAGCACAAGATAGGCTTTCTCGGTGACCAGGGCGTCATTGGTTCTGAAGCTGTTCGAGAGATACCTGATGAGGCTTTGGAGCAGCTAGAACAGGAGGAAGCCGAACTTGGTGCTTGGATGCAAGCGGCACAGAGGCAAGCTTCCGTGGAGTCTACTGGCAAGAGCAGACCATCCAGTGAGGAGTCAAGTGGGAAACCTGACTCTGATAGCGGGGCAGGTTCCTCTAAGAAGCGAGCCCGCAGGAGTAAGAGGAGGAGGAGTCATCATCGCAGCAAGGGGCAGCATGAGGATTCTCCTGACTTGGAAGTTCCTCTTACTATCAATGAGGATGTGCCAGTGGATGCTGACGAGCCTCCAGAGAAGAGAAGCCGAGAAGAAGAGACCGTCGGTGAAGGTATGATTCTTCCTTTTTCTCTTTCCATTTCTTTTCATGGGATTTTTCCATGTTATGATTTGCTTCTTGTTTATGCTTTTCTTCTTTTTTTTTTAGCAGAGGAAGACTTGGTGATGCCTGAGGTCCCAACCGATGAGGTGGTGATGGATCCTGTTGAGGCACCTGAAGAAGAACCGAGGGACTCTGGAGTAGATCCAGAATCTCCAATTGGTACGACTTCTTTTGCTCTTTTTTTTTGTTTGTGACTTGGCTTGCTAACACATTATTATTTTTTTTTGTCAGCTGACTTGCCACAGGATTCCGATGACTTTGAACCATCGATAGATGCAAATGTTGATGATGCTTCCGATGAGTTCATGGAGGAGGAAAGTGTTCCACCAGTCGTCGAAGAAGGTATTTTGTAGTTATAACTCTGATAATGATTTTCAAACAGGGTCATATTCATACCTTTTTGTGTTTCCTTTGCAGGTTTTGAAGTGGCAGAGGAGGATCCGTCGCTTCCAGAGCAAGAGATGCCAGAGGTTGATCCAGAGGTAGAGATTCCTGGGACCAGCTCTGACAATATTGAGGAGATTCCTCGCGCTGAGATTCCTTCCCGAGCAGGAGCAGCTTCAACTGGAAAGAGTTCTTTTGTTACTCTTTCAACAGATGATGACATGAGCAGCCGACCAACGGAGTTGGGCGAATCTTCAGCTGGGCCATCTCTTCTTTTTGCGAAGAAGGTGGTGGTGCGAGTTGTGAGCTCTTGGATTGAGACTCTCTTTTCTGGGCACTTGGAAGTCGGATTTGGTATGATCCAGCATGTGCATGAGATTCTCAGTGATGCTGAAGAGGCTGGTCTGGATGTCACAGGTGCCAGGGCGATCGTTGATAGGATTATTGCACTGGGTGACAAGTGGTTTGAGACCGTGAGTTTGGCTGATGACCAGTTCTTCAAGGAGATGTTCCTGGACCCTGCTGATAAGGCTAAGTCTGACCTGGATGAGGCTACAGAAAGCAAGAAGCAGGCAGTCCGAAAGAGGAACTTAGAAGAGATAGCCATCATCAGGCTGACACATGACCTCAACATCCTTGACAGGGAGGTCGATGAGGCCAGGAAACGTCTTGAGCATTTGCAGGCACAAGTCGCTGCCAAGTGGACTGCCATAATAGAGGCTCGCGACAGGGAGAGTGCTCTGATTCACCAAGTTGCAGATGCCGAACGGGTTCTCAAAAGGAAGTCTGATGAGGAGGAACAATGGCAAACTGCTCGAGGTAAGCTTCCCGGTGTGAGAGAAGGGGTACAGCCCACTCCAGCATCTCATGGCAGGTTCCTGAAGAAGCGTGCCTTGGAATCCTTGACGGCTGAAGCTAAAGGTTTGCTTGGGGAGCTGAACTCTTGGCTGGAGACCATTTTTGATTGAGCTCCTGTATTTTTTTTTTTTTACAGAAACCATCCTTCTCTCTTTTTTTTTTTTTTTGGTACCACTTGTATTATTTTTTTTTGGTACTTATTTTTTTGTAGTGCTTATGAACACTTTCTTTTTTTTGGTACCACATGTATTTTTTTTGGTACTCTTCTTTTTTCTTTTTTTTTGGTTATCCCTACGCTCACTTGAATCTTTTTGTGATAAAAGTAATTGCTAAATGGGATGCTCTTTTTTTTTTTGTTATCCCTACGCTTACTTGAATTTTTTTTGTGATAAAAGTAATTGCTAAATGGGATTTGATCAAAAGGTTGTCATTTTGTGAAAATCTTTTGTCAAGTGATTGTTTTGGCATGAAAACCAGGTTTTTGTTTGTGGCATGGAAGCCAATTTTGGCATGAGAGCCAGCTTTTTTTTTTGTGTGGCATTGATAGCCGAGTTGTTTTTTTTTTTTTTTTGTTGTGGCATCTATAGCCAATTTTGGTGGCATTGATAGCCGAATTTGTTTTGGTGGCATTGATAGCCGAATATGTTTTGGTGGCATTGATAGCCGGTTTGTTTTGTGGCATCTATAGCCGGTTTTGTTTTGGTGGCATTGATAGCCGGGTTTTTTTTTGAAATCCAAGTTTTTTTTTTTGTTTGTTTGTGGCATTGATAGCCGGTTTTGTTTTGGTGGCATTGATAGCCGGTTTGTGGCATTTATAGCCTGTTTGTGGCATTTATAGCCTGTTTTGATGGCATTTATAGCCGGTTTGGTTTTCAAAAAAATGCAAGTATCGACTAAAAGTCGCCTCCCTGCTGAATGTTCTTGCAAGTATCGATGGAATGTCGCATCCTTGCTCATTCGGTTGCGAGTATCGATGGAATGTCGCATCCTCGCGGATTTGGGTGCAAGTATCGATGGAATGTCGCATCCTTGCTTTTCAAAATTTTGGTTTTGCGGGTACTGACTTGATGTCGTTTCCCCACGATTTTTGAAATTTGTGGTTTTCTCGAACCTTTGAGATTTGGGTTGTGGATATCAACTGAAATGTTGCGTTTCCACGGTTTTGGATTTTGCAAGTATCGACGAAATGTCGCTTCCCTGCGATTTTGGAAGTGTCGAACGTGGTTCGCTTGCTTCCGATTTGTGCGAGTATCGACTAAGCGTCGCTTCCTCGCGGTTTTTGAAAAACCATTTTTTTTTTGTTTAAAGACACGAGGGTCATGAGTTTTGACCTAAAACCATTTTGGCGGTAAAAGGCAGGGTGGACTAGGGTGGAAATCCCTGAATCCGGATTTTGTTTCAAACCATGAATTTTGGGTTCAAGGGTTGAAAATTTTGGTCAAGTTAGGGAAAGGTTCCTAAACTTGGATTTTTTTTTTGAACAATGAAACGATGAAAGTAAGCATTGTTTTAGATTTCTAGAAATTTCAACATTTGATATGAAAATTCTAAAAAAGGGTGGGTTTAGCGAGCGTGTACCTGGAAACCGGTTTTGGCCATACAGGCATTGCTCTTACCTAGTTGGGTAAGTCTTCAAGGGTAGTACCGCTTTAAGAACTTGCCATTGATGGGCAGCATACATCTGTCACCTTCCATGTTTAGGAGTGCGTATGCGCCGTTGGAGAAAACTTTGTCGATGACGTAGGGTCCCTCCCATTTTGGCTCAAATTTGCCTTTGGAATTATGAGCGAAGACCATTGGTCTTTTTACCGCAAGAACCAAGTCATTCTTTTTGTAGGCGCGTTGCCTGACCTTTTTATCGAAAGATCCTGCCATACGTGCTTGGTAAAGTTCAATGCTTTGTTGAGCTTCGAGCCGTCTCTCATCGAGATTGTCCAGCTCATGGAGCCGCAATTTGACATTGCTTTCTTGAGTCATGTCATTTTGCAAGGATACCCTCAAGGAAGGAATTTGTACTTCCAAAGGCACGACAGCTTCGCATCCATAGACCAAGGAGAATGGTGTGCTATGGGTTGGTCCTCGAACGGTGGTTCGATAGGCCCACAAAGCTTCAGACATTTTGTCGCTCCAGTCTCTTTTGTGACTAGAGACCATTTTTTTGAGGATTTTGCAAAGTGTCTTGTTGAAAGCTTCTGCTAACCCGTTTGCTGCCGGATTGTATGGAGTCGAAGGACAGCTTTGGATTTTGTATTTGTCGCAGAACCTGTAGAATCGATGATCCCGGAACTGTGGTCCGTTATCATGGACGAATCTTTTGGGTATGCCGAAACGACAAATGATGTTGGTGCGCAGGAACTGAAGGACTGATGAGGTCTTCATTTCGTTAAACGCAAATGCTTCTGACCACTTGGAGAAGTAATCCGTAGCGGCGAAGATGAAGCGATGACCTTTGCTTGAAGGGGGAGAAATAGGACCTATGATGTCCATACCCCAGGCTTCGAAAGGCCATGAGATCGCTGTAGGATGCAGCCATTCTGGAGGCATGTGAATGTAATCTCCATGAACTTGGCATTGTTGGCAGTGCTTAGCAAATTGCATTGCGTCAGCTACCATGGTAGGCCAGTAATATCCTAACCTTTTTATCTGATCATAGAGCTTAGGTCCAGCCTGATGAGCTCCGCAAAGACCAGCATGAACTTGTTTGAGTGTTTCTTCAGCCTCTTGTTGTGACAAGCAGCGTAGAAGTACTCCGTTGAAGGATTTCCTGTAAAGGATTTTTGAAGGAATATCCAAATGGAAGCTTGGGGTTCGCCTTTGGATGCTTACCCGTTCTTTTGGATCTTCAGGTAGGATTCCGAACATAATGTAATCAATGAACGGATCCCTCCAGTCGCCGATTGAAGTTTGAAGGATTGAAATCCGACTTCCGACCACTTGGTGGCATTCAGCAACTGCTTGGTGTGTGTTAAGAGGAGGAAGGATTCTTCTTTCGCACACTGTGATTTGCATGTTTTCCCTTTCCTGGATTGCCATGGATGCGGCAAGTCCGGCTAGGGCATCTGCACGTATGTTTTCACCTCTACGAATGTGGGTAATGTGACAGATGTCAAACTTTTGCAGAAGTGATTGTGCCTTGTTGTAGTAAGGCAGCAAATCTGGCTTCCTGACTTCAAATTTCTGATTCATCTGGTTGACGATCAGTTGAGAGTCTCCAAAGACTTCCAGCATAGTGATACCGGATTCGATGGCGAGTTCCAATCCTAAGATCAGAGCTTGATATTCAGCTGCATTGTTCGTGCATGGTTCCAGTAGCGAGAAAGCGTGTGGAATCATGTATTTGTCGGGGCTAACAAAGAGGATGCCAACTCCCGAGATCAGCTGTCTTTTTTCATTTGTCCTGGTCGCACCGTCAAAGTACATGTCCCAAGAGGCATTTTGTGAGAAAGTCTCCACATTGTAGACGGGTTCGTCTGGGAGATCATCTCTGAGTGGAGAATCTTTAGGCAATGGATGCTCTGCGAGGAAGTCCGCTAGAGCTTGCCCTTTGATTGCTTTTTGTGGTACATACCTAATATCAAATTGTGACAGAAGGATGGACCATTTTGCCAGTCGAGCATTGAGAGAACCTGCCTTTGTGACAAGGACCTTCAAGAGGTTGTCGTTTTTCATTTGCTGAGGATGCATCAGCAGCAGAGTTACCATCCTCAGTGATTGTGTTGCATGGAGCATTTTCCGGGAACAAGTCCTGAACAGCATCCAGCAATCTTTCTTCTTCGTTGACTAATTCATCGTCCCAAGCATCAATGGCTGGGAATTCTTCAGTCAGGAAGGGTGTGAACTTTGAAGTCACAGTCTCAGGAGAAGAAACCTGAGAGGGTGTCATCTCAGTGAAAGTCACGTGAGACGAGGTGGCTCCAGAAGATATATTGCTAGGCGTCGCCGGAGTGTAAGTGCTCTCATCAGACGATGCTTCGGAAGAGCTATAATCCCGAATTATCACATTACAGGAAGCTCTGACGGGAGACGTTGCCTGATCGGAGTCAGACTCATCCTCGGATGTGAGAGGATCGTTTATCCAGCAATTTTCTCCATTTTCAGGAGTTAAGGGAGGATGTACCTGATGGTCTTCAGGGACTTCAGGCTCTGGATTGCGAGGAGGCTCGTTGACGCATTCTTGCTCTTGTTCTAGAGCGAGTCGCTGCAAGATCCTTGCATATTCTTCAAGATTAGGCATGGGAGCCGGATCTTCTTCTTCATCATCTCTTTGTGGCTCAACATTGTTGATTTCCACTGGAGTAATGAGAGGTGCTGGGTCAGCAGCATTTTCTTGTACAGCTTCTTGGTCTTCTTCATCATCAGACCAGGATCCTTGTGGCTGTAGGGGGTTATACCAGATTACTGGCATAAGATGAGACTCAGGAACCCATTCTTCATCGGAGAGATATTCTCCTGTTTCAAGGGACTCCTCCCACTCATCTGTGTAGTTGGATTCGAATCCATCATCGGTGTCGCTGGACTCGTATCCATCAATGGAGAATCCAACTACCGAATTGCAAGAGTATGATGTCTCCTGCATGGCTTCTTTGAATTGAGGTGGCATGAAATCACTGAGAGTGAATTTCCTTACCCCCTTTGAAGTCTCTGGAAGGGATGTTTTTGTTACCTCCAGTGAAGCGGTAGAGGAAGCCTCTGCCTTTTCTTTGACCTCTAGTTTTGGCTGGGTCTTCTCTTGCCGTTTGAGCTTGAGGAGATGTTTCCTAGCCTGCCTTCGCCGAGGGAGTTGACACTTCGGCAGCTGATGGGGCGCTTGTAGGTGCGCGTGGTTTGCTTCTGTTGAAGCATGAGTTGGTGCTTGTTTTCGTCGAAAGTAATGGTTAGTGAAGCTGCCATTGTTAGTTTTCAAAAATTTCTGAAACAAGACCACATCCATTAGTAATCACAAGAATATAATGATCATAAATGGGAAGTTCTATGATTTCGTCTTTTCAAATTGCTCGAGGTAGATGACCCAAGCAATATGAGGAAGGCAAAACGCCATAGAGGGTACAATTGTTCTGATCGCAGGTGTGGTAAGCCCGGAATGGGCATCCCAGTGACTGCTAGAAGCAATTGTGAACTTAAATTCGACTTATCGAGAAGCAGAGCTTGCTCGAGGTAAGAAGAATATAAAGTTGGAGTTACAGATGTGCCGGTCGCAATACAGTAGACCCTGAAAAGGGCGTACTAGTACCGCTAGACACAAATGTTTTGAGACCGCATCCATGAGATGAGATTCTCTGTTTTGAAAGGTCAAGATTGGATTCATCAAAGAGAGCAGATGGTATTCCAATCTGAACACGGTCTCGGCGATTTCCGCGAGCGCCAGTGCCCAGAAAGAAATGAACCATGATTTCTCGGATCTGAATCTAAAAATGACGAGTTTTTTTTTTTTTTGAAAGGCCAATATCGGGTTCATCAAAGAGAGCAAAAGGCACTCCAATCTGAACACGGGCTCAGCGATTTCCGCGAGCGCCAGTGCTCAGAAAGGAGAAGACCAAGATTTCTCTAATCTAAACCCAAAATGACGGAAGTTTTTTTTTTTGAAGATTTTGAAGATTTTTTTTTTTTAAAAAAAAAAAATCTTTTTTTTTTATTTTTTATTTTTTTTTATTTTTTTTTTAAGATTTTTTTTTTGAAATTTTTTTTTTATTTTTTATTTTTTATTTTAAATTTTTATTTTTAAAAATTTTATTTTTGAAAAAAATTTATTTTAAAGACGAGAGAGTACACATAGGCCTCCTAACCCGGTCTTATGAAATCTTGATTGATAGAATTGCCCCCAGGTAAGGGTAGGATTACTTAATGAACCCGTTTGGAGGACCCTTGCCTAGAACAGTCAAGCTGTCTCCACACTCTGGACAAGGCTTTTCTTTGAATCAACCATGATCAAAGAACACAGTTGGTTTAACCTTAGTGGTCTATGTCTTTTTTTTTATTATTATTTTTTATTTTTTATTTTTTATTTTTATGAATTCATCGAAGAGAAACAATGGCCCATCCCCCGATCCGAACACGGTCTCGGCGATTTCCGCGAGCGCCAGTGCCCAGAAGGGAAAGGA
Source organism: Litsea cubeba (assembly GCA_012931725.1). Taxonomy (NCBI): domain Eukaryota; kingdom Viridiplantae; phylum Streptophyta; class Magnoliopsida; order Laurales; family Lauraceae; genus Litsea; species Litsea cubeba. The sequence continues at coordinate 20,239,941 of CM022948.1, forward strand.
TCAAAGTTTCTCAATTTTGAATCCAAAAAATGAAAAATCTGATTTTTTTACTTTTTTTTTTTATTTTTCTTTTTAGATTTTTAATGAACTCATCGAAGAGAAACAATGGCCCAACCCCTGATCCGAACACGGTCTCGGCGATTTCCGCGAGCGCCAGTGCCCAGAAGGGAAAGGATCAAAGTTTCTCAATTTTGAATCCAAATTGAGAAATCTAAAATTTTTTTTAATTTTTTTTTACCCTTTTTTTTTTTAGATTTTTAATGAACTCATCGAAGAGAAACAATGGCCCAACCCCCGATCCGAACACGGTCTCGGCGATTTCCGCGAGCGCCAGTGCCCAGAAGGGAAAGGATCAAAGTTTCTCAATTTTGAATCCAAATTGAGAAATCTAAAATTTATATATATATATATATATTTTTTTTAGATTTTTAATGAACTCATCGAAGAGAAACAATGGCCCAACCCCCGATCCGAACACGGTCTCGGCGATTTCCGCGAGCGCCAGTGCCTAGAAGGGAAAGGATCAAAGTTTCTCAATTTGAATCCAAATTGAGAAATCTAAATTTTTTATATATATATATATATTTTTTAGATTTTTAATGAACTCATCGAAGAGAAACAATGGCCCAACCCCCGATCCGAACACGGTCTCGGCGATTTCCGCGAGCGCCAGTGCCCAGAAGGGAAAGGATCAAAGTTCTCAATTTTGAATCCAAAAATGAAAAAATCTGATTTTTTTACTTTTTTTATATTTTTTTTTTAGATTTTTAATGAACTCATCGAAGAGAAACAATGGCCCAACCCCCGATCCGAACACGGTCTCGGCGATTTCCGCGAGCGCCAGTGCCCAGAAGGGAAAGGATCAAAGTTTCTCAATTTTGAATCCAAAAATGAAAAAATCTGATTTTTTTACTTTTTTTATATATATTTTTTTAGATTTTTAATGAACTCATCGAAGAGAAACAATGGCCCAACCCCCGATCCGAACACGGTCTCGGCGATTTCCGCGAGCGCCAGTGCCCAGAAGGGAAAGGATCAAAGTTTCTCAATTTTGAATCCAAAAATGAAAAAATCTGATTTTTTTTTTGTTTTTTTTTTTTTGAAAAGAGAAAGAGTGGAAATAAATTCAAAGAATTAGAAATTTCCAAACAAAAAAATCTCATCTCATTTTTTTATTATGCGGAATTCAACATAGGCCACCAATTATAAAGTAGCCAAGGAATCGAGAAAAGAAATATAAGCATAGAGCAAAATATATGATATGCAAACATTTCATTTCTAGCATCGTGTTCTCAAATAAACGAGTCCCACCGGGTGTGCCAGCTTGATGGACCGCGCTCCCGGAATGCCCGGGGTTCCTACCGAGGTCGGCGGACGTGGGAGTCCGTTTGGTTCCGACCCTTTCGTAACCGGGGGGCAAAAGGGGGGCGTGCATCAACATTTCTTTTTTTTTTGGGTGTGCCAGATTTTCTATTTTTACTTGGAATTGCAAGTGGTGATCCGGAGATCAACCTTCGCAAGTAAAAAGGAAATCAACTTCTTTCAAGTTTTCCATTGCACATATATTTAAGAAAAGAGACATTTTCTTGATTTGCCGTGAAAGGCGATTTTTTTGGCATTTATAGCCGATTTTGGCGTTTATAGCCGATTTTTGGCGTTTATAGCCGATTTTGGCATTTATAGCCGATTTACAATCCTTATCAACAATGAAAGACAAGAATTGTGATTTTTGTCTCTTTTAAAAAAATACAAACTACAATGAAAAGCAAGAAAAGGAGGATCTAACTTCTCAGGAGATTGTGGGGGACTCGTTTAGATTGACGGTCGCAAGCCATATGTGGGCTTCGCCATCATCCATGCAGATGAGAACAGAGGATGCTATTGATTCGCTTGGCTTGGCTATAACCTCGGGTTTTTAGAGGACAAAGACCAAAGGAAGGTCCTATGTCCAATAAAAAGCCGAGTAGACGGGCTGAAAAGCCATATCTAAGCCATTGGAGGCAGGAGGAGAAGGCAAGGACCTTGGGGGGGGTACCCCCCAAGGGACTTTTGTCACCTTGTTGCGGTGGCCGGTGTAGAACTTCCGCAGAGTTTTCTCTCTTTTTTCTTTCTCTGGATTTCTGACTGCTGTTTGTTGATGTTCGTTGTCTGTGTCTCCCTGTTCTTCTTGGAGAGCCCTCCTATTTATAGGCTTTTAGGTAGCCTTTTAGGTGGGTTTATGGGCTTTTATTGTCATTTAAGCCGCATAATGGGAGGAGTTACAAAATTGAATTGTTTATTTTGTAACTCCTTTTTCTTGGCTTCTGATTGGCCGGAGGAGATTGAGGGCATTTAATCGCCTTTAATCGCCATGATGGGAGGAGTTTTATGGGTTAAATGCCATGAATCTCTTGACTTGTAACTCCCGAATGCTTGCTTCTGATTGGGCCGTCCAAAGAAATGGATTAATGACTGTAATAAAGTTAGTCAATTAATCGCATTAAGTGGTCGCCGAGCAGCTGAAGAGTCGCGGGCCAGTGCCACGTCTTTTGGAATTCTTCTGTCGATGATCATCGATGGATCTTCATGTAGATCGACATCAGATGACCATGTAATTTCAGGTGTTTGTTGCCAACAGCGGGTCGGTGCCATCTGTCCTGTCGATTTCTCGATCGGTCGGGTAGAAAGCACACTTTTTTGGTTGACCGGGTGGCGATCAATACTGTCTTCGATACTTTTGATGATTTACCCGTGTTTTGGACGGATGTCAGGGGACTTGGTGTCTCAAAAGCATGAATTTTGGAAAGTACCAGAGGCTGGGCACCTCGAATCGCGAAAAAAACGGCGAAAACCGGGGTTTCCGGGGCTTTCCGGCGACCCCGGGGTCCAAGGGGGCCTGCGACCCTGGCCAGGTCGCAGGGGCCTGCGACCTTGGGCCAGGGTCGCAGGGGTCTGCGACCCTGGGGGGTTTTCCCCCTTTCGTGTCCCGTTTTGCTTCCGTTTTTGCTTTTTTTTTTATTCTTTTTTCTTCTGTACTTTTCCTTGACATTTTGACCATTTATTGGCCTGATTTCTTTGTAGGAAACCTGATGAGAATCCTTGCATTTTATTTTGCAAAGTTCCCAATTTCCTGAGAAAGCCGAAGACTTTGTCGCGCAGAGCTGCCGATTTTCCGTCAGAAGCTGAAACTGGGTCAAACGATGTCGGAATGACCTGAAATTTGGTGTGAAGCCTCCTGAGCAATAAATAAGACTAACCATAGGCTTTTGTTTGAGTTTTGAAGCCGTTTGGGGTCCTATCACCAGTAGACTTACTTTTTGTCGCGATGAAGATGTCGCGGTTTGATGTGCGGTCAACCGATGTCCGATTGACTTGAAATTTGACAGGGAACCTATTGGAGTCATTTTAAGATAATCCATAGGCTCTGTCTTTGAAACCATGGTCCCGGAGAGCTTTGCCGCCGAGAGGCCTGATTTGGCTGTCGGAGAAGCGAAGTTAGGCCAAATGATTTTGAAATGGCCTGAAACTTCTTGTGTACTCCTCTTTTGGCTGTCTGGAGGAATCTTGCAGTTTTTGTTTGATTCTGACAAGATTTGATTTTTGGAAGCAGCATTGCCTATTTATGGCAGGTTGCGACTTCATGTAGCTCTTTGGATCTTGAAGAGGCAAAGTGACATTTTTGGTGTCAACAGATGGCATGTGGACGGCACGTGAGAATGCTTGGTCCCATCTTATAGCCGTGATTAGCGTAATCCTGAAGCTTTGAAAATCTCCCACATAATTGCCCCCTAGCTTCTGACCTTACGAAGCTCGCCAGCAGAGTGAGGTCGGGAGCTATGAGATAAGGAACCCTTCTAGGATAGAGTTCCTCTTGGTTTCGACCGTCGTCGCTTGGCCTTCATCCATAATTGCTTTGAATGAACTAGGTAATAAATGATGCTCGCGAACCGATGTAGGAGACACATCGACGGCTCTACATGTCATCTTCTGATTAGTCGTCCAGTCGCCTCGAGGGTGCGTGCGCCGTTTTGTCAGGGACGCATTCGATGTTTGAAATGATGTGCGCGGAGCCCCAAAAAGCGTCTGGCATGTGCCTCTAGGGCTTCTGAAGAGGGGGTCCCTCCCCTATTTATAGGGTCATTGCAGTTCCATTCCTTCCTATTGTCATTCTGAACCAGAGAAGACGAAACTGCTGCGAGAGAACTTTGCCTGAGAAGAAGAGTGCTGCCGAGATTGAGTTCTTCGCTTGACTGAATCCTGGTCTCGCCTTCGTAAGTTCTCCTTCCCCTACCCTTTCCGTAGATTTTGGGTCTAGGGCTTCTTCTTTGCTTTTGGATTTGGATTTGGGTAGGAATGGGTATTTACAGTCACTGGTTAGAGAGTGAGGCGGCGATTGAGGGTTTTAGGTCAACCTTTAAGATCCCCGCCGATGTCCGAGTCAGGGGGGCTGATCCTCATGGCTTCAACTCCCGTGACTTTTCGGGAGGCTGGATGCCTTTTCCCCTAGTGGCCGTAACAGAAGGTGGGGTTCGTTTCCCCCCTCACCCCCTTCTTAGGAGGTGCCTCAATCAGTGGTGCCTCTGCCCCTACCAGTTGCTGCCCAACGTCTTCAAGATCGTGATGGGCACGGCCAAGTTGAACGAGGTCCTGGGCATCTACCTCGGCGTCTTCAATATCGAGGACGTTTACGACATATGCAGGTCTGGAGATGCCTACTATCTCCGGGCCAAGCCAGGTCGGGAAGGCTTCATTCACTACCTGGAGGACTCAAGTAAATATGCCGGGGACGATCTCCTGTACGTCTCGGGTAACTGGGAGTTCGGTGTAGCTGATACCGATAGAGGCTACCAGGTTCCTCGCCACTTCGGGACCGTTCCAAGTAAATACCATCTTCCTTACTTTTGTGTATTTCCCATATGCTTTTTCCTTTCCTGTTCTGCCGTACTGATGCCTCTGATTGCTATGTAGTTGTGAAGGAGAGGAAGCGGGCTGCTCGGTATATCTGGACGAGGAACGACGCCTGGCTCAGACTAGTGAAACGATACAATGGCCACGAGGGCAAGGCGGCTTGGTCACTGCTAGGGTACCAGTCGAAGTATCGTGGATACATAAGGGCCACAACCGAGCTGCTCCGAGAAGGAGGTTCAGGCGGAGCTGACCCTGAAACTGAGCGAGAGCAGGCCGATCCTAGAGCCCGGATCGAAGAAGGGCCTTCGCGGGTGACGTCTGACATCAGAGTCGCGTCCGGTGCCCAGGCTTCCACATCGGGGTTGAGACCAGGCGAGGCCTCAGGAAGCAGATCGCGTCAGGTCGCCCGATCTCCCTCGCCGAGTGCAGAGATGAGGCGCGCCAGACGTCTGTCCTTTGAGGACCTCGAAGCCCTGGCGCTTGGTGTCGAGGACGCCCGAGCTTCCCAGGCACCTATGAATCCGGATCCCCTCGAGATTCCTTCTCCGGGGGTTCGGGCGGCTTCTCCCGCGGCACCGGTAGAGATCCCTGCTCCTTCCAGTCCTGCCGAACTGGAGGTCGTTCGCCCCCAGCTGAGGCCGGGCAAGAGGAGATTCGGCCGCAGAAAAGGCCGAGAACCGAGGCAGGTCCCAGTTCGGCTGCGGGTTCGCCATCTGATGGCCCATGCCCATGGGAGCCGAGCTTCGTGCTCGAACCGGGGAGGCCGATGATGATGGACGATCGCGTTCTCCACAAGATCGATCCCCTCGTCCTCGAGGCGCTCGTGCGGGCCTGCGCCCTTCCTCGAGATATGGCCCAACTGGACATGTATAGTGATCAAAAGCTGATACTATCGATGCTGCAGTTGAACTTCACGGTAAGCTCGTCTGAATCTCTATATATTTTTTATCCAGTTGTTTAATATCAGTGAATGTTTTGACTTCCGTCCTGCATGCCTCGTTTCTTCAACAGGCGGTGCAGAAGTCCATGGTCGCGGCCGACAGACTGTACAAGTACAGTGTTGATATTGCCGAGCTGACCGTGGAGAAGAACGGCCTAGAGGGAACTCTAGGCGCTGTCACTCAGAAACTGGAGAGGGCCGAAGGTGAGTACGAGGCCGGGCTCGAGCAGGCGAGGGGTGAGACGGAGGCTGAGAAGAAGAAGCTGGCTGAGCTAGAAGCTTCTGTGCAAAGGATGAAGGACGAATTTGAGGCCAAGCTCGAAGCTGAAACGAAGAGGGCGGATGAAGTCGAGGCCAGGCTCGAGTCTGAGTGCGATACTGCCTTTGAAGATGCCAAGTCACAAGTCACGGCTCACTACAAGGCCAGAGTCCTCGTTGTGAGGGATAAGGCCTGGATGAAAGGATGGCGCGCCGGCCTGAAGGAGGCCGGGGTCTCAGAGGATCATCCGTCCTTCCAGGAACCCCCTCCGTTTCCACTTCCGACGCCGAGCTCTGTCCCTCCTATCGCTGTTCCTGCCGGCGGGGCGACTGCTGCCGAACAGATCGGGAATAACACTGGAGCCGCTGTTGCTACTCACGCCTCTGATCCAGCGTGACCTCGGGGCAGTCTCGTCGACTTTGCTCATGGAGAAAGCTTTTTTTGTTTTGTGTTCTTGTGATTTTTCTATCTTTTCCTTCTGAATGTAATTCCCTTCAGTTTTAATGAAAAGCGGGGCTTCTTTACTTGTGCACTTGTGTTTCCTTCTCTCTCTTTCCCTATCTTTTGGGCTCGACTCTTTGAGTCCGGCTGGGCGCTTTTTGTGACATGACGTGTAAGTTTTGAGTTAGAGAGAGAGTACCGAACGATCTTCATAGTTATCTGCACTGATACTCCGTATTCTGAAGACCATAAATAGCAGCAGATGCGGCGGTACGACCAATGAGGAAAACGAGCGGATGGCTCCACGTGTCACCATCGGTACCGTTGGTCAAACTTGTGGCAGACGTGCACTCCATGCAAAGCATGGGAGACCTCGCCTCATTGATGGGTCTTCGAGTTCTGAGCCTTCCTTCCCCCTATAAATGTGGGGCAAGTTCGCCATGGGAGAGAGAAAGGACCAGGACATTTTATTTTCTGTAAATACATGGGGACTTGTCTCTTTTTGTTAGTCATCCTGGCAGCCATGATCAGTAGGATTCTAGGAACCTTTGACCCGGGTGAAACCCTTGTGATAGAAGGCAGCTTCCTCCGGGAGGGACTGTCTGTCGTGGTCTGCGCGCTCTCTGAAGACGATCTCCATGGACTACGCGCTCTCTGAACGCGGGTCCACGGCCAACTCCCACCGATGCGGCCGCGAGGAGATCATCTCTTGCCTATGTGGTTGGGAGGTGATTATTCTCTGGAGCCGGGAGTTGGTTGCAGACTTTGCTCTGTGGAGATCCAAGCATCGACAGTGGACCAGGAGCTCGAACTTTTTTGCAAAGTTTGGTCTGACCAACCAAAGGGTATTGTGGAGCTCCTGGCACTGAAGACCAGATCCAGACGCCTCCGGGCGGCTGGGGGTCTTGTTTTCATCCCACAGGATCCTGTGTGGAATCATGCTGCAGGTCCTTTTATGGGATATCTAGACCTCCAAGCAGCGGGCAGGGTCGAGAGGTCTTCCGGCTGAAGATCTCTAGTCAGCGAGCCAGGGGTCTGAGCTTCGCTCCCTAACCGGAGGGTGTTGAAGAGCTCTTGGAGCTAAAGTCCGGACTGAAGAGTCAGTGAAGATCAGAGTCTCCGAGTGAATCAGCGAAGAGCAGTCTCGAAGCTTCCTTTCTTTTTTTATTTTTAGAGGACTGCGAGCCTCCTTGCTGTATTTTACTTTCTTTCCTGCAATCCTTGTAATGAAGTAATTACAATGAATAAAAAATAAAGTTTCTGATCATATGACCTGTGTACAATATTTTTGCATTCTTGCATTCTTTTTTGCTTTTCTGTGCTGCTTTTCTGCACTGTCGTGCTTGCACTGCTCTTCCCTTTCAAAGATTGTTATAGGCCGAAATGGACTGTCATTGGCCGAGACGAACCGTCGTTGGCCGAGATGAACGGTCATTGGCCGAGGTGGAACCAGAGTCTCGAGGATCTCGGCTGTGCGAGCCTGAGCCCGGGAACGACCTAGGGGGTGTCTGAACCCAGATTTTTAGGGAAGATTGGATGTATGAATCCGAAGTCAGTCCCAGGGCCTATGAACCCAAAATTTAGGAAGCGACTTAGATGTATGAATCCGAAGCCGGTCCAGGGTGTATGAACCCGAAATTTAGGAAGCGACTTGGATGTATGAATCCGAAGCCGGTCCCAAGGTGTATGAACCGGAAATTTAGGAAGCGACCTGGATGTATGAATCCGGAGCCGGTCCCAAGGTGTATGAACCCAAAATTTAGGAAGCGACCCGGATGTATGAATCCGGAGCCGATCCCAAGGTGTATGAACCCGAAATTTAGGAAGCGACCGGGATGTATGAATCCGGAGCCGGTCCCATGAATCCGGAGCCGGTCCCAAGGTGTATGAACCCGAAATTTAGGAAGCAACCCGGATGTATGAATCCGGAGCCGGTCCCAAGGTGTATGAACCCAAGGTTTTAGGAGCGACTGGATGTATAAATCCTAAGTCGGTCCATGGGCGCGTGAACCCAGAATTTAGGGATGACTGGATGTATGAATCCGAAGTCAATCCCAAGGTGTATGAACCCAGAGCTGCCGAACTCAGATAAGATGAGACAGATTTGAGAAATGCTGCTCTCATTGATCATGGGACTTTTATTACATCTTAGAAATAGAACTTTTTCAAGTGTGATGCGTTCCACGGTCTCGGCAACTGCCTGCCTTCCAGGTCTTCAAGTTTGTAAGAAGATCGTCCTGCCATTGAGACCACCCTGAATGGGCCACGCCAGTTTGGGGCCAGTTTGCCTTCATTTGGGTCTTTGTCCGCTGGCAGGGTCTTTTTCAGCACCAATTCTCCTACTGAGAAGCTTCTTTCTCTGACCTTTTCATTGTATCCCCTGGCTAACCGCTGCTGATAGTCGGCCAGTTGTATGGCCGCTGCATCTTGGCGCTCGTCAGCTAGGTCTAGCTCCATTGCCAGGTTCGTCTCGTTTTGGCCTTGGTCGACATGTTAGGATCTCAGGGTAGGGAGGCCAATTTCTAAGGGAATGACCGCCTCCATCCCATAGGCCAACGAGAAGGGTGTCGCCGAGGTGGATCGTCTTGGGGTCGTCCTGTATGCCCACAGCATGCTGGGAAGCTCTTCTACCCATCTCCCTTTCGCTTTGTCCAATCGCTTCTTTAGGCCGTCGAGCAGTACTTTGTTAGAGATTTCGGCCTGACCGTTGCTCTGCGCGTACGCTGGAGTGGAGTAGTGATTCCTGATGCCATGCTCTTGGCAGAAGTCCTTAAAGAATTTGGAGTCGAACTGAGTCCCATTGTCCGAAATCAGGGCCCTGGGGATGCCGAACCTCGTTATGATGTTCTTCCACACGAAGTTCCTGGAGTCCCTTTCAGTGATGGAGGACAATGGCTCAGCTTCTATCTACTTCGTGAAGTAGTCTGTTGCAACTATCAACCATCTCTTGTTCCCTGGAGCTCGGTGAAGAGGTCCCACAATGTCCAGCCCCCATTGAGCGAAGGGCCATGGACTAGTGAGGGGACTCAGATCTTGCGCTGGCTGGTGAAGAGAATGGGAGAACTTCTGACAATTTTCGCAATTTCTAGCATATACCTGCGCATCCTTCTGCATATACGGCCACCAGTAACCTTGGCTTATTGCTCTTTATGTCAGTGACCGTCCTCCGATGTGACTGCCGCAGATTCCTTCGTGGATTTCATACATAAAGTCGTCCACCTTGTCCGGATGGACGCATTGGAGGTAGGGACCCGTGAAGGACTTTCTGTAGAGTTTGCCTTCAGGAGATAGCCAGAATCGAGCTGCCTTGAGTCTGATTCGATTAGCTTCATTCTTGTCCTCGGGCAGCTGGTCGTCCTTCAGGTACGAGATTATTGGGTTCATCCAGCTCGGGCCGAGATCAGCGCACAGGACTTGCCGAGGTGAGTGAAGCTCAAGGCTTGATCTCGGTATCGATCCGACCTCAACGGTCCTTTTCTTTCCCGCTTCGACAGCGGAGGCCAGGTTTGCAAGCGCATCAGCATGCGTGTTGGTATCTCTGGAGATTTGCCTGACCTCGGCTGTCTGGAATTGAGAAAGCAGTTTCTTTGCGAGGGCTAAGTAGGCCGCCATCCTGTCGTCCCTGGCTTGGTAGTCTCCAGTGAGTTGGCTAGTTACCAGTTGTGAATCACTGAAGACCACCAATTGCTGGGCTTCGAGGATTCGGACTCTATTCAGCCCTGCTATCAGAGTTTCATACTCCGCTTCGTTGTTCATCGCTTTGAAGTCCAAGGTGAAGGCTTGCTCTATGACCAGTCCCTCTGGCGATTGGAGAACTATGCCGGCACCAGCTCTCTTGGAGGTGGATGAGCCGTCGACAAAGACCTTCCATGCCGAGACAGGATCTTGGCTCTGAGAGGACTGTTCTACCTCGATGACTTCACGCTCATGCCCTATGCCCCCCAGTTCGGTGCCGGGCTGGGTCGAAGCCGAGCTCAAGGAGACGAACTCTACAATGAAGTCTGCTAGGATTTGATCGCAGTCTTGGGACGGTACTGGATGTCATAATGCCCCAGTTCGACTGCCCATTTTGATATGCGCCCTGAAAAGTCAGCTTTCTTGAAAATAGATCGGAGTGGGTGCTCCGTGATGACCACAATAGTATGTGACTGAAAATAATGGGAGAGCTTGCGGGAGGCGCTGACGAGTGCCAACGTAAGCTTCTCCAGCAAAAGGTATCTGGTCTCGGCATCTAGCAGGATCTTGCTCGTATATTAGATTGGTTTTTGGACACCATCGTCCTCTCTGATGAGGACGGAGCTCACTGCATGATCCGAGACCGCAAGACACAAACACAAAACTTCCCCCTGAGTTGGGGTAGAGAGTAAGGGTGGTGAAGATAAATAGGTTTTGAGTGCTTCCAATGCTTGGTCGCACTCAGGGGTCCACTGAAACTTGAGATTCTTTTTTAGAAGCTAAAAGAAAGGCCGGCACTTATCTGACGATCTGTTGATGAAGCGATCGAGTGCTGCAGCCATGCCTGTGAGCTTCTGGACCTCTTTTGTTGTAGATGAGCTCTGGATGCCCAGGATTGCAGTAATCTGGTCCGGGTTGGCCTCTATCCCCCTTCGTGTCACTAGGCTTCCGAGGAACTTGCCAGAAGCTACGCCGAAAGCGCACTTGGAAGCATTTAGCTGAGCTTGAACTCACGGAGGATGCTGAAGACTTGGGCTAGATCCGCCAGATGGTTGCTCGACTGCTTGGACTTGACGACCATGTCATCAATGTAGACTTCGATTGTCTTGCCGAGCTGAGCCTGGAACATCTTGGTGACGAGGCGTTGATAAGTTGCCACCGCCCAAAGGGCATCACCTTGTAGCAGTAAGTGCCGCGGGCGGTTATGAATGCAGTTTTCTCCTCGTCTGGCTCATACATGGGAATCTGGTGGTAACCTCTGTAGGTGTCGAGGAAGCTCATTCTGTCGTGGCCAGTAGTGGCGTTGATCATCTGATCAATCTTGGGAAGAGGGAAGCTGTCCTTCGGGCATGCTCTGTTGAGATCTGTGAAGTCTACGCACACCCTCCACTTTCCAGTCTTCTTTTTCACTACCACTGTATTGGCCAGCCAGACCGGGTACTGGACCTCCCGGATTGCGCCGGCCTCGAGCAACTTGTCGACTTCGTCAACCACCGCTTCCGTCTGCTGCAACCCCATCCTGCAGGCCTTCTGTACCACTGGCTTGTGGTTGGGATCCACTTTCAGCCTATGGCACATGACCTCGGGGTCGACCTGAGGCATTTCGCTAGGGGTCCAAGCAAAGACATCCACATTTTACATCAAAAATCTTGAGAGCTCGGCTCACTCTGGCTCGGGCAACTGGGTGCCGATTAAGAAAATTCTGTCGGGGTCTGACGGGTCGAGCCTGACTTCGGCTAGATCTTCAATGCTCTTCTTGTCAGGATCTCGGCCGATCTCATCCAGATCCCTTTCGAACTCTGCGAGGTTTACTCGCTCTGGCTCTTTCTCTGCAGGGACCATGGCCAACAAGCACTGCTTGGCCAGCTGCTGATCCCCTTCGACTGTAACCACCTCCATTCTGCCATCCTTGCCTTCGAGTACGAACTTCAGCTTCTGGTGGAGGGAGGAGGGAACTGCCTCCATCTTGTGGAGCCACGCTCTGCCCACGATAACATTGTAGGGGGAAGGGGCGTCCACTACCAGAAAGTCAGCCATCACAGAGGCTCCGCCCACTCTGGTTTCCAGAGTGATTCTCCCCTTGGGGTAGACTGGTTTGGCGCTGAACCCTATTAGGGGCGCACGGACCTCCTTCAGATCACCTTCTGAGAGTCCCATCTTTTTGAAGCAGTCGTAGTAGAGGACCTCGGAGGAACTGCCGGAGTCGACGATGATCCTCTTCACAGTGAAGTCTCTCAGCTTCATGGTCAGGAGCAGGGGATCGTTATGGGGAACCTGTATTCCCTCTAGGTCTTTGTCTGAAAATGAGATGGCTGGTCGGTCGCGCCGCGCTCTCTTGGACGCCGGCCAGAGCTCGGCTCTCATCACCTCTTTCCCGTGCGAGGCTTGCCTGGCTTCGGCACGAGCCTGGGAGCTGCCCTGAGCTAAAGGAGAGGGAGCTGAGGGTGCCAGATGGATCACATTGATGATCTTCTTAGAGTCTTCGCTATCTGGATCCTTATCAGCGCTCTGACGAGCTCGGCTGCCGCCGCCGCAGCCGACACCTCCTACCTTCACGAACTCCTCGAGGTGGCCTCCTTTGGCGAGCCTCTCTAGGTGATACTTCAAGGTCCTGCACTCATCGGTCTTGTGTCCATTCTGTTGGTGGTAGGCACAAAATTTGGTTTGGTCATGGGTGGAGGGATCACTCTGCATCGGCTGAGGCCACCTGAAGAACGGCTTAGACTTGATCTTGTTCATGATCTGCTGGATCGGCTCCTTGAAGACGGCGTTCGCAGCGTGGTAGGCGTCGGAAGGGGGTTTGCTCCTCCTGCTGCCTCCAGATCTGGACGCCGCAGCTCTCGCCGAACTGGAGACCCAGGCTTGCCTCGGCTCTTCCTTCTTAAAGGGTTTTTTGCCCCTCTGCTGGGGCTGGCTGTTCCTTTCCTTGGGTCCCGGGCCTTCGTCCTCCCGGACCCGGATCTCATCCTCCTCCCGGGCAACATAGCGTTTTATCCGGGACATCAAGGCCGGCATGGAGGTAGCGGGGTCCCCAACTAGATCTTTCCTCAGCTCGTTCCCTGGCAGCAAGGCGTTCCGGAAGGCGAAAATCGCCACTTCGTCTCTAGTATCTTCGATCTGACTGTAAATCGCCCAGAATCGCTGGGCGAACTGGGTGAGGCTCTCGTCCTGCTTCATTTTGAGGGCGAGTATATCAGCACCGGTCTTAGGGACGACGCTGTAGGCCTGGTAATTCTTCAGGAAGGAGAGCTGGAGCTCTTTCCAACTCGAGATAGACTTCTCCGGGAGGGGCGCAATACCACTTCAGAGGAAGGTCGCTCAGACTGGAGGAGAAGATCTTGCAGTTGAGGTGGCTCTCGTTCCCCCAGATGGACATCTTCTGAGAGAAGTGCCGGAGGTGAGCGGCTGGGTCGGACAATCTGTCGTAAGGGACGAACCGCGGGACAGAGAACTTCTTGGGCAAGGGAGTTCTTTCGATATCCCGCGTGAAGGGAGAAGCCCCTAGATCGGTAGGGCCACAAATATCTTGCTGGTCCCGCATCTCCAAGTTATGCTGAAGGGCCAGCTTGATACGCTTGTCGAGCCGCTCCTGCTCGTCATCTTTCTCTGGTGTCGGTGCCCTTGGCTTCCGCTTCAAATGATCTCGGCTGCGGTGGCTATGAATCGTCCGTCGCGGCCGTGATGACTCCGGCTGTTGCTCGAGCCTTCGTCGTAGGCCTGGCTGCGCTTCTGATCCAAAAAGGCTCTCAGATCCTCGCGGGAGGGCTGGGCTGCCTTGCTCTGGACGGCTCTCTTCTCGCCTTGGGGCTCAGAGGGCTGCCTTAACGAGGCAGCCTGCGCTGCTCTCAGTTGCTGCTGGAGCTGGCGGATTAACCGTTCCTGTTTCTGGAGGAGAGCGTTTTGAGCCGCGATATCTCCTCCATCATCAGGAGGTTGCGCACGGCGTGTCTCTTCCACTGCCACAGCCTTGTCTTTGCGAGGCCGCTCGTGTCGACGCTCGTCCCGTCGGGGAGGCGTGACTTCCTCGCCTGAGAGCGAGGCCTCAAGTCCCTCTTGGAAGGGAATCTCGACGAAGAGTTGCGAGCCTAGGCGGCCCTCGCCTGCAGACGCGCCATGCACCGTTCTGGACCGCCCTTGAGGAGGGGCGTCCGTCGACGGGCCCGGCTGCTCGAGCATTGCTCTTAAGGACTCTCCGCCTTTCTTAGCTTTTGGAGGCATGGTTTCTGGGAAGATTAAAAAGGTTGGGAAGGTTGGGATAGTGCTTTCCCACAGACGGCGCCAATTGTAAGTGCAAAAAACTATGACTCACAATAATGGGGGTGCCTTACAGGACTTATCCAAATGAAGGAGATAATCTGCTACCTCAAAGCCTGAAAGGGAAGAGCATATGGTCAGAGGACCCTGGCCTGAGCAGCGCAAGGCTCTCCGATGCCTAAGTCAGTGTGTGAACTGGAACAAAGGAAGGAGAGGAAGAAGAGAGGCAGAGTAACAACTCTCAGATATGGGTTGCGTACCTTGCATGTGGAATGGAGTTTTATTTATATAGAACTTTGGAGGATATTTTGGATGATATTTGGGAGTGGGTCCCATGATTTGATAGGGAAGTCCTTATCAGCCCACAAAGTCATAAATGCGGTCCACTTCAGCCCACATTGCATTTAATGCCAGTCGGATTAGCCCACATTGCATTTAATGCATGTCATGTTGGGCCAGATCATGTTGGACGCCTTTGGCGGTTGAGGTCCCATCGGATCCACCCTCGGGCCTTGCCCTGATTTGGCTACAGCCGCTGGATGCCGCTCTGTCAGTGATCTGGCGAAGATTGTGGACGGCTGATGTCGCATCTGTCCCACTGGCTCGCGCCCCCTACTCTGCCACGTGACTGATTACGTGGTGGGCGTAGGGCGCGAGAGGAGATCCTTTTCTGCTTTGGCTTCCGTCCGGGGCTCCTTTGGCCGAGGTCAAGCTCTTTAGCCAAAGTGGGCCCCTGGTAGCCGAGCTCGGCCCTAGCAGCCAAAGCCTGTCTGGCTTCGGCTGAGGCCTCTGTCCCGGCAGCCGAGGTGAGTCTGGGTGCCATGTGGATGGCATGTGGACGGCACGTGAGAATGCTTGGTCCCATCTTATAGCCGTGATTAGCGTAATCCTGAAGCTTTGAAAATCTCCCACACACCTACCTTCCTCATGATTGATGAGGCTCAAGGTGGATCCCACACTATAGTCCACATGTGTTCCATGCACGACATTTGCACTGGCTCATGTATACAACAATTGGGCTGGTTTGGTATCATGAATTGCCTTGTCTTGGTGCATTTTCTTGATGTTAGCATTCATTTTCATTGAATTATCACCATTTTCTTCTTAGCCTTGTCTCATCAAGCTGGTGTTCATTTTACTATAATGGCTACATAATTATTGGTTGAAATTAGCTGTAAGGGATGTATTTCAAGAGATTTCTGAATTTCAATGAATTCCTTATTTCAGGGTTACTTCAGTTCCTCCATTTTCTATTTTTATCCTAGCCCCACACTTTGCTTCAGGTAGCTCTCTCCACGATGACTCTCACTCTGGCAGTAGGTAGCCATTTTCTCTATTTTTTTTAGATGGCTCTCACTCCACTCCAGGAAGTCCTTTTCGTGACTCAAACCTGTGACGTGGAGGTTGACTCTAATACCAAATGTTATGTACCTAACCAATGCGCCGAAAACCCCAGGACTAATGGAACGCGTCAAATTAAGTCTTATAACCATTTTAGGACCATAACATACCACCACGCTTCCGCGGCCGACATCCTCGTCGACTCTCACTCTGACATCATATTTGGAAGGAGTCCAGATCCCGTGTTTCGTCCAATACACATTTGCCACCTATATTATATAGGTGGCAAATGTAGATCGGAAAAAACAACATCTCCCTATTTCTACGAAACAGGATCCGGACTCATTTGGAAGTTGTCCTTCAATTGTTTTATTTTAAAGATAAACCAAACCAAGTTTCTAAAAGCTTCTTTTTTGTTGGTTGGATGCTGAAGAGACCTTTTAAAACATTAAAAATGCACATTTCATTGCAGTGATTTCTCTCAATGGCCTGGTGGCCTACCAATCTACCATTACAATTGCAATTAATATGTCCAAACTCTTAGTTTGATAGGGTAATAAGTTTCATACTGGACTGTCCGCCATATTGTTTAATTGTGGCAACTCATCCACAGTATGTGAGGCTGTAAATGGGCAGTTTTGGGTCCATCATGGCGCACACAGATTCTAGACCTTAGGTCAGGAACTTGGATAACGAATGTGTGTGGTTGCATGAGTATTTAATGAAGCTAAAAAAAAAAAAAAAAACAAACAAACACCATCGAAGGTTTCAAGTGGCCAACAACCGACAAAGGGACAGCAAAGAAGGGGCTGAGATGGGTCCAAATGAGACTGGTAATAAATTTAAGCGTTTCTCTAAAGATATTGAATGATTGTTAGCCCTCTAACAACAACAATAAAAAAATCATTTTTTAATACGAATACTAATTTTCCCCTTTTTGGGGAAGATAAATAATGATGTATGGGTGCAACCACACACAAAAAAAAAAAAAAAAAAAAGAAAAAAAAAAAGAAGAAGAAGTAGGAAAAGTCTTTTTTCAGGCAAACAATATTGGTAAACTGCACCCACAACTGCAAAGCAACTACTATAAAAAAAAGAATCAAACTTCTCAAATATTAGCTAAACCATATAGTTGGATATACCATGAAAAAAAAGCCTTTTTGTTTATCTTCTAAAACCAGTCAGATGTAGACTTGTTTAATTGAAAAGTGCAGAATTCATTTTAGGTTGAAGAACATCCTCCTGAGTCCTGCCTCAATGACATTAGCGTTCTTGTTAAAAAAAAAAAGAAAAAACATTAGAGTTCTAATCAAGGTCTTAGAAAACAGTGCACTTGTTTTAGAAGATTGCTGCCAAATAACATCATTGCTCTTCTCCTTGGTAGATGCAACATATCCATTTTTGAGTGCTTTTGAATCAAGATTAATATGCGTATCAGCGTTAGCTAGATTCCAGTTTGGACTCAGCAGGCAGGGCCCAGTTACTTTGGACCCTGATTTTGAAGTGGTTAGTCTGGACCTGATGCTAGGGCCTATTCAAATGGTTAATTAACCCTAGCTCGGGCTCTGGGCCCTGGCAATTCTAATTCAATTTTAATTTTCCATATGTTTTCTAAGATCCAAGCTTGTTTCATCATTGGCAGTGCAATTGGACATGAATTGCTCAAGTGATTAATCATCCTGCACTTCTAACAGTTGATTTTATACGATGTTATAGTTATGCTTTCATGGTAAATATAGTTTACACACGTAAACTATCTAATTATTTAGAATGGAGAAATTGAAAATTCATGTTACTTACCCCAATATAATTAAGACAAGACTTTGATAATGATGATGATGTAGCTATCCTATTTACCTATTTTTCTTAATGCTCTTCTAGCCAAACACGGCTGCCTTGCCTCCCATTGGAGGACTTCGATGTCGCTGACCAGCTGAGCTAGAAACCTGAGGCCTATAGACATGCTTTCATTTGTCAGTAACATGCAAAATCACATTCTACTACATAATTGGAAGAGATTATGGGTTGGTAAAGACTAGAATTGATGTTTTGAAAGCAACAGAACCAAAATGGTTCCCTTTCTTTTCCCTGAATGTTCTTTCTTATTTCTTAATCATCGTACTTGCAAGCTTTATAGAGGTGCAATGTGCTGCTTTTATTTTCTATTCCTTTTGTTTTGTTAATGCCTTCATTCTTTTCAAATGATTAAATCCTTGAAAAATATGTTAGTTTCTTACTTGTAATTAAAGCTAGCTTACATCTAATTCCATGGGGTCCTCTTGTATTTGCTTGAGAAAAGTTGTAGAAAACTCGTATTTGGAAATTGTAAATCCCCAAGAATATGTGCCACTGATTTTCAGGACGGACTCCATCCCATAGGATTTGAAAATCCTCAATATTATAAATGTACTCATTGATATCAATTTTTCTCAGCTATATGCATATGCACCAATATTTGATGTAAAAATCCTCAGTGAGAAGTCCATTTTCCAATGGCAGAGTGGATTAGTCACCTATTACTATACATGCCCTAAGTAAATTGGGTGCATGGCAACCAAGTCCCAAAGATTCAAAAGGACCCTTAATCTCAGTCATCACCTATTACTATACCACTGTATGCTAGGTAACTTCTGCAGAAAGAGGAAGTTGTGTCACTTTCCCAGACCGTCAGAAAGCCCTACTTTCGTCCTCCAATCTGGAACAGCAGAGTCCAGAGCCCTGAAGATGTGTGTCACTCACCGTGGGGTCCACCTATTCCACTGTTAAAATTGAATGTCATCCCCTCTAATAGAGGCATATCCTCAAATTTTACTTTTGATAGGATTTGATCCCATTGTAAGATTGAAGAATTGAACAGTTAAAATTGAATATCATCCCCTCTAATAGAGGCATATCCTCAAATTTTACTTTGATAGGATTTGATCCCATTGTAAGATTGAAGAAGAGATGGTTGATAAGACGATTGGCACAATATTATGCATTAATTACATCATCAAGGATGTGTTCAATCATACGGTGAGACCAAATCCTATTGAAGTAAAATCTGAGAATGCCTACTAGAGGGGATGACATTCAATTATAAAGGTTGGGGTAATCAGTAGGTGGGCCCCATGGTGAGTTACATGCATCCCACCCACCAGACGCATGTAATAGGCCACTCAAGGGATGCAGACTTGGAAATTACACGGTAGTGAGCAATATACCTCAGCCTTTTGGTTTGCTTTACCAATTCTGCCCATCAAGACCAACTGACCATGCAGCCATTTCCGCCGAGAACTCACTTTTCTAGTTTCATGGTTTGATAAACATTCAACTAGGGATGTAACATGTAGGTGCAGAAAATTATGACCCACAATAAGAGGGTGCCTTATAGGACTTATCCGAGAAGATGATGGTGTCTGGAATGTCTGGATGCCGTCCGAAAGCCTGAAAGGGAAGAACACACGGTCAGAGGACCCTGGCCTGGGCGGCGCAAGGCTCTCCGATGCCAAAGTCAGTATGGGAACTGGAACAGTGGAAGGAGAGGGAGAAGAGAGGCAGAGTAAGGGCTCTGTGAATGGGATTGTGCGTACCTTGCATGGTGTATGGGGTTCTATTTATAGAGGTTTGGAAGATATCTTTCAGAAGATATCTTGGTGTGGGTCCCACGATTTGACTGGGAAGTCATGATCAGCCCACAAAGTAATAAATGCAGTCTAATCCGGCCCACTCAGCATTTAATGCTAGTCGGGTCAGCCCACATTGCATTAAATGCGTGTCTTGTTGGGCCAGATTGTGTTGGGCGCCTTTGGCGGTTGGAGTACCAGCGGATCTTCCCTCGGGCCTTGCCCTGATGTGGCCTCAGCCGCTGGATAGCTGCCACGTCAGCGATCTGGTGAAGATAGTGGGCGGCTGGATGTCGTGTCTGTCCCACCAGCTCGTGACCCTATCCCTCCACGTGCCTGATGACGTGGGGGATGAGGGGCGCAAGTGAAGGTTCTTCCTTGCTTCGGCTACTGTCCTGGCTTCTTCAGCCGAGGTGGCTTCAGCCGATGTAGGGCTCTCTGCGGAGATATCATCCGGGGCGGCCCTGCCGAGGTGGACCCTTTGCCGAGATGATGCCCGAGGTGGTCCAACTCGGCGCTAAGGGCCCGGAGCTGCCTGACTTTGGCCGGACCTCCTGTCCCGGTAGCCGAGGTCGGATTGGCGCCACGTAGATGGCACGCGGATGGCACGTGAGGATGCTTAACCCCATCTGATGGCTGTGATTAGCTTAATCCTGTAGCTCTGGAAATCTCCCCACACAATTGCCCCCTAGCTTCTGACCTCGCGTAGAACGTCAGTGCCATGAGGTCGGGAGCTATGTGCCGGGCCTATCTGGAGGAAAAGCCCCTTTCGTCCTGACTCGCTGTCGCTTCGGACGTTCGAGGCAATAAATGGCATCCCCTATTCAATGCTGAAGACAGGTTGACGGCTCCACGCGTCATCTGCTGGCTAGTTGTCTGTCTCCTCGAGGTCGTACGCGCCGTCTCGTCAGGGGCGCAATCAATTTTTGAAATGATTTGCGCGCCGTTTCGTCTGGGGCGTAATCAATTTTTGAAATGATTCGCGCGAAATCCCAGGGGGGCGCCCCTTGGCACGCCCGATTAGGGTTTCTGTAAAGGGGGGCCTCTCTGCTATATATAGGGCGGTCGAGGTCTGCTCTACCCTTCGTTTGCGATTCTGAATCAGGGGCGAGCGTCAGAAGAGGGAAGGCTACTGTGAGGGAGCTTCATCCGAGAAGTGGTGCGCTGCTGAGGTTGAGTCTCTTCGCTGTCCAGCATCTTCATTCTGCTTCCGTAAGTTCCTCCTGCTCTGCTTCTTCTTCTGCGGGTTTCTCTGTCTTTAGACTGGGATAGGAATGGGGATTTATAGCCACTGGTTAGAGAGCGAGGCAGCGATCGAGGGCTTTAGGTCAGCCTTTAGGATCCCTGCTGATGTCCAAGTCAGGGGTGCTGAACCCCGTGGCTACAACCCTCGCGACTTTTCGGGAGGTTGGATGCCTTTTCCGCTGGTGGCTGTGATAGAAGGCGGGGTCCGATTTCCACTTCACCCACTCCTTAGGAGATGCCTTAGTCAGTGGTGTCTCTGCCCCTGCCAACTGCTGCCGAATGCCTTCAAGATCGTGATGGGCACGGTCAAGTTGAATGAGGTCCTGGGCACCGACTTCGGCGTCTTCGACCTTGAGGATGTCTACGACATATGCAGGTCCGGAGATTCTTATTATCTCCGGGCTAAGCCAGGCCGGGACGGCTTCGTCCGATACTTGGAGGATTCGAGCAAGTATGCTGGAGACGATCTGCTGTACGTCTCGGGGAACTGGGAGTTTGGGGAAGCCGACACCGATAGAGGCTACCAGGTCCCTCGCCACTTCGGTACCATCCCAAGTAAACATCCTTCGTTTCTTTTCTTTCATAAGTTTCTTTTTGTTCTGCCGCCCTTATGCTTCTGATTGCTGCAGCTTTGAAGGAGAGGAAACGGGCTGCCAGATACGTTTGGAAGAGGAACGATGCCTGGCTCCGTCTGGTGAAGCGATACAGCGGTCATGACGGCAGGGCGGCCTGGTCGCTGCTAGGGTACCGGCCAAAGTACCGTGGATATTTGAGGGGTACCGTAGAGCCAATACAGGGTGAAGGTGCCAGACTCGAGGTCGGGCAGGAGCAAGCCGGTCCGGAGGTCGCAGAGCCCCCGCAGGCGTCTGACGTCAGGGCCACGTCTGGAGCCCTAGCTTCCACGTCGGGATTGAGACTTCCCCGGGTCTCAGGAAGGGAATCGAGTCAACCTGCCCGATCTCCCTCGCCAGGCTCCGAGATGAGGCACAACAGGCATTTGTCCTTCGAGGACCTAGAGGCTTTGGCGCTTGGAGTGGAGGACGTCCGAGCCCCCCAGGAGCCGGTAAATTCTCCGAGGCATCCGTCTCCGAGGGCTCGGGCGGCTTCTCCTGCAGAGGTGGCGGAGGTCCTTGCGCCCCCTAGCCCCGTTGATCCAGGTGTACGCCTGCCCCCGGCCGAGGTTGAGCAGGAGGAAACTCGGCCGCTGAAGATAGCGAGGACCGACGCGGGCCCTAGCTCGGCTGCTGCCTCGTTGCCCCAGGGGCCGCCGTTATGGGAGCCGAGCTTCATGCTTGGGCCGGGGAGGCCGATGACGATGGAGGATTGCATTCTTCACAGGATCGATCTCCCGGTCCTCGAGGCCTTAGGGCGAGCCTGCGCCCTTCCCCGGGACATGGAGCGGCTGGACAAGTACGACGATCAGAAGCTGATCCTGTCGATGCTGCAGTCCAACTTCGCGGTAAGTCTTCTTTTCCCTTCGTCAAACCAGTGATTTTTAGCGTTTGACGCTCTTTGGATCTAATACGCACATACGGTTTCTTTGACAGGCGGCACAGAAGTCCATGGCCGTTGCTGACAGGATCCGCAGGTACAGCCTGGACGTCGCCGAGCTGACCGTGGAGAAGAACGGCCTGCAGGAATCTCTGGATGCTGTTAGCCAGAAGTTAGCCAGGGTGGAAGAGGAATACGCGGCGAAGCTCGAGCAGGTGAGGGAAGAAGCCGAGGCGGAGAGGACTAGAGTGGCCGAGCTCGAGGTCTCCATTTCGAAGATGGGAGACGATTACGCTGCCCTGCTTCAAGCCGAGTCCAAGAGGGCGGACGAGGCCGAGGCAAAGCTTGAATCCGAGTCCAAGAGGGCGGATGAAGCCGAGGCGAAGCTCGAGTCCGAGTGCGATGCTGCGTTCGAGGACGCCAAAGTGCAGGTCACCGCCCACTACAAGGAAAGGGTTCTTGTTGTGAGGGATAAGGCCTGGGCGAAAGGGTGGCTTGCCGGTCTGAAGGAGGTCGGGATCTCGGAGGGCCATCCCTCCTTTCGGGAGCCTCCTCCGTATACGCTTCCGGTGCCGACCTCTGCCCATCCATCCGGCGAAGCCTCTGACGCCGCAGCCCGTGCAACTGATCGGCCGTGACCTCGGGACCTCGGGATATTTGCTTTTGCTTTATGCTCTGTAATTTACTTCAATTTGTATTTGCTGAACACTGTAATGAGTGAGATTTTAATACAATTGAAGGTTTCTTGAAATACTCGTGCTTCTGTCTCTTTTAAGTCTGGTACTTTGATGCTTGAGTTCGGCAGAGTGCTCCTTGTGACGGAACATTAGAACTGAGTGTCGAGTAGTCTCCTTGGGTGCTAGCATCGATACTCCATACTTTAGGTGATTTTCTTTGGTACTTGCGCTGATCCTCCGTATCTTAGGTGATCTTCATTGGTATTCGCGCTGATCTTCCGTATCTTGGGCGATCTTGAGTAGCAATAAACATGGTGGCGCGACTGACGAGGGAGCCTGACAGATGTCTCCACGTGGCGCCATAGGGATCACTGGTCAACAGTCGCGCCTTCCCAATAACGCGTGGGAGACTTCGCCCCATAACTCCTTTTGGAGACTGAGCCCCCTTCCCTCCTATAAATAGGGGGAGCAGGCTCGCCATGGGAGAAGGAAGGAACATGGTTGTAGGAACCATGTCTGGGAGGTGCCTGAAATTACTTGATCCGGGGGAAAACCCTGCGCCGTTGGACGGCTGCCCCCGAGGGGGGAAGGCTGTCGTGGTCTGCGCGCTCTCTGAAGGAACTCCCCGTGGGCCACGCGCCCTCTGAACGCGGGTCCATGGCCGTCGGCCCTTGGCCAGACAGAGTGAGGATGCGCTGCAGGGGGACGGTGGCGCATTCTCGTCCCACACGGCCCTGTGCGCCCGTCGTACGGCAGGCGGGTTGAGGCCCCGCTGGTCCGGGAGGTTTCTTCAAGCTTGGCTGGTCCCACTGGCCACCGAGGGTGTTGCAGAGCCCGGTGGGGTCCAGGATCGCTCAGAACCTCCAGGTGGCGATCCGGCGTCCTCGAGCCTTCTGCCTGAAGAGTCGGTGAAGATCAGAGTCTCCTAGCCTCTCTCTATCTTCTGTTTTTAGAGGACTGTGGTCCTCCTTTCTGTACTTTGCCTTCTGTTATGTATTTCTTGTAACGAAGCAGTTTGCAATGAATGAAAAGGAATTTTCTGATTACCCAAACTGTGTACAGTGCTTTTTGAGTTCTTTTTCTCATTTCTTTGCGCTGTTCCGGAATGCTTGGATTTGTGTTTGAATGCTGGCACTGACCTCGGCCGAAAGGGCTGGCTTTGGCCGAGACGAGATGCATTGTGCCGAGATGGACCCATTCCGTTGGCCTCGGCTCGGCGAAAGTGAGTTCGGCAATGGCCTTCTGTTGGGTGTATGAACCCAGGCTTCAGGAAACTGTCCTTGGCCGGATTGCCTTGAGGGGTTTATGAACCCAGACTTTAGGAAAGGCTGAGTGTAGGAACTGCAGGCCTTTTCCAAGGCGTAGAGCCTGAGTGTGTCCAAGACACGGGATTTTAGGAAAGGCTGAGCGTAGGAACTCGAAGCCATTTCCAGGGCGTGGAGCCTGTGTGTCCAAGACACGGGATTTTAGGAAAGGCTGAGTGTAGGAACTCGAAGCCGTTTCCAAGGCGTGGAGCCTGTGTGTCCAAGACACGGGATTTTAGGAAAGGCTGAGTGTAGGAACTCGAAGCCGTTTCCAAGGCGTGGAGCCTGTGTGTCCAAGACACGGGATTTTAGGAAAGGCTGAGTGTAGGAACTCGAAGCCGTTTCCAAGGCGTGGAGCCTGTGTGTCCAAGACACGGGATTTTAGGAAAGGCTGAGTGTAGGAACTCGAAGCCGTTTCCAAGGCGTGGAGCCTGCGTGTCCAAGACACGGGATTTTAGGAAAGGCTGAGTGTAGGAACTCGAAGCCGTTTCCAAGGCGTGGAGCCTGTGTTGCCGGAGTCCACCAGAGAGACAGATTGACGACAAGGCAAAAGCTGCTTTTATTGATTCTGAAGTTCATTACATCTTTAGAAATAGAATTTCTTCAAGTGGGATGCATTCCACGGTCTCGGCAATGGCTTGCCATCCAAGTCTTCGAGCTTGTAGGCTGACTTTCCTGCCATTGAAACTACTCTGAACGGGCCGTGCCAGTTCGGGGCAAGCTTCCCCTCATTTGGTTCTCTGTCAGCTGGCAGGGTCTTCTTTAGAACGAGCTCTCCCGTGGTGAACCTTCTTTCCTTGACATTTTGATTGTATGCCCTGGCTAACCGCTGCTGATAGTCGGTTAGTCTCAGGGCTGCTGCTTCTCGTCGTTCGTCCGCCAGCTCCAGCTCCATCGCCAGGTTCGTCTCATTCCGGCCTTGGTCGACCAGCTCTGTCCTCAGGGTAGGAAGGCCGATTTCCAAGGGAATGACCGCCTCCATCCCGTAGGCCAGAGAGAATGGTGTCGCCGAGGTGGACCTCCTTGGAGTTGTTCTGTACGCCCACAGCACGCTCGGAAGCTCTTCTGTCCATCTGCCCTTTGCCTTGTCCAGTCGCTTCTTCAGGCCGTCCAGGATCACTTTGTTGGAGATTTCCGCCTGGCCATTACTCTGTGGATATGCCGGGGTGGAGTAATGGTTTCTGATGCCATGCTCTTGGCAGAAATCTCTGAAGGATTTGGAATCGAACTGAGTCCCGTTATCTGAAATCAGGGTCCGGGGGATGCCGAACCTCGTGAGGATGTTTTTCCAGACGAAGTTCCTGGAGTCCCTGTCCGTGATGGAAGATAACGGTTCAGCCTCTATCCACTTTGTGAAGTAGTCCGTAGCCACTATCAGCCATCTTTTGTTCCCTGGAGCTCGGTGAAGAGGCCCCACGATGTCCAGGCCCCATTGAGCGAAGGGCCATGGACTGGAGAGGGGACTCAGATCCTGTGCTGGCTGATGGAGGGAGTGGGAGAACTTCTGGCATTTCTCGCATTTCCTGGCGTAGACCTGGGCGTCCTTCTGCATGTAGGGCCACCAGTAGCCCTGGCTGATTGCTCTGTAGGCCAATGACCGACCTCCTATATGGCTGCCGCAGATTCCTTCGTGGATCTCATACAGGAAGTCGTCCACCTTGGTCGGGTGGACGCATTGGAGGTATGGACCTGTGAAGGACTTCCTGTAGAGTTTGCCTTCTGGAGAGAGCCAAAAGCGGGCTGCCTTGAGCCTGATCTTGTGGGCTTCAGTCTTGTCCTCGGGGAGCTGGTCGTCCTTCAGGTAGGCAACGATTGGATCCATCCAGCTGGGGCCGAGGTCAGCACAGAGGATGAGCCGAGATGAATGGAGTTCTAGACTTGACCTTGATACTGACCCGACCTCGATGGTCCTCTTCTTTCCTGCTTCGACAGTGGAGGCCAGGTTTGCAAGCGCATCTGCATGCGTGTTGGTATCTCGGGATATTTGCCTGACCTCGGCTTTCTGGAATTGGGAGAGTAGCTTTTTTGCCAGGGCTAAGTAGGCCGCCATCCTGTCGTCCCTAGCCTGGTAGTCCCCAGCGAGCTGGCTAGTTACCAGTTGAGAGTCGCTGAAGATCTCCAGATGCTGGGCTCCGAGGATTCGGGCGCTGTTTAACCCTGCAATCATTGCTTCGTACTCTGCCTCATTGTTCGTCGCTTTGAAGTCCAAGGTGAATGCTTGCTCTATGACCAGTCCCTCTGGCGATTGGAGAACTATGCCGAGGCCAGCTCTCTTGGAGGTGGACGACCCGTCGACAAAGATCTTCCATGCTGAGGTGGGAGACTGCTGGACTTCTGTTTCTGCTGGCTCTTGCCCTGTGCCCCCCAGTGCCGTGCCGAGCTGGGTCGGAGCCGGGTTGGGGGAGGCGAATTCGACGATGAAGTCTGCCAGGATCTGGGCTTTGATCGCAGTTCGGGGACGGTACTGTATGTCATACTGCCCCAATTCAACTGCCCACTTTGATATGCGCCCTGAAAAGTCAGCTTTTTTGAACAACGAACGGAGTGGGTGCTCCGTGATCACCACAATAGTGTGGGATTGAAAATAATGGGAGAGCTTGCGGGAGGCGGTGACAAGAGCCAACGCAAGCTTCTCCAACAGGAGGTACCTGGTCTCGGCATCGAGCAGGGTCTTGCTCGTGTAATAGATCGGCTTTTGAACTCCCTCGTCCTCCCTGATGAGGACGGAGCTCACTGTATGATCTGAGACCGCAAGGTATAAATACAGAATCTCCCCCCGAGTTGGGGTGGAGAGTAATGGGGGTGACATCAAATAAGTTTTGAGTGCGGCCAATGCCTGGTCGCACTCAGGGGTCCATTGGAACTTCAAATTTTTCCTCAAAAGCTGAAAGAAGGGCCTGCACTTATCTGATGAGCGGCTGATGAAGCGATTGAGTGCTGCGGCCGTTCCTGTAAGCTTCTGAACTTCCTTTGTGGTGGAGGGACTCTGGATCCCCTGGAGGCAGAGATCTGTTCCGGATTGGCCTCTATCCCTCTCCGCGTCACCAAGCTGCCGAGAAACTTGCCAGAGGCTACGCCGAAGGCGCACTTGGAAGCGTTGAGCTTGAGCTTGTAGGCGCGAAGGATGCCGAAGACTTGGCCGAGATCCGCCAGGTGGTCGCTGGAGCGCACGGATTTGACGACCATGTCGTCGATGTACACCTCTACCGATCGGCCGAGCTGGGCCTGGAACATCTTTGTGACGAGGCGCTGATAGGTCGCCCCCGCGTTCTTCAGCCCGAAGGGCATCACCTTATAGCAGTATGTGCCGCGGGGGGTGATGAACGATGTTTTCTCCTCGTCGGGCCCGTAGAGCGGGATCTGATGATAGCCTCGGTAGGCGTCAAGGAAGCTCATTCGGTCGTGACCAGCGGTGGCGTCGATCAGTTGGTCGATCTTTGGGAGGGGGAGACTGTCCTTAGGGCAAGCCCTGTTCAGGTCGGTGAAGTCCACGCACACCCTCCACTTCCCAGTTTTCTTCTTGACCACCACCGTGTTGGCCAGCCATACCGGGTATTGGACTTCCCGGATGGCCCCTGCTTTTAGCAGGTTGTCGACCTCTTCGACGACCGCATCGGTCTGCTGCAGCCCGGTCCTGCGGGCCCTCTGCACTACTGGTTTGTGGTCGGGGTCGACGTTGAGCTTGTGGCACATGACCTCAGGGTCGACCCCAGGCATTTCGCTTGGGCTCCAAGCGAAGACGTCCACATTCTGCATCAAGAACCAAGAGAGTTCGGCCCTTTCTTCGTCTGACAGCTGGGTGCCAATCAGGAAGAAACGGTCTGGGTCTGCCGGGTCTAGCCTGACCTCGGCCAGGTCCTCGATGCTCTTCTTCTCAGGGTCCCTGCCGATCTCGTCAAGGCCCTTCTCAAACTCGGCCAGGTTGACGCGCTCTGGCTCCTTCACTGCTGGGACAGCGGCCAGCATGCACTGCCTGGCCTGCTGCTGGTCTCCCTTCACCGTGACTACCTCCATCTTGCCTTCTTCGTTCTCGTGGACAAACTTCAGCTTTTGGTGGAGGGAAGATGGAACTGCCTCTAGCTTGTGGAGCCACGTTCTGCCCAGAATGACATTGTAGGGAGAAGGGGCGTCCACAACCAGGAAGTCGGCCGACACGGAGGCTCCGCCAACTCGGGTTTCCAAGGTGATTCTACCCTTGGGGTAGACTGGCGTGGCGGATAACCCTAGCAAGGGTGCTCGGACCTCCGTGAGGTCTGCTTCGGAGAGCTTCATTCTCTTGAAGCAGTCGTAGTAGAGGACCTCGGAGGAGCTGCCGGAGTCGACGAGGATCCTCTTGACGGTGAAGTCTCTGAGCTTCATGGTAAGGAGCAGGGGGTCGTTGTGAGGGACCTGGACTCCCTCTAGATCTTGATCTGAGAACGAGATGGCTGGTTTGTCGCGGCGGGCCTTCTTGGATGCCGGAGCGAGGTCGGCTTTCATTACTTCTTTCTCGTGCGAAGCCCGCCTGGCTTCGGCACGGGTCTGGGAGCTTCCCCGAGATGAGGAAGCGGGAACTGAGGACGCCAGATGGATCACGTTGATGATCTTCTCTGAGTCCTCGCTGTCTGGAGCCTGGGCCGTGCTCTGGTGAACCCGGCCCTCGCTGCCGCCGGCATCACCGGCCTTGACGAACTCTTGGATGTGGCCCTGTTCGGCCAGCTTCTCTAGATACCCCTGCAAAGTCCGGCATTCTCCAGTCCTGTGCCCGTTGCCCTTATGGAAGGCGCAGTAGAGCTTGCTCCGGGAGCCTTCGGTGGGTTCACTCTTCATGGGCGGAGGGTACTTGAAGAACGGCTCGGATTTGATCTTGTCCAGGATGCGGTAGATCGGCTCCTTGAAGACGACGTTGACGCTCTGACTGGCGCTGGAGGGAGGTCTGGGCTTCCAAGTGCCCCCAGACCTGGACGACGGAGGCTTTGCCGAACTGGATACCCAGTCCCGCTTGGACTCCTGCTTCTGTGAGGGCCTCCCGCCTCTTTGCCGAGGCTGGCTATTCTTCTGCTCGGGCTCCGGATGCCCGTCCTGATCCTTAGCTCGGATCTCGTCTTCCTCCCGGGCGATGAAGCGCTTCACCCGGGACATCAATTCTGACATGGATTCTGGGGTGTCCCCGGCCAAGTCCTTTCGCAAGTCGCTGCCGGGGATCAGGGCATGCTGGAAGGCGTAGATGGCTATCGCCTCCCTCGCGCCATCGATCTGGCTGTAGACCGCCCAGAACCGGTGGGTGAACTTAGCGAGAGTTTCACCCTGCTTCATTCTCAAGGCGATGAGGTCCCCTTCCTTCTTGGGGACGACGGTGTAGGCTTGGAACTTCTTCAGGAAGGAGAGCTGGAGCTCCTTCCAACTGGAAACTGACTGCTCCGGGAGAGAGCAGAACCACTTCAGGGGGAGGACGCCCAAACTGGAGGAGAAGATCTTGCAGTTTAGGGGACCCTCGTTTCCCCAGATGGACATCTTCTGGGAGAAGTGTCGGAGGTGTGCAGATGGGTCGGACAGTCCGTCATAGGGGACGAACCGCGGGACGGAGAACTTCTTGGGCAAGGGGGTGCGCTCGATCTCCTTCGTGAAGGGAGAGCCCCCTAGATCAATGTGACCACAGATCTGCTTCTGGTCCCGCATGTCCAAGTTGTGCTGGAGAGCTAATCTGACACGTTTGTCAAATTGCTCTTGCTCGTCGTCCTTCTCTGGAGTGTGAGCTCGGGACTTCCGCTTGGGATGGCTCGGGCTACGATGGCTATGAGTTCGGCCATCGCGGCTATGGTGACTTCGGCTGTTGCTCGAGCCTTCGTCATGGATCTGGCTCCGTTTCTGGCCCAGATGATGTCTGAGGTCCTCACGGGGAGGCTGGGCTGCCTTGCTGGGAGTGTCCTTCTTTTTCCCTTGAGGCTCAGAGACTTCCCTCAAGGAGGCAGTTTGCACTGCCCTCAACTGTTGCTGGAGCTCGCGAATCAGCCGCTCTTGCTTCTGGAGTCGCTTCTGGAGGAGAGCAGCTTCAGGAACCTCTCCAGTGGCAGGGGGTTGAACGTGGCACGTTTCTCCTACGGCCACAACTTTGTCCTTCCGGGGACGCTCATGTTGACGCTCAGCGCGTCTGGGTGGCGTGACTTCTGATGAGGTCGAGGCCTCGAGCCCCTCTTGGAGTGGGAACTCGATAAAGAGCTGAGAGCCTAAACGGCCCCCGCCTGCAGTCGTGCCATGCACCGTACGGGAGCGTCCTTGAGGAGGGACGTCCGTTGGCGGTGGTGGCAGCTCGAGCGCTGCCGTTGAAGATTCTACGCCCTTCTTAGCTTTCGGAGGCATGGCTTCTGAGAGGATGAGGTTAAGAAGGTTGGGAAGGTTTTGAGAGGCTGGGATATTACTTTCCCACAGACGGTGCCAATTGTAGGTGCAAAAAATTATGACCCACAATAAGAGGGTGCCTTATAGGACTTATCCGAGAAGATGATGGTGTCTGGAATGTCTGGATGCCGTCCGGAAGCCTGAAAGGGAAGAACACACGGTCAGAGGACCCTGGCCTGGGCGGCGCAAGGCTCTCCGATGCCAAAGTCAGTATGGGAACTGGAACAGTGGAAGGAGAGGGAGAAGAGAGGCAGAGTAAGGGCTCTGTGAATGGGATTGTGCGTACCTTGCATGGTGTATGGGGTTCTATTTATAGAGGTTTGGAAGATATCTTTCAGAAGATATCTTGGTGTGGGTCCCACGATTTGACTGGGAAGTCATGATCAGCCCACAAAGTAATAAATGCAGTCTAATCCGGCCCACTCAGCATTTAATGCTAGTCGGGTCAGCCCACATTGCATTAAATGCGTGTCTTGTTGGGCCAGATTGTGTTGGGCGCCTTTGGCGGTTGGAAGTACCAGCGGATCTTCCCTCGGGCCTTGCCCTGATGTGGCCTCAGCCGCTGGATAGCTGCCACGTCAGCGATCTGGTGAAGATAGTGGGCGGCTGGATGTCGTGTCTGTCCCACCAGCTCGTGACCCTATCCCTCCACGTGCCTGATGACGTGGGGGATGAGGGGCGCAAGTGAAGGTTCTTCCTTGCTTCGGCTACTGTCCTGGCTTCTTCAGCCGAGGTGGCTTCAGCCGATGTAGGGCTCTCTGCGGAGATATCATCCGGGGCGGCCCTGCCGAGGTGGACCCTTTGCCGAGATGATGCCCGAGGTGGTCTAACTCGGCGCTAAGGGCCCGGAGCTGCCTGACTTCGGCCGGACCTCCTGTCCCGGTAGCCGAGGTCGGATTGGCGCCACGTAGATGGCACGCGGATGGCACGTGAGGATGCTTAACCCCATCTGATGGCTGTGATTAGCTTAATCCTGTAGCTCTGGAAATCTCCCCACACATAACATATTACAGCAAAATCAATGTTGTTTGAGAAAAGATATTTACAATTAATTTAAGAACAGTAGAATTACACTAAGAAACAGAGGTCCACGGACCTGCATTGTACAAGCTATGCGCACAAACAAAGCACAAACTTCTAGGGGAAAAAACTGAAAGAGCATTGGGATCAAATGTTCTAGACTCACTTTTCATTTCCAGCTCCAAGAATACACTGCGCAAGGTGTGTCAAGTATGGCTTAGCTTGTGAACTGATGCTTAAAATGGGTCCAAGACTCTGAAGTTCAGCATCGAATTCCTTCTAAAAATTCCTGCACCATTGACAACTTAATCACTTAAAGGAAGAAGAATTATCATTTAGTAAAAAAAAAGGGGATTTGACATATTGGCCCGGCCTCTTAGACACTGTTGTTCCAATTACATGACTCATAGTTAGCTAATGTCACCAGAGTCGTTTGACTCTGGTCTCCGATTTTTTTTCTCACTTTTTTGCCCAGGATCCCATGAAATCATGGATCCAAATGTAAAAAGTAAAAAATAGAGCATACGTTTAAAAAACCCTAGACCGTATACAAATCTCTATTTTGTTTTTCACCTTTCCCTTTCACCCGTTTCGTTTTTCACATTTCCCTTTCACCCATTTCGTTTTTCACTTGTAGCAGTCGTCTGGACCCCTACCTCTGCAACGAACGGCAACTAGAACCCAAATGGGTCCTTCTTCTCCAGTCAACAGATTTGGCGTCGACGAGAATGGCGGAAGCAGTTTGGCTCGTCTTTCTCATCTCTGACTGCCAGCGACCCTTGGGCTGTCTTCCTTCCTCTTCCGGCTACAGCAAGAACCAAGAAGACTCATTTCTCTCTTCTCCTACCATAGAAAGGAGGCACGATTTGTTAATGTAAAATTTCTATTTCTGTAATTGGATTCTTTTTCTTATAGTTTTTCTCTTTTGTGTTGATGTATTGGAAATGGGTTTTCTGTTTGGAAATGGGTTTTTATGTTTATTGATGATGAGAGAACTATGTCAGGGATTGGGTTCTTTTTCCTTGTCATTTTCTTCTAGGTTGGGTGTGCAAAAAGGGTTTTCTTATCGTGTTTTGGGTGAGAGAGAGATGGGTTCGAACTTTTGGATGATGTCAGAGATGGGTTTTCTGTTTTAAATGTGTTCGTTTGATTCTGGAAGATGAAAATGTGCATGAGTTCTTTTTTATTTGATGGTGATGTTTGCTTTTGTTTGATTCTTTAACTAGAAAATGTTTGCTTTGTTTTGATCAATGCAGACAAACCCTTTCTGTGTAAAGGAAGACTAGCATGGGGGAGTTACCCAGTCTTGGAGAGGATTAGAAGAGAAAAAAAAATGTTGACCGTCCAGTTCTGTTGTTCCATTTTCTTTTTGTATCTTCTCTCCTGAGTGCAATCCACGTCACCAGCAGCTTCCATTGAATCCCTTGCCAACTGGCCCCATTGGTCTCCTATAGTGTAAGGTATATGCCTTTTCTGATCCATTTTCTTATCAATTGGGTTATGTTCTGTGCTGGTAGTTGGTGTGTTGGGGCCCAACTGTAGGAGAAATCGTAGTAGTTAATTAATTGTTGGCCCTTTTGTTTGTCTAGATCAGTTGTGTGGATGCTTGTGGAAACAGGTAGGATCTTTTAAGACCTTTTAATTGTTGTCTTATTTAATTTAATTATTGGTTATTAAGAATTATGAAATACTTTAGGGGTCATTCGTATTTTATGCATCTTCACGTAAATGTGATTTACATATGTAAAAAGGTTATTCTTATAAGGTACCTAGTCCTTGAGTTGACATTTAACGTATAACAATACTTTCTGCTATCAGCAGGGAAGTATTGCAATGTAGTGTATTGCTTCAGCTTCTCATTTGTAACAAACAAGTTGGCTTTAACACCATAGATGACCCGATTATCAGGAATCCAATCAATAAAAGACATCGTCTCTGAACTTGTACATACCTCCGCAGTCAATGCTTACAAGACCTGCAAAAGGAACATTAGAGTTCCATATTTGTACATTACAATTTGTTGTAAATATGATTTAGTTACAAGCTAAGCATATGGATCAAGTGCAAAATCATGAAAGAAAATGACAACAATAATATTGTCAGTGAACATGATTTCCTCGCCATTAGCAGAATGTAATGCCATGAAACTGAGTATTAGTTAGTGATTCATAAAAATCAACAGGAGGAAACATACAGGGAAACAATGTAGCTTTGAACGCTTTTTTTTTTGTCACTTTTCCATTATAATTCTGGTAACATGGCAAGGATGTGTGAAGTCAAGCCTATTAGATCAGTAGGCCTTACCTTAGATGTGTGCAAGCTGTTAGACTACAGACATGAGACATTCCTAACCACAGAAACATTGGGAGAGAGAAGTTGGGAAGGATGATACATATGACCTTCCCATAATGAGGAGAGGATTTTGTCATTCCATCAATTCCATCTTTTTTTACATACTCTTATGTTTATTTGTCTGGCCGATTGTTGGAATTTGAGATGACTTGAGAAGTCTTTTGATGAATTGAAGAAGTTAGCATCTCAAGTATTGTTTTGAGTTGGAATTCTTGTCAACACATTGTCACAAACATGATGTTAATAAGCTGGTATTGATAGAGCTGAAGAGAAGAATCAGAATTGAAACTGTCAGGAATTCAGATTTCCTGAAACAGAGTGGCCGGTCGACCGGGCTCTTCATGCGGTCGACCGAGCAAGAAGAAACCTGCAGAAAATAGATTCAGGTAGCTCCCAGTTATTTTCGTGACACAGTGTGTCTTCGGTCGACCGAGACCTCAGGATGTCGACCGAGCTCGAAAGTTGTCTATTTTCAGACAGTGTCTTCGGTCGACCGAGCAAGCCAGGATGTCGACCGAGCACGGGAACCAGAGTTGCGCAGAATTAGAAGTTTTGCACGAAAATTCAGCACTCTTATCTATTTTGTTTGGAACTCTTTCTAAACGAATTGTAGCCTATTTTGAACACAATTAAGGGTTACTATAACCTATATAAAGGCATGTATGGGTCGTTCTAAAGAACACCAAGAAGATACAACAGAGAGAGAAAGAAGAGAAGAGAAGAGAGAAGAGAGTGCTGGTGCTGGTGCTGTGTTGCTGTGTGCTGATGTGGTGACGTTTTCTACAGCAATTATGGACGGGATTATGCTCTAGAAGATGGTGATTCGTCCATGAGTTAAGTGTCTCTCTGTTTATGCTTTAGATTTCAATTTGTAAGGGATTGAGAGAGAGAATTGTAGAGGGGAAGGGCTGTAGACAGAGTTGATCTTCTATTCTGTTCTTACATCAAGTTGGTGCTTGGTGTTTGGGGTTTGGTGATCCTATCTGTGGGTGCAGATAAATTGTAAAGGGAGTCGGTGCTTCCTAGATAGTTGGTGCTATCTGAAACTAAGGGTTGGTGCTCTTTGTCGTTGGTGCGACTAAATATATTCAGACCTGTACCGGATCGGTGTTCGGACGGTTTTGATCCGTGGACGTAGCCTTTTGGTGAACCACGTTAAATCTGGTGTCATTGTGTGGTTTGACTTGTTTTGTTGTTGAATTGGACCTGTTTTAGAAATCACTGATTCACCCCCCCCTCTCAGTGATCGCGGTATCCAACAATTGGTATCAGAGCGAGGTTCCCTTGATCAGTTTAATACGCTAAGGGTGATCTCTTGTCAAATCACATGGCAGTCAATACAGGGAATATGAAAGCACCTCTGTTTGATGGTTCTAATTACTCCTTTTGGAAGATTAGGATGCAAGCCTTCATCAAATCTCTTGGCTATGATGTTTGGGAGGCTGTCAGAGCCGGTTACAATGCTGCCACCGTACCCAATGATACAGCATCGAAGAAGTTGGCAGACAACGACTCCAAGGCGCAGAATGCACTCTTTAGTGGCCTTGTGGACAGCGAGCTTGTCAAAGTAATTGCATGCAAAACAGCCAAGGAAATTTGGGACAAGTTGCAAAGCATACATGAAGGTGATGAGAAGATTAAAGAAGCCAAATTACAAACTCATCGCTCTCAATTCGAGTCTCTTCGCATGGAAGAAAGCGAGAATGTTGACTCGTATATGCAACGAGTGAATGAAGTCACGAATGACATTTGTGGACTAGGGGAGGAGATTAAAGAGCCGGTCATCGTCAAAAAGGTTCTAAGATCTCTTCTTCCCCGGTTTGATTCAAAAGTCTCAGCCATCGAAGAAGCCAAAGATCTGAATGCATTTTCCATGGATGAATTACATGGTTCTCTAACTGCCTATGAGATGCGCATAGGAAAGACGTCTTCATCTGATAAAGAAGCGGCCTTCAAAGTTCAGAAAAAGGCAAAAGAGACTGCTGGTCATGATGTTGATTCTGATGATGATGAGCTTGAGGCTCAATTTGTTAGAAAGTTGAAGAAAGGAAGCATTGGCAAGTACAAAGGGAAGCTACCCTTTAAATGCTTCAATTGTGGAGGTGTTGGTCACTTTGCTGCGAAGTGTCCGCTAAAAGAAGACAATGATAATGACTCTTATGCTGAAAAGAGTAAAGGAAAGAGAAATTTCAGAAAAAGGGGCAAAGCTAAAAACTTTCTATGTCAACAAGATGACAGCACGTCTGAAACTTCAGACGATGATGAATCAACTGAAGCTCTCTTCATGGTCACTGTTGAAGAAGAAGAAGAGCTAGATCCGGAAGAGGAAGAGGAGGCTGAAGTCAATCTTGAAGAGGAACTCATAGCCGCACTTGAGGAGCTAAGCATGGAACGCAAATCAAGTAAGAAAAATCTGAAACTTCTCCATGAATCTGAAAGTTCTATTATTTCTTTGAAAACTCAAGTAGAAGAATATAAAAGAATGGTAGAAGTCCTTGAAAACCAAATAAGTATAAAAAAGGAAGAGGCTATGAAACATGAAACTGAGATCGCTAGAGCAAAGGCTGAAAATTTGGAAAATAGCAAAAAACTCAAAGCGCTCCAAGCGATTGAAGGGACTATGAAACTCAATGAACTACTGAAAGTTCAAAGACCTGCCCACTTCAGATTTGGTCTAGGATTTGAGAAAGGTGAATCCTCTAAGATTGCACCTCCTAAAAAGAAAGAGTTTGTGAAGCAAGTCACTGCACCTTCTAACTCCATGAAGCCCACTCAACCTAGAAAGGAGTCCATTCCTGTTAGAAAGGTAATGAAGACTAACCAGCCACAAAGAATGTTCAGATTCTATGGTTATTGCTATCATTGTAATAGATTTGGACATAAAAGAGCTGATTGTAGATTCTATGTTAGAAACAGCCCACTTGTGACTAGGAACCCTTTTTCAATCCTAAGTAGCCACAAAATTGAGTGCCATAAGTGCTATAATTATGGACACTTGGCTAGGGATTGTAGGTTGCATATTGCTAACAAATTTCAGGTTGAAAAGAAACCCAAGTTAGTCAAGGCTTGGAGAGCAAAGCAAAGTGCAGAAAGTCCCAAAGAATCTCTCATTGTGCAAACGACATTCAATGCACAAAAGAAGACAGCACCATGGGTCCTTGATAGTGGTTGTTCAAGCCATATGACTGGTGATAAAGAGAAATTCATCAAATTACAGCACTATGAAGGCGGTTCAGTGAAATTTGGCAACAATGATGGTGCCAGAATCTGCGGAAAAGGTGTTATTCAACTTATGGCAAACAAGATCAGATCTGAAGAAGTCTTATATGTGTCTGGATTGAGACACAACCTGCTTAGTGTAAGCCAGATCTGTGACAAGGGTCATGAAGTTATCTTCACAAAGAATGGGTTTGCCATCAAGAAGAGTAGCAACGGCAAAACAGTGGCAACTGGATCAAGAACTGCTGGAAATCTCTATACATTGTCAGATGGAGCTGAAAAGACCTGCTTGATGAGTCGGACAGAGGAAAGTTGGTTGTGGCACAAACGCCTTGGGCATCTAAGCTTTGATAACATATCAAAGATTTGCAATTCAAAGGCTGTAAGAGGCATGTCTAAAGTTGAAAAGCCTTCCAATCCCATTTGCGACTCTTGCCAAAAGGGAAAGCAAACGAGGGTTATGTTCAAGACAAAGGAGCATCATTCCAAGAAACCTCTTGAGCTAGTGCACACTGATCTCTGTGGACCGATGCGAACTCAAAGCACCAATGGAGATAAGTATTTCATGTTATGCATTGATGATTATACTCGTATGACATGGGTATTGTTTCTTAAGCATAAGCATCAAGCACTTGATCGTTTTAAAGTGTTTAAAGCACAGGTTGAAAATCAATTGGAAAAACGTATCAAGATTTTAAGGTCTGATCGTGGAGGCGAGTTCACATCTGAAGAGTTCACTAAATATTGTGAACATCATGGCATTCAAAGACAGTACTCAGCCCCTAGAACTCCACAGCAAAATGGAGTTGTGGAACGGAAGAATCGCACCGTACAAGAGATGGCTCGTACGATGCTAAGTGAAAGCAAGATGGCTGACAAGTATTGGAAAGAGGCAATTCATACGGCTGTATACATACAAAATCGATGCTTGATCAGGCCACATGAAGACAAAACTCCCTATGAGCTATGGTTTGGAAGAAAAGCAACAATCAAGCACTTCAAAGTCTTCGGCAGCAAGTGTTACATCAAGCGGCTCGAACAAAATCCGGGCAAATTTGAAGAAAGAGCTGACGAATGTATATTTCTGGGTTACTCCTCTACTAGCAAGGCATATAGGTGTCTTAACAAAAGAACCAGAAAAATCATAGAAAGTGCTGATGTGAGAATAGATGAGAATATTGAACCAAAGAATGCAACTCATAATGACAGTCCAGTTTATGAGGACTCGAGTGAGATTGATGATGAGATGGCTGAATCTAATGATTCTGAGAAATCAAAGGATGACTCAGAAGATACTACACCTAAGAAGCACAGCACTTGGGTAGAGCAACACCCTAAGGATCAAATTATTGGAGATCCTAAGGCAGGCGTTCAAACTAGACAAAGTGTAGTTAGCAATTACTCACTTGTGTCCACCATTGAACCCAAGACTGTGGCTGAAGCCAGTCTTGATGAAAGTTGGTTGAAAGCTATGCATGAGGAAATGTGCAGGAATTTTGCTGAAGAGATGACGAAAGAATTTGAGATGATTTTCACGAAACCTCTGCCAAAGGAAGTCTTCGAGTATCTCCGGAAAAAGTTAGGAGTTACTCACTCTCCTAAACCGTAGGAGTTGTGATTGAAAGGGGGAGCAATGCATTCATTGAATATCCTATTCGCTCCTCGGTTTGGTCCCTTTGGACTTGTTGTCAAAGGGGGAGAGATGTTATGCTATGATAGCAAGGAGAGATGTTATGCTATGAAAGCTAGGGGGAGATTGTTGACAGTGCATGATTGTTATTTCAGAATTTCATAATTGGT
This sequence comes from Litsea cubeba, assembly GCA_012931725.1. Classification (NCBI taxonomy): domain Eukaryota; kingdom Viridiplantae; phylum Streptophyta; class Magnoliopsida; order Laurales; family Lauraceae; genus Litsea; species Litsea cubeba. The sequence continues at coordinate 20,278,829 of CM022948.1, forward strand.
TCCAAGTGAGTGTTGAAAAGAACTTGGAAGAGCTGCAAGCTGGAGTTGAAAGTGTTGAAGTTCCAATAGTGTTGCCAACAATTCCAAAGGGGGAGATTGTTGGAATTTGAGATGACTTGAGAAGTCTTTTGATGAATTGAAGAAGTTAGCATCTCAAGTATTGTTTTGAGTTGGAATTCTTGTCAACACATTGTCACAAACATGATGTTAATAAGCTGGTATTGATAGAGCTGAAGAGAAGAATCAGAATTGAAACTGTCAGGAATTCAGATTTCCTGAAACAGAGTGGCCGGTCGACCGGGCTCTTCATGCGGTCGACCGAGCAAGAAGAAACCTGCAGAAAACAGATTCAGGTAGCTCCCAGTTATTTTCGTGACACAGTGTGTCTTCGGTCGACCGAGACCTCAGGATGTCGACCGAGCTCGAAAGTTGTCTATTTTCAGACAGTGTCTTCGGTCGACCGAGCAAGCCAGGATGTCGACCGAGCACGGGAACCAGAGTTGCGCAGAATTAGAAGTTTTGCACAAAAATTCAGCACTCTTATGCTAATTTGTTTGGGACTCTTTCTAAACGAATTGTAGCCTGTTTTGAACACAATTAAGGGTTACTATAACCTATATAAAGGCATGTATGGGTCGTTCTAAAGAACACCAAGAAGATACACCAGAGAGAGAAAGAAGAGAAGAGAAGAGAGAAGAGAGTGCTGGTGCTGGTGCTGTGTTGCTGTGTGCTGATGTGGTGACGTTTTCTACAGCAATTATGGACGGGATTATGCTCTAGAAGATGGTGATTCGTCCATGAGTTAAGTGTCTCTCTGTTTATGCTTTAGATTTCAATTTGTAAGGGATTGAGAGAGAGAGAATTGTAGAGGGGAAGGGCTGTAGACAGAGTTGATCTTATATTCTGTTTTTACATCAAGTTGGTGCTTGGTGTTTGGGGTTTGGTGATCCTATCTGTGGGTGCAGATAAATTGTAAAGGGAGTCGGTGCTTCCTAGATAGTTGGTGCTATCTGAAACTAAGGGTTGGTGCTCTTTGTCGTTGGTGCGACTAAATATATTCAGACCTGTACCGGATCGGTGTTCGGACGATTTTGATCCGTGGACGTAGCCTTTTGGTGAACCACGTTAAATCTGGTGTCATTGTGTGGTTTGACTTGTTTTGTTGTTGAATTGGACCTGTTTTAGAAATCACTGATTCACCCCCCCTCTCAGTGATCGCGGTATCCAACAGAGATTGTTTCCCTCACTGCTTTCTCCATTGCTGAACCCGCCTCTCTGTTTTTTTTTTTTGGTAGAAGCCATTTGATTATATTTTTTGGGGACCCTATTGGATGATGGATGGTTAGAATCATAAGCTGGAGGTATTTTGAGTTATAATCTCATCAACAAGAATGCAACGTCATATGAAAAACATACTTAAATAGAAAAGTGGATATTGATTTCTTTTAACATGAGATCTATTCTTCCACTAAATATGTGATTGATGTCTTTTTTAAATTACACTTTTAATGTTAATGTAGTACTTATTTTCTTTTTCATCGATGTACCAATGATGTTGATTACTTGGCACTGCTCCCATCATGCATAACATCAAACACATGATTTCTTAGCTCCATATCAAGTAGACCAATCAAAACCCATTTCATTGTCGTCATCGCCACTGTTGTCATCATCATCATCATGAGTATTATTCATCAATCTAGGCTAAAGAGTTCTACTTAGAACTCCTAAAAAAAATAAAATCGATTACAGAGCGAAGGTAAAAAAGGAGAACATGTGAATGTTTGTTCAGGTATCTGTAGGTTGGTGAAACACATGCCAACCGTCTAAGACAAAAGTTATCAACTCATTAAGCTCAAAATTTGTTACTCTACGTTCTGAAGGCTCAATATGCCCTCATCCAATTTTATTTCAGTCTTCTATTTTAACTTTGCCAATGCTTTTGTAACTTTCATATCAGAGCGCACTCCATGAGTAAAAATAAAAGGAAGAGATAAAAGATCACTCTTTACATTCTAGTAATTTTTCCTGAATTGCAATGCAACTTTTCTATCATTCAAAAGAACTTAAATTTACATTCACTAGAGTTTGGATCCTCATATTTGCAATGTAAATGTCAAAACATGAAAAGCAAAAGTACTCTGGTATTCCATTCACTACCCTTGAATTACATAAAGTAAGCAATCCTCAATATATGTCTGTGCAGAATTACATCAAACATTTGGGGTTTATGCTAATTAGGAATACATTTGGTGATGTGTAAGATGAATGGGCATACATGTGAATGGTACGATAAAATGTCACTTAGAAAATTCTATTACTGTCATTTCTAAGTCTGTATACCAGTTTGGTAGCTATGATTGACATGAATGATAAGTCATAATTACTTATCCTCTCTATATGGAATTTCATGTCTCATTAACGTGTCATGGTAGAACTCAATGTACCGTAATTCAATTCCAAGGGCCATACTGAATATTATTTATAAACTGATTTTATGTGGCATATATGATACACACTCCCAAAGTACTCCTAAGTGGACTGTAACTAGAACAAATGGCAAATGGACTGACATATGGCAGTGGGATCAAATTATACATACATATTGAATTTTGATCTCTTTCATATGGTGTACACAATTACATTGATGGATTTGGTTTTATTATAGATGGCGGAATTCAACCCTAGTCCACTTGACAGAAGCATTCTGCAAGAACAAGATGACCATATTTCTGAAGTCATATGGTGTGGCAGGGTATGTTGAACTTTATGTATATACAAGAACACATTTTGTTTAAGTTCCCATATAACTGTGCATGGTATATTTGCATTAATTATTTTGATACAGGATGTGGGACCACTCGTTTGTAAGCCGGCAACCATACTGCAGGATAAGTGGTCTTTGAACGATACTCAAGAAGCATTCGTTCAAGAAACAGGCCTCCTTCACCTTTCTAAATTGCAAAAAATCACGATTGACCATGCACTAATTTCTGCATTAGTAGAGAGATGGAGGCCCGAGACAAACACTTTCCATTTGGCAAGTGGAGAAGCAATAGTCACGCTTGAAAACGTTGCTTACATATATGTGCTACCCATCAATGGGAGAGTAGTTACAGGGCGTACATTCTCTAGCCTTACCACAGTTAGTGAGGTGTGTTTAGAGTTGTTGGGTAAACAACCTCAACAAGGCAGGGATTGCAATGGCAGTGACTTAAAGTTGACTTGGCTGGTGAACAAGTTTATTAAACTTTCCAAGAAATCTTCTAAGAATGAGCAAATAATGGCTACAAGGGCATAACTTTTTTGTTTGGCGGCGGGGCAAATTTTTACAAACACTTCTGGGTCGATGGGGGGGGGGGGGGGCATGGATTTTAGAGCTTTTCAGGGAGTTTAAAAGACTTGCTTAGGGTCCCGCATGCTTGGCGAACCTTTACCGACAACTTTCAAGAAGAACAGTCGCCAAATCAACCAGCAAGTATAAAGGTTCTAAGAGGCCTACTGAGTACCAGAAGACCTTAGGCGGGCCTGTTCAACTCTTGCAAGTAAAAAAGCTTACCCATTTGTACACATTGTATGTAAGAATTGTCTAAATTTTACTCCATAATATTCTAATAATGCTTACTAATTATTTGAATCAGATTTGGGCCATATCTCGTATGTCAATCGGGCGAAAAATTAAATCAGCTCAACAATGGCATGATGACTTCGAATTCCCCCTCAGCCGGATGTGGTCCCGGCGCTTGAAGGGTCACAATACCTTCTCCACGGTGGAAGTTTTTCGTAAACAGCTTGACAATCAAGATCCAGATAATGTAAGAGCTTACATATAATATTTAATTATGGGATATACATATATTGTTTGGTACTTTTTGAACATTTTGAAGTAGATAAATGTACTTGACGTTTTATTTAATAAATGCAGTTCATTTGGCGGCCATATGTTGGTTTTAAAGAAGAATTGGCCAAGATAGTGGATGAACATGAAATGGAGGTATTTTGCTCACAGACTGTGGTGGTCTGTTACTGGATTGTTGAACGCCATAATAGCAATCGCGTGATGAAGCAATTCGGCTTTCAACAAATAGTTTCCCCTCCATTCTACGGTGTATTCAATAGGGAAGATAGAGTATTGAAGGCCACCGTAGACTATTCAAAGAAAATGAAAGAAGGGATTAAAGAGTGGAATGGTAGAAAGAAATCGGTGCTTAAAGGGGAAGTTGAAGTTGATAGCAACCGTCACTCCGAGGAGTACTTTCGGTGGTATAGGGATAACACTAGATTGAGGATCAGATGATTTGAAGTTGTGGAAGGCGCCACTAACCCTAACCTTGAGCAAGAGCATAATCACACACAACAAGATCTAGGTCCCTCTCAACCGCATCCACAAATATATTTGTCCGACTCAACTATGATAGAGATTGGTGATTTTGCATCCCATTTATTGGTAGGAATTGAAGATATGAAGAAGCAATCGGAGAAGGAAAAAAAGATTGATGAATTCTTGGATAGAATAGGTCGTAAGATTAGGCGATTTAAATCAGCATGTGCTTCCAGGTTTGTGGAATTCAAGATGCAAGATTGCATTAGCTCTAGCTCAGATGAGGAGGAGAGGAAAGTACGTGGTACATACTTATTTGTTGTTAATCTCTTAAATATTACTATTTATGGGGTTATGATTGAATAAATGCTTATATGCATTATAGAAACCAAAAACATCGGATGACAGCATCAGTCAACTGACGCCCAATAATGTTCCATTACAAATGCCTCCACATCCCATCCCACCAAGTCCAATTCCTATAGATAGCATATCCTCCCAACCTGTTGAGGATATCCTATCTAGTCCAAGTGGTTTTCTTACCCCTCCACGAACGATTACAACGCAGGAACCTGTTGTAGAACTGTCACCAGGCGAGTCTCTGCCCTCCAGGATAATAAGGATCAAAGCCCGGCACAGGAAAAATACGCTGCTTGCGCGGTTTCAGCCATACCAGGTGATTTGCTGGGACAATATAATCTGCAAATGATAACCTCCATAATTATTACATTCATCTAAAAACAAACAAAAAAAAAAAAAATCTTGCATATGGAACGAAAACGAACCTAGTGGTCAGCCCTCTACTTGGTGGACCCTCATGATCAATAGCCTTACACTTCTTATGTTTTAGAAGCATGAGTTCTTGGCCTACTTCCACATGGATTTTCATTGCAACAATATCCATCTCTAATTCCGGCAGTCTCTTTAACTTGTTCATTCCTTCCATGCATGTAGATCTATTTATTAAATATGTACATGTATATAACTTGGAAAATTATCATTCTAAATTCTAAACATAACTGGCTTACCAAGAAATTGAGTGGTAATGATCTGCACCATCATTGATATTTCTACTTAGATATATATAGATAGAATTTGTCATCTCTCCACATGCTTTGATCATTACCCAAATATCATTGGCATTCTTTATACTAATCAAGGTGAATGCTTTGCCATTTTGATGTAGGTATTGAATATGAGGAGGCTCTTCAGACATTACCCAATTTATTGCTTGTAGGACACTTTCGACCAATGAGATGTATGGTAAGTTGCGATTAACATAGATAGTAGTAGTTTGATCACCATCGATGTAGTTAGGATGAACTCTATCCCACTCAAATTGACCACCGAAGTGGACCACTATCAATAGCTCACCATCCAACATCTTTAAGAAATGTGACACTGTCCATGATAAAAATGAAACATAAAGGAGTAATATTCACAGTGAGCCATGCTAATTCAAAGCAACACAATAAAACAATAAAAAAAACCTTTTGCCACACATTAATATTTAAAAAGGAAAAAAATAATAATTTATCAATTCTCATTTATCACTTACGCCAACACTAGATCCAACATGTAAATATAAAAAAAAATTAAAACCCAACATATAATGGGCTCCTTAAGCAAATATAACAAACACAATCATTGGAAGATAATTAGAATATGTATGCATTCACAACCCATTTGTGGGTTGAATTCTGGGCAAGAAGTCATAACCAAAGTCACTGTAAAATCTGTAATTAATTTGGATTTTTTTAAGAATAAATAACTCATAAAAGTGGATAATCGATCTGTCCTAGAAATGATGTTGCCGTGCAATGCATTTGCATGTGGGGTCGTCAAGGATGGCAATGGGGCCGGTTGGAGATGAAAGCAACAAATGCTGCCGGTGATATGGGATGCACTAAGGAGATAACATTATTACAGAACACCAAGGGAAAAAGTGAATAACCAAAAAGGGAAAAGAGAGAGGGAAACTTGGGGTTTTTGACAAGAGGAGGAGAAAGTCGTAGGAAAAGAACCACAAGAGAAAAAAAAAACTCGTAGAAAAAGAACCACAATTACAGATACCTCTCTCATCATCAACAAACATAAAACCCATTTCCCAAACATCATAACAAATTGAGAAAAACTAAAAGAAAAGGAACACAATCCCCGAAATATCTCTCTCATCATCAACAAACATAAAACCCATTTCCCAAACATCATAGAAAATTGAGAAAAACAAAAAGAAAAGGAACCCAATCCCTGAAATATCCCTCACATTATCAATAAACATCAAACCCATTTCCTAAACATCATAGCAAATTGAGAAAAACTAAAAGAAAAGGAACCCAATCCCTGACAGGGCTCTCTCATCATCAATAAACATAAAACCCCATTTCCAAACAGAAAACCCATTTCCCAAACATCAACACAAAAGAGAAAAACTACAAGAAAAATAATCCAATTATAGAAACAGAAACTTTACATTAACAAATCGTTCCTCCTTTCTCTGATAGACGAAGAGAGAAATGAGTCTTTTTGGTTCTTAGTGTAGCTGGAGAAGGAAAGAAGACATGCCAAGGGTCGTTGCTAGTCAGAGATGAGGAAGACGAACCAGACTGCTTCCTCCATTTTTGTCAACGCCAAATCTGTTGACTGGAGAAGAAGGACCCATTTGGGTTTTGGTTGCCGTTCGTTGCAGAGGTAGGAGAAAGGTGAAAAACGAAATGGGTGAAAGGGAAAGGTCAAAAGTGAAAAGAGTTTTTTAAACGTATGCTCTATTTTTTACTTTTTACATTTGGATCCCATGACAAAAAGTTAAAAAAAAGGGAGACCAGAGTCAAACGACTTTGGTGACATTAGCTAACTATGAGTCATGGTATTGGGACAACAGTGTCTAAGAGAGGCCAATATGCCAAATCCCCAAACAAAAATTTTGGGACAATTTAGATGGCCATTAATCTCAGGACATGCATAGAGCCATAGACCATAGTATCCTTGAGCCTTGTGAACCCAAAGTGGAGTAGAGCATGTCCGAAATTGATTGGAAGATCGTAGCCTTTCATTATTTTGCATATTTCCATTGAATATCCACCATTTACATTGTTGTATTCCTTCTCATCTATCCTTTTTTTTTTTTGAACATTCTCAGGCCTCGGCTATCTATCTAAAGATAAGTCAAGCTCAACATAGTTATGACAAGGCTTTGATGAAAATGATGAGCTATCTATTTAAAGATTGAGTCAAAGAAAAAGGATTGCCCCATAAGCAGGATTCCTGGAGTGTGCTATTTTTCTTGGTGAGTTGCATTTATAAAGAGTCTTGAGTCCTAGACCCATGGCCATAAATGCAGCAAACATCCACTTGAGGACTGAACATATCTTCAAGTTAAAAATCTTATATAATACTGTAAGTGCCTAAAAATTACGGGCTTTGAGTCAGGGATTAGGACCCTTGTCTTGATTGGTTTGGATGAAGATGATCGTGGCTCCGATTAAACCTGAAGAGGAAGAGAAGAAAACACGTCAGAGGACCCTGGCTGTGGGCAGCGCAAGGCTCTCCGATGTTTAAGTCAGTTCAGGGACTGGATTAGGGAGATAGAGAGAAAACAACAGAGTAAGTCTGTGTTATGGGTTGCGTACCTTAGAAAGGAGATGGAGATGCTATTTATAGGAGAGGGAGATGTCCTGCGTGGGTGAGTTCCAAGATGGGCCTGGCCACTCGAGTGGCCCTGTCCACTCAGCCCACAATTCATTAAATGCTTGCCTTACCTACCGATGCTTCATTAAATGCCAATCTTATCGGGTCAGGCGGCGGTTTGACTTTTGGGCCAGGTCCCATCGGGTTTGGCCCGGAGCCATGCTCTGGGGGCGCACGCGTCCTGTATACGCCGTTTTGTCAGGAATGATGGGTCGCAGGGCACGCCTTAGTACGCGCCTCCATCCTGTCGACAGTCCTGTCAGTGTCTGTCAAATCTGCCGTGCCGAGGTCGGTGTACAATGTCCCGTGCCACCTGACCTCGGGGGTGTTCGTCTCGGCGAGTGCCACGACCCCTTAGCCACGACCCGTCTTGGCCGAGTGGAGGTGAGATTAAGTCCTTAAGACCGGGACTAGCTTTGATCTCGGCTTAGAGAAAATATCCCCACACAATTGCCCCCCCCCCCGCTTTCGAGCTCTTAGAGTATCCCAACTTTTTGAGGTCGGAAGCTGACAAGGACTCGCAGAGAGAATGCCGAGATGCAGCGTGCCGTGATGCCTTTGCATTCGAATCCGGGGGAAGCCAGAACGGCTCATGGCTTTTAAAACCACGTTTAATACCGCGCAGCCTCTATGTACTTATCTCTGCCCGCTGTCGCTTCGGTGTCTGAGGCATTAAATGGCGCACGTAAAGCAGGCTGACGCTTCCACGTGTCTCCTTTGGTTTGGCTGGCCCGTCTTTTCATGACGGCGCGCGAAGCGAAAAGACGCGCCTTCTTCGAAATTCGAAAAGGCGCCATGATTAGGCGCTTTATTTTTGGGCTATAAGTAGGGGAGGTGCCCATTTTTCGTCTTCTTCCTTCCTTATCTTTGCTTTCCAGAACTCTCTTTCGCCATTTCTGCTTTCGTTTCCAGAGTTTTTTTCTTCCTTCCCTGCCTTCGCCTTCTTGAACGGGAGAGACTGCTGCAGAGATCTTCCAGACTTCTCGCCGGAAAGAGGTGCTGTTAGGGCTCTGATTTCGCTGACCTCTGCTGTTGACCTCTTCGTAAGTCCTCTTTCCTTCATCCCTGTTTCACTCTGCTTCCTAGGGTTCTGTCTAGGATTTTCTTTCGTTCCCAGCACGTTTTTCCCTTCTTCTAGCCTTTTCATTTGAGGGATGGGCATTTTCAGTCACTGGATAGAGTCTGAGAGGGGGTTAGCCGACCTTAGGGCTAAGTGCAACATACCGGACGGGGTCCAAGTCATGGCGGCCCCTCCTGTTGCCCATACCCTAGGTGACTTTTACAACGGCTGGATGCCGTTCCCTTTAGTGGCCGTAATCGAGGGCGGGGTTAGGTTTCCCCTCCGTCCTCTACTTAGGGAATGCCTCAGGGCGTGGAATCTTTGCCCCTGCCAACTGATGCCCAACAACTTCAAGATTGTAATGGGCACGGACGCGCTCAATACAATTTTGGGCATCGGTCTCGGCGTCCATGATATCGAGGACGCCTACGACATTTGCAAATTCGAGAATGATATGTACTACCTCCGCATCAAGCCGGGTCGGAGGCCATTTGTGCAAGCCCTAGAGGATTCCAATAAATATGCCGGGGACGACCGTCTGATGGTCACGGGCAACTGGGAGTTCAGCGATGACGAGCCCATCGCGGAAAGATTTTTCAAGATCCCCCGTCACTTCGGCACCCCTCTAAGTAATTACAGCCTTAGCACGCCTTTTCACTTCTTGCGTTCCTTCGTATTGCCAGGCTTATGTTCTTTGTTTGCTCTGCAGGCATTCGTCAGAGGAGAGCGGCTGCAGGCCGAGACGGCTGGAAGCTGAACAAGTCTTGGATCCGGGACTTAGAGAGCTACCACGGCCACAAGGACAGGTCGGCGTGGAAGCTACTGGGGTACGAGCCCAGATACCGCGGCTATAAGGACAAGAAGCATCTTGCTCACCGTACGCAAGCCGCGGCGGAGATAGAGGAGGAGATCAGAGCGGACGAGGAGCAGACCGCGGCAGACTCAAGGGATCGCTCCGCATCCAACTCTGAGACGTCCACTTCGGGATCCGAAGACAACGCCGAGATGATTGGAAGGATCATTCTGTCAGAGACCGATTATGAGGAGGTGATGGATAGGACCCGTCCGAAACCAGTTTTGAGGAATCTTAAGGCCCTGCCAGTGGGCGGTAAAGGCCGGGGTGCTGCTTCTTCCTCTCGCGCACCTTCATCGTCAAGTGCGCCTTCATCTTCCACCGCGGCTCCTCCTGCTCGGACTCCTATGCCGCCCGTCGTGACTGAGACCGGACCTCCCGTGGTAACCTCCACCCTGGCCACGCAAGGGGGTGACCAGGCCAGGAAAAGGACCAGGGTTGAAGGCTCAGCGGGGGACTCGTCGGGATCCGGCATGGCAACGCGGGCTCAACCTGCCCCCTGGAGACCGAGCTTCATGCTCCAGCCCGGGAGGCCGTTGACGGTGGAGGATCGTCTCTCCGGGGGGCCGCTCGTGATTGCCTGCTTGGGGAGCGCCTGCGCCTTGCCGCGGGACATGGAGAAATATGACGAGATGGACGACATCTCCCTGCTGGCATCTGATCGGTCCCCAAGTGTAGGGTACGATTGTAATAATAATCTGGTAAATCCAGGTCGATCCACAGGGAGCAATGCTTTTCAAGAAACCTTCCAACTTTGACCTATCCTAAATAAACACTAAATCTGGCCTAAATTAAATTAGATAACTAAATACAAAAATCTTAATTACAATGCTTTCAAAAAAAATAAAGGAACTATTGTAATAAAGGAAACCTAATCTAAGCAATCCTAAAATATCTAAAAACCTGCAAAAGAACACACAAATCAAACGACCAGTTTAATATAAAAAAAAAATCAAAACAAAACTTCCTAAATTAGATCCTACTTACCAAAATCAATTTTTATGCAAATATGAATGATCTATAATGCCCTAAATGCTAACAATGCAATTTTATGCAAGTTTCTAACTATATGATGCATGCTGTAAAAAAAATCTAAGTATGGAAACTGTTGCGCAGCCCTATTTTCACTGGACTGTACGACATGACTAAGATGGTGTGAACCTAAATCTAATGGATGGGATCAATAGCCTGATGATGTATGAACACAAAAAAAAAAAGAAAAACCAAAAAAGGACTTAAAACAAAAAAGATATGATCACCTAAATATGCCTACTTGAACTGTTTTGTTGCTGAAATCTGAACGCAGGCTTACCAACTACCCCTGTTTGAGCCTCTGGTTGACATGGTTTCCGAGGTTATTTTTGGCTGAAATTCTGGGGTTTCAAAGTCCAATTACCATACTTTAAATCTGCTATTTTATGGACAAAAATATTAACGTTTACCTGGTTTTTAAATCATGCACTTTTGTAACCAAGTTGGGTTAATTCTGCTGAAATGTGCAGGATTTTTCACTACTCACTTATCAGATCCGAATTTAGTGTGTCTAATCAGTTGATAATCTTGTGATTTTAGCAACAAAAACTTGTTCTAATGCAATTTCTAAATATGAAGTATGCACAAAGACACTTTCTAACCATATATCATGCAAATGACAAGAATAGAAAGTTTCTACTAAACATAGAAAGATGCAAGTTGAGTTTTTAAATCTAGAATTTGTAAATAGAAAAAAAAAGAATATTAACTTGAAAATAACAACAAAAAGGGTGGAAAGAAAATAAAAAGCGAAAAAGTAGTACCAAAGATCTAGAATCTAGACAATCCTACAAGTATTGACAATGCGATGATAATGTCCTCTCTTCTCAAAGTAGGAAAAAAAATTATGTAAGTGATTTTTTGATGTCTCTCGACTTTTGATATTTTTATTTTATTTTCAAGCTCTTGATCTAATCATGTGAAATATTGTCTCCAATCAAAACACATAAAAGAACTAAAATAAGAAAATTAAATCACTTACATAGAAAGTTGCAAAATCAATCCAAGTAGTGTCTTTTTTTCCTTGATCTTGAAATACAAAAAAAAACTAAAATTCTTTTCTCTTCATCATTCTCTCAACATGATCTCTCAACCTATGTCTAAAGAATTAGGAGGAAAGAAGAAGAAGAAAGGGACTTAGAGAGAAAGGTGGATGGGAGTGGAATAGAGAGGGGAAGAGTCTCCTTGGTTGCTACCAAAAGCCTTGGACCAAGTGATGGCTTCAAGCCCCTTTGGCTAGACCCTCTTTTATAATCTCTTATGTCCCTTTGTTTGGTAACACACCTCCTCCATCTTGGCTTAAATTCAAACTTCAATTGATTTCTTGTCCTTGTGATCCAATTTTTTCCATCTTGGGTTCCTCAAAAGATCTTTAAGATTGCTTCTTGATTTCCTTCTTGATTTTTGTCTCCTCCTTGATTAGATTTCTTCTTCCACAAGTTTGACTTTGTGGAGATCTCCTTCCAATGCAAAACTTGCCATCCACCCACGTTTTTTTTTTCATATATGCCATAATATATAATTCCAAGTGGACTTAACTTCTTTGTATTAGGTGGAAGCTTCTTTAAAAACTCTTTCACAACCAAGACACATTCATCTAACCATCATGGTCCCACCAATCATGTAAATCTTCATGGGATAGGGTCCCATGTTGTTGATTTTTTTCCTACAAATTGAAAGAAATTAATTAATCACATATAATAAAAATAAACATGAATTATGCATGGGACCCTACATGCCTAATGATGCACCCAAATGACAAACTTTCCAAAAAAAATAGCACATGGTGCCAAAAATAACAAGTATGCATTTATGAAGCCAAAAAACTAATTTTGGGGTGATGAATGAGATGAAAAATCCTAATTTCACAAAAATCATGCAATTCAATGAATTTTGACCAATTTTGACCATTTTCCCAAAAATATCCCCAAATACATGTAATCATGAAATTAAGTGCAATTCTATGCAATTAGACCTAATTAAGTCCACAAATGCTCATGAAATGATGACCTAATGACCTAATTTTGTGGACTTATCACACCCCTCAACCAGCTTTTTGCTAGTCCATTAGCAAAATAAGCGACAAGGAATAAAACTCACTAAACTAATACTAAGGAAAATAAATTAATGCAGAAAATAGAAATGAAAAACACCACTTTCGTTGGCACTCTCAACTGCATTTAGCGTGTGCAGTAAGCCCTTAAACCCCTAGGTTTCCCCTAGTGGACGAGTTGTGCCTCGTGAGGGTTTGCAGTGAATATACCCACAAAACTCTCTTTTTTTTTCTTTTTTTTTTCAAAGTATAAACCTAACGAAACCATGGGGACGTTTCCAAAAGAAAATTTACAAACACCAGATTTTCTCAATTCTTGGAATCTTTTTTTTAAGGCAAATCTTAAATTAGGTTCAAAAATCTCATCTTTTGGTCAGAAATTCTCGAAATCATGCTGAATTGATTGTGCATGGTGATAAGTGCGTATACGAAAAAAATAGGTATCAAATGATCCACCAAAAAATTTCCGTGAAAATGATTTTTTATCCAACATTCTAGGCCACCTAACCTTAGCAAAGAAAAAAAAAACAGCTTTCCTCTCAAGGCGACCATGACGGCTTTCGCACTACTGTTTTTTTTTTTTTTTTTTTGCAAACACACACATGTGACTGTGCAATGCCTAGGTCCCTTAAGCTTTCTAATTAACCCATGTAACAAGCGTTAGGCCAATGACTCCCAAGTCAGATGTCTTTAGGGCACTAGGTATGTAAATACCCCTACGGGCTTACTGGCTCGGGTTAAAAAGGCTACGAACCCAAACTAGTCACACAACTTTTTTTTCATTTCAAGACTTATAACTAGCACTTTTTTTTTGTTTTTTTTTTCTTTTACGGTCCCAAAACAATAGGCAGCCCTTTTCATGTGCCCGAATTAACTCAACGGTTTGTGGCTGATCAAACCACCCATATGAGCCAGGAAACTGTGAAAGTAAGGGTCGGTTTTCCATCATATTTTCAATCCAATCGTCAAAGAAAACAGAAATCATAGCTTCACATTTGAAAACCTTGAAAACGTATACAAACTGTGTAAAAGTGAGGGATCAAATTTCAGCACTTTTCCAAAAATCCTTTCCTTAAACAAAACAATGAACCATTATATTTTTTCCTCGCCCAAAGCTTCAAAAATTCCAAAATTCAAGGTATCTTCGCTTTATAAAAATTCTCTCGAAATTCCCCTTTTTTTTTTTCAAAACCCTAAAAATGAACAAAATTAATTTTTTTTAAATTAAAGAAAAAGGGTGTAAAACTTTTGTCTAAAGATGGACAAGTGTGCTTGTTCCTACTCCCCAACCTAGCATGAACATCATCCTCGATGTTTAAATGAATGAAATGCAATTAAACGTATGAAACATGAGGATGAAAACTATCGGAGGGTAAAGTGAAGAAGTCACCTGGGATACTGCAGATTTCCCGTGAATCTGTCCAAAATGAGGCAAAATACACAAAAACAAAGCAGGAAGATCTATTTACATATGTACACAAAGTTGAGCGCTGTCAGATCTAACACTAGTCAGTCCTGATAGTCAGGACTAATCAGAGGTAAAATAGTGTCCTCTGAATCAAATGGCTCCAAGAATGGTTTTAGACGTTGTCCATTCACTTTGAAAACTGAACCATCCTTGGGATTCTCCAACTCAACCGCCCCATGTGGAAAAACATGCTTAACAGTAAAGGGGCCACTCCATCGAGATCTCAACTTCCCAGGAAAGAGATGTAAACGAGAATTGTAAAGAAGGACTTTTTGTGACGGGTGAAAAGTTTTTCTAAGAATGTTTTTATCATGGAAAACCTTGGTCCTTTCTTTGTAAGTACGAGAGTTTTGATAAGCCTCGTTGCGAATCTGTTCCAATTCATTCATTTGGAATTTCCTCTTAATTCCAGCTTTCTCCATATCAAAGTTTAGCTGCTTTAGTGCCCAATATGCTTTATGTTCCAATTCCACCGGAAGGTGGCAAGCTTTCCCATAAATCAGTTTGTATGGAGACATGCCTATTGGAGTTTTGAATGCAGTGCGGTAAGGCCATAACGCATCGTTAAGTCGAAGTGACCAATCTTTGCGAGTAGGGTTTACTGTGGTCTCAAATTGCCCACTAGTCTGCGGATGATAGGGCGTAGCCACTTTGTGTGTAATTCCGTATGTTTTAAACAAAGCCTCAATTACACGATTATAGAAGTGGGTACCTCCATCACTAATGATGGCTCGTGGGGTCCCGAATCTAGAAAATATGTGCTCCTTCAGAAATTTCTTGACAACAGTAGCATCATTTGTCCGACATGGTATAGCTTCAATCCACTTGGACACATAATCAACAGCTACTAAAATGTAGAGATAACCAAAACTCGGGGGAAACGGTCCCATGAAATCTATTCCCCATACATCAAACAACTCAATGATCAAAATTGGATTCAGGGGCATCATGTTCCTTCTTGAAACGGAACCCAATTTTTGACAGTTTTCACAAGACTTGCAATATTCATGAACATCTCTAAAAAGGGTGGGCCAGTAAAAACCGCATTGCAGAATCTTAAAGGCAGTTTTTTTAGAAGAGAAATGGCCCCCACAGGCCTGTGAATGACAAAAGGAGATGACACTGTTTTGCTCATCATCTGGCACACACCTCCTAATGATTTGGTCTGGGCAGTATTTAAACAAAAATGGGTCATCCCAGAAAAAATTCCGGACCTCAGAAAAAAAATTATTCCTATCTTGCCTTTTCCAATGTTCTGGGACTATGCCTGTAGCAAGATAGTTGGCAATGTCTGCATACCAGGGAAGTTAGGATACTGCGAACAGTTGTTCGTCAGGGAAGTTGTCCTGGATGGGTGTGGATTCCAAAGATTCAGAAATGACAAGTCGTGATAGATGATCCGCAACTACATTTTCTACTCCCTTTTTATCTCGGATTTCAATATCAAATTCTTGGAGTAGAAGGATCCAACGAATGAGACGCGGTTTTGCATCCTTCTTAGAAAGAAGGTATTTCAACGCTGAATGATCGGTGAACACAATGATCTTGGATCCTAGCAAGTACGAACGGAATTTGTCTAGCGCAAAGACCACGGCTAATAATTCTTTCTCTGTGGTGGAGTAATTGATTTGTGCGCTATTCAAAGTCCGGCTTGCATAATAAATCACGTAAGGTTTCTTTTCCTTACGTTGCCCCAACACAGCCCCAACCGCATAATCACTTGCATCACACATAAGTTCAATGGGCAGGCTCCAGTCAGGCGGTTGCATAATCGGAGCGGAAGTCAGCATGCCCTTTAACTTGGTGAAAGCTTCGTGGCATGCCTCAGTCCACTCAAATTGAGTATCTTTTAACAGAAGGTTGCACAGTGGTCTAAAGATAGCGCTGAAATCTTTTATAAACCTTCTGTAGAAGCCTGCATGCCCTATGAACGATCTGATATCTCTAACGGTTTTTGGGATGGGCAAATTTGAGATTAGATCTATTTTTGACTTGTCAACTTCCATTCCCTTGGATGAAACAATATGGCCAAGGACTATTCCCTGGCGAACCATGAAGTGACACTTCTCCCAATTTAGCACCAGGTTCTTCTCTTCACATCTGACAAGGACTTTTCCCAAATTACTTAAGCAGTTTTCGAAAGAATTACCGAAAATGGAGAAATCATCCATGAAGACCTCGAGGAAACGCTCCACCATGTCACCGAATATGCTCAGCATGCAGCGTTGGAAAGTAGCAGGAGCATTGCACAGTCCAAAGGGCATTCGCCGGTAGGCGAAAGTTCCGAAGGGACATGTGAATGTGGTTTTCTCTTGGTCCTCAGCGGTGATTTCTATCTGATTGTATCCTGAGTATCCATCCAAGAAGCAGTAGTATGGGTGGCCTGCTACCCTTTCCAAAATTTGGTCCAAAAAGGGTAGCGAAAAATGGTCCTTCCGTGTGACTGCATTAAGCTTTCTGTAGTCAATACATACCCTCCAACCTGTGGGTATCCAGGTAGGGATGAGTTCATCCCTAGCATTCTTGACTACAGTGACGCCGGCTTTCTTTGGTACGACCTGGGTAGGGCTGACCCACTGACTATCCGAGATCGGATAGATAATACCCACGTCCAGAAGTTTTAAGACTTCAGCCCTAACCACCTCCTGCATGGTGGGGTTAAGCCGGCGTTGCATTTGTCTAGAATGTTTTGCATTTTCTTCCAGGTAAATATGGTGTGTACACACGTAAGGATCAATGCCTTTAATATCAGCCACAGTCCATGCTATTGCACCCTTGTGCTGCTTAAGTATTTCCATTAATTGCTCCTCTTGGTCCTTGTTTAGGTGTGATGAAATTACAACTGGGAACGTTTCATCATCCCCAAGGTATGCATATTTGAGGTCACCTGGAAGGGGTTTCAACTCAGGTTTGGGTGGCCTCACCTGAGAGGGAAGAGACTTAGACCCCGATGGTACTAGCTCCTCAGCTTTCGGGTTCCACAGACTACTGGCCATCTGAACAGTATCATCTTCAATGTCAAGAGAATGAGGCAAATCAAATTCAAAGGGGCACAAGGAATTGGGGTGATTGGACTCCGTAAGAGATTCTTGAATAATGGCCTCAATCATGTCAATCTCTTCGAAATCAGGACCATCATCCCGCATTTGTTTGCACGCATTGAAAACATTGAGCTCAATGGTCATGTTTCCAAAAGAAAGCTTCATTACCCCGTTTCGGCAATTGATTAGTGCATTTGAAGTGGCTAGGAAGGGTCTACCCAATATTACCGGAATTTGAGCATTAGGATTTGCCACTGGTTGGGTATCCAAAATGATGAAGTCCACTGGAAAGTAGAACTTCTCGATTTGTACTAAAACATCCTCTACCATCCCCCTCGGTTTCTTTATTGATCTGTCAGCGAGCTGAAGAGTGACCTGAGTAGGTTTCAACTCGCCTAGCCCCAACTGTTGATAAACCGAGTAAGGAAGTAGATTGACACTCGCCCCCAAGTCAAGTAAAGCTTGTTCTATCCGGAAGTTTTCAATGATGCACGATACTGTGGGGCATCCCGGATCTTTATATTTAGGGAGAGCATCTTGTCTTAAAATCGAGCTTGCTTGCTCAGCCAAGAAAGCTTTCTTAGAAACATGCATCTTACGTTTGATTGTGCATAAATCTTTGAGGAACTTAGCGTAAGATGGAATCTGTTTGATGGCATCCAAAAGCGGAATATTAATCTTGACTTCTCTGAAGATATCCAAAATCTCCTCATTTGGGACCATCCTCTTTGGCGATCTCAGTCGTTGGGGGAATGGGGCCACAGGTTTGTACTCAGGAATTTCGGGTACCTTCCCTTTGTCATCACCAACCTTTTCTATGACTTCTTTAGATTCAGACTTATTTGAAGAAACTTTTTGATCCGAGGATGCAAGTGACTTTCCTTTTCTCGGATCGTCTTTCGAAATTTCTTTACCACTCCGCAAAGTGGTCACAGCTTGCACCTGCTCCTTTGAGGTAGAGGGACCTGTATTGGCCACTTCGTATTGCCCTTTAGGGTTCGGGTGTGTTTGGGCTGGGAAAGCCCCCTTCTCCCTGTTTTGAAGGGTATTGCTGAGTTGGCTAATTGAGGTTCTTACCTCTTTTTGAAAATCTAAAAAAGATTGTTGATTGTTTTGAATGATGGAATTCTGAGTTTGAATTAAATTTGTCAGCAGATCCTCCAAAGACCTATTTTGAGATTGTGGAGGGGGTGGTGTGTATTGGGCTCCTTGTGTTGAGGGCCTAAAGTCACCACCTTGATGTGTAGGTCTTTGGGGGACCGACTCCTGATTAGCAGTAGGCCCATTCCTCCAACTGAAATTGGGATGGTTCCTCCAGGTGGGGTTGTACGAGTTACCGAGTTGATTGTTGAAAGGCCTCTGATAAGCAGTGGTTGCATTGGCCTGTTCCTGTAACACCTCTTTGAAAGCAGGGATTGTTGGACAATCTTCCGAAGAGTGGGTGTCACAGTCACAAATACCACACACGGTGACGGGCTGTTTACTCCTCCCCATTTCTATGGCTTCAATTTTTCTAGTTAGGAATGCTACTTTTGCATTGAGTTCCATTTCATCATCCTGAAGTCGATATATTCCCCCTCCCTTAGGATTATTCGATTGCCTTGGATTATCAACTCCATCTGAAGTGTCCCAATTTTGGGCACTTTCTGCAAGAGAATCTAAGTATTCCCATGCTTCATCTGGGTTTTTGCTCAAAAATTCACCATTACACATCGTTTCAACGAATTGGCGCATTTCAGAAGTTAACCCATCATAAAACATACCAATTACACGCCATGATTCGAATCCATGATGTGGGCAGGCTTGTAAGAGCTCTTTGAAGCATTCCCAACACTTGAAGAAAGACTCTTTTTCTTTTTGTTTGAAATTCATCATGTGTCTCCTCAAAGTGTTGGTTTTGTGAAGTGGGAAAAACTTTTTCAAGAATTCTCGCACCATAACATTCCAAGTGGTAATCGAATTGGGCCTAAGGGAATGCAACCATATTTTTGCCTTCTCATTCAGTGAAAAAGGGAATAATCTAAATTTGACTATGTCCTCCCCAATATTATTGAAGTGTAAAGTGGCACATACTTCTTCAAATTCTCTTAAGTGCGAGTATGCACTTTCTGAATCAAGGCCATGGAACTTAGGGAGTAATTGTATCACGCCCGACTTTATTTCAAAATTTCCCACATTGGGTGGGACGACCATGCAAGAAGGTGTGGTTGTCCGTGTGGGTTGAAGGTATTCTCGTAAACTCCTAGCCCTTTGGTTAACCGCCTCATTACCATCATTTTCGTTCCGGTCGTTCCGGTCATCATTGTTGTTGCCACTACCGGACCCACTTGCCATTGGTGATGGTCTCAAAGAACTTGATAGAATTGGAGATTCAAAGTTTTCAATAATTCTCTTAATCGGAGACTCCTTCCTTCTTAATCTGTGCCCTAAATCTCTTTGCCAAATTGGCAGGGGCCTATCCTTCTTTTTGGGAATCTTGATTTTTTTTTTATTTTTTAAAATGGTGGAAATGAAGAAACTAACTTAGAACAGCAACCTATCTCACTAGATGTCAAAAAGTTCACCTCAACCCTTAGCTCGAACTTATGAATTTAACTTGACCAGGTTAGCCCCCAGGTAAGTGGTGAGGCCACAACGGTCCCGCTTAAAAACCACTTGCCTCGAATAGCTTGACTATCTCCCCTTTTGGGACAAGGCTTTTCTTAGGCATCGAGTTTAACCAAAGAACGCAGCTTTAGGCCTTAGTTTCACTTTCCTTCCTTAAGGAGTTAACTAAAAAAAAAAAAATTCCAAAAAATAAATTGGAAGATTTTGGTAACTTTTTGGAGTTTTCTAAAAATCAATGATGTGAATTGCTAACATTCCATGCACTTTCCTAATCCAAATTAGGGTAGTTTCAACATTCCATGCATGCACCCCTTATTTCTAGCAAGATGCCAAAAGTAATGTACAATTTAAATTAGAAAGACAGAAAGTTACCTTTACTGGCGCTCCCCGGCAACGGCGCCAAAAACTTGATCGGTCCCCAAGTGTAGGGTACGATTGTAGTAATAATCTGGTAAATCCAGGTCGATCCACAGGGAGCAATGCTTTTCAAGAAACCTTCCAACTTTGACCTATCCTAAATAAACACTAAATCTGGCCTAAATTAAATTAGATAACTAAATACAAAAATCTTAATTACAATGCTTTCAAAAAAAATAAAGGAACTATTGTAATAAAGGAAACCTAATCTAAGCAATCCTAAAATATCTAAAAACCTGCAAAAGAACACACAAATCAAACGACCAGTTTAATATAAAAAAAAATCAAAACAAAACTTCCTAAATTAGATCCTACTTACCAAAATCAATTTTTATGCAAATATGAATGATCTATAATGCCCTAAATGCTAACAATGCAATTTTATGCAAGTTTCTAACTACATGATGCATGCTGTAAAAAAAATCTAAGTATGGAAACTGTTGCGCAGCCCTGTTTTCACTGGACTGTACGACATGACTAAGGTGGTGTGAACCTAAATCTAATGGATGGGATCAATAGCCTGATGATGTATGAACACAAAAAAAAAAAGAAAAACCAAAAAAGGACTTAAAACAAAAAAGATATGATCACCTAAATATGCCTACTTGAACTGTTTTGTTGCTGAAATCTGAACGCAGGCTTACCAACTACCCCTGTTTGAGCCTCTGGTTGACATGGTTCCCGAGGTTATTTTTGGCTGAAATTCTGGGGTTTCAAAGTCCAATTACCATACTTTAAATCTGCTATTTTATGGACAAAAATATTAACGTTTACCTGGTTTTTAAATCATGCACTTTTGTAACCAAGTTGGGTTAATTCTGCTGAAATGTGCAGGATTTTTCACTACTCACTTATCAGATCCGAATTTAGTGTGTCTAATCAGTTGATAATCTTGTGATTTTATCAACAAAAACTTGTTCTAATGCAATTTCTAAATATGAAGTATGCACAAAGACACTTTCTAACCATATATCATGCAAATGACAAGAATAGAAAGTTTCTACTAAACATAGAAAGATGCAAGTTGAGTTTTTAAATCTAGAATTTGTAAATAGAACAAAAAAATTAAGAATATTAACTTGAAAATAACAACAAAAATGGTGGAAAGAAAATAAAAAGCGGAAAAGTAGTACCAAAGATCTAGAATCTAGACAATCCTACAAGTATTGACAATGCGATGATAATGTCCTCTCTTCTCAAAGTAGGAAAAAAAATTATGTAAGTGATTTTTTGATGTCTCTCGACTTTTGATATTTTTATTTTATTTTCAAACTCTTGATCTAATCATGTGAAATATTGTCTCCAATCAAAACACATAAAAGAACTAAAATAAGAAAATTAAATCACTTACATAGAAAGTTGCAAAATCAATCCAAGTAGTGTCTTTTTTTCCTTGATCTTGAAATACAAAAAAAAACTAAAATTCTTTTCTCTTCATCATTCTCTCAACATGATCTCTCAACCTATGTCTAAAGAATTAGGAGGAAAGAAGAAGAAGAAAGGGACTTAGAGAGAAAGGTGGATGGGAGTGGAATAGAGAGGGGAAGAGTCTCCTTGGTTGCTACCAAAAGCCTTGGACCAAGTGATGGCTTCAAGCCCCTTTGGCTAGACCCTCTTTTATAATCTCTTATGTCCCTTTGTTTGGTAACACACCTCCTCCATCTTGGCTTAAATTCAAACTTCAATTGATTTCTTATCCTTGTGATCCAATTTTTTCCATCTTGGGTTCCTCAAAAGATCTTTAAGATTGCTTCTTGATTTCCTTCTTGATTTTTGTCTCCTCCTTGATTAGATTTCTTCTTCCACAAGTTTGACTTTGTGGAGATCTCCTTCCAATGCAAAACTTGCCATCCACCCACGTTTTTTTTTTTCATATATGCCATAATATATAATTCCAAGTGGACTTAACTTCTTTGTATTAGGTGGAAGCTTCTTTAAAAACTCTTTCACAACCAAGACACATTCATCTAACCATCATGGTCCCACCAATCATGTAAATCTTCATGGGATAGGGTCCCATGTTGTTGATTTTTTTCCTACAAATTGAAAGAAATTAATTAATCACATATAATAAAAATAAACATGAATTATGCATGGGACCCTACATGCCTAATGATGCACCCAAATGACAAACTTTCCAAAAAAAAATAGCACATGGTGCCAAAAATAGCAAGTATGCATTGATGAAGCTAAAAAACTAATTTTGGGGTGATGAATGAGATAAAAAATCCTAATTTCACAAAAATCATGCAATTCAATGAATTTTGACCAATTTTGACCATTTTCCCAAAAATATCCCCAAATACATGTAATCATGAAATTAAGGCTGAACTGGAGAGGAAGATTTGGGAGCTAGAGAGGCAGAAGGCTGAACTAGAGTTCAACCTCCAAACCGAGGTCAAAGCTGCCTTTCAGGATGGCGTTGACGTGGCGGGCGACGAGTACGCGGCGCAGGTCAATGATATACGAATCTCGTCTTGGGAGATGGGGTGGAAGGCGGCCCTGGACAAGATGGGCGTCCCCCGTGATCATCCTGCATATACGTGCCCGGATGAGTATCCGCGCTCAGACACTGTGGATGAAGCAGAGGGGGACCCCGCCGTCGAGCCGGAACTGGAACTCCCCCCAACAGTATCTGAGGCGCCTGCTGAAGCTGCGACCCCGGCCTCTACATCCGAAGCCCCTCCTATAGCTGCGACTCCGGGCGCGGATGACATCGTAGCTGCTGCGTGAAGTCCATCCGCCGCTGCTCTCCTCTCTTTTTGATGTAAAAATTTTCTGTTTAGGCGCATCGCGCCCTTAATGTTTCAGAGGAACTTTATCACCTTAAATGAAATCCTTACTTTGTGTCTACTCTTTGTTCCCCTTTCCTCGTGCTTTTGTTTGATCTGAATGTGCTAAGTGTTTCGCATCGGCTATTTGGCCGAGCCTCTGATACCTTGAAGACCCGCAATCGATTAGCCGCGCTTAGTAGATGTAGCTTATAGAATGCGATGTAGGGCCCCCAGGGAGTTGAGTGTCGTGATGGCGAATGAATGGAGTCTCCGAACAGTAGAAAGAAAATTTTGTACAAGTATATGAGCTCGGCAGATGCCGAGCTGCCTTAGTCCGGGGTCAGACTGTTTTTAGGGTAGTTGCCCAGCAACCAGGCGTGCGAGTAAGGCGATCTTTCTGGCTCGTCACCAGGGGCCGTGCTGGCTGTCTGGCACAAGGGCTAAGATGCGCTTATTGTACAAATGGAGAAGTCCCCCTGGCTCGTCACCGGGGGCCGTGCTGGCTATCTGGCACGAGGGCCGAGATGCGCTTATCGCACGAATGGAGAAGTCCCCTTGGCTCGTCACCAGGGGCCGTGCTGGCTATCTGGCACGAGGGCCGAGATGCGCTTATCGCATGAATGGAGAAGTCCCCTTGGCTCGTCACCAGGGGCCGTGCTGGCTATCTGGCACGAGGGCCGAGATGCGCTTATCGCACGAATGGAGAAGTTCCTGCCGAGCTGGAGAGGGCGAAGTCATTCTTTTGCCGATCTTATTTCCGAAGCTAGGATGACCCCGCGCATTGCTGCCGAGCTGGAGGAATGCGGTATTGCCGCGGTCCTTGACTTAGAAAAGCAAGAGAAACTTCTGAGAGGAAATGTTCTTCATTGATTAGCATAAACTTAGTACATTTCAAAAGTAAAATTTTTTGAGGTGCAAGGCGTTCCATGGCCGTGGCAGTAGCTTTCCATCCATATCCTCGAGCATATATGCGGACCGGCCTGCAGTCGAGACTACTTTGAATGGGCCGCGCCAGTTTGGGGCAAACTTGCCCTGGTTCGGGTCCTTGTCCGCAGGCAGAGCTTTCTTCAGGACCAGCTCTCCAACGGAGAACTTCCTTTCCCGAACTCGCTGATTGTAATCTCTTGCAAGCCACTGCTGATAGGCTGCTAAACGGATGGACGCCGCTTCTCTGCGCTCTTCGCCCAGATCCAAACCCAGGGTCAGGTTCTTCTCGTTTGACTTTGGTCAAAGAGTTTGGATTTGAGCGTTGGGGGGCCGATCTCAAGCGGGATCACGGCCTCCATCCCGTATGCCAAGGAGAATGGAGTTTCTGAAGTGGAGCGCCTCGGGGTGGTCCTGTATGCCCACAGCACACTGGGTAACTCTTCTACCCATCTTCCTTTGGCCCCGTCGAGTCTCTTTTTGAGTCCATCGAGGACCACTTTGTTGGAGATCTCGGCTTGGTCGTTGCTCTGGGGATAGGCTGGAGTCGAGTAATGGTTCCTGATGCCGAGCTCCTTGCAGAAGTTTTTGATGAGGCTGGAGTCGAATTGGGTCCCGTTGTCCGAGACCAAGATTCGAGGGATGCCGAATCTCGTGATGATGTTCTTCCATACGAAGTTTTTGGAGTCCCGTTCAGTGATGGAAGACAATGCTTCTGCCTCTATCCACTTGGTGAAATAGTCAGTGGCCACTATCAGCCACCTCTTATTCCTTGGAGCTCGATGGAGAGGTCCCACGATGTCCAGCCCCCACTGAGCAAAGGGCCACGGGCTGGAGAGTGGGCTCAAATCCTGTGCAGGTTGATGGAGACTGTGCGAGAACTTCTGGCACTTCTCGCATTTCATGGCGTACATCTGTGCGTCCTTCTGCATGTATGGCCACCAGTATCCTTGGCTTATAGCCTGGTAAGCTAGTGACCTTCCTCCGATGTGACTTCCGCAGATGCCTTCTTGTATCTCGTAGATGAAGTCTTCGACTTGGCTTGGGTGGACACACTGGAGATAAGGACCTGTGAAGGACTTTCTGTACAGTTTTCCTTCTGGAGAGAGCCTCCAGAACCGGGTTGCGCTTAGCCTGATTTTGTGAGCCTGAGCTCTGTCCTCGGGGAGTTTGTCGTCCTTGAGGTATGCGATGATGGGATCCATCCAACTGGGCCCGAGATCGATGCACATGATTTGCCGCGGTGGGCGGAGCTCTATACTTGGTGACGTCAACGAGCCTACTTCCACAGTCCTCTTTTTTCCGGCTTCGACGGCGGAAGCTAGGTTGGCGAGCGCGTCAGCGTGTGAGTTAGAGTCTCTGCCAATTTGTCTGACTTCTGCTTCCGGGAATTGAGATAGGAGCTTCTTGGCGAGGGTCAAATAGGCTGCCATTCTATCGTCGCGGGCCTGGTAATCTTCAGTGAGCTGGCTCGTCACCAACTGTGAGTCACTGAAGACTACCAGCTGTTGAGCTCCGAGGATCTTGGTACTATTCAGCCCTGCCAGCAATGCTTCGTATTCTGCCGCATTGTTTGATGCTCGGAAGTCAAGGGTCAGGGCCTGCTCAATGACTAGCCCTTTCGGAGACTGGAGAACTACGCCGACGGCGGCCCTCCTAGAGGTAGAGGATCCATCAACGAAGACCTTCCAAGCTGAATCTCGGAACGTATCCTGAGATTGCTCGTAATCAGTCCCCCGAGACTAAGTCGTCATGCCCCTTGCCCCCTAGTTCGGGGTCGAGTGGGCTCGGCGTCGAATTCGGTGAAGTAAACTCGACGATGAAGTCCGCCAAAATCTGCGCTTTGATCGCTGTCCTGGGCTGGTACTGGATGTCGTACTGTCCCAGCTCCACGGCCCGTCTCGAAAATCGTCCGGAGAAGTCGGCCTTCCGGAAGACAGACTTGAGTTGATGCTCAGTAACCATCACTATCGTGTGGGCCTAGAAATAGTGTGAGAGCTTTCGAGAGGCACTGACGAGGGCCAGTGCGAGCTTCTCCATCTGCAAGTATCTGGTTTCCGCGTCGAGGAGGGTCTTGCTTGTGTAATAAATTGGATTCTGCTGCCCTTCCTCTTCTCTGACCAGTACTGAGCTCACAGCGTGATCGGAGACCGCCAAGTACAAATACAGTGCTTCGCCTTTCTTTGGGGTCGACAGCAGTGGAGGTGAGGCCAGGTAAGCTTTTACCTCTTGGAGAGCCGAGTCACACTCCGGGGTCCACTCGAACCTCAGGTTCTTCTTCAGCAGCTGAAAGAAAGGACGGCACTTGTCGGAAGACCTGCTGATGAAGCGGTTGAGAGCGGCGGCCATGCCAGTGAGCTGCTGGACCTGCTTCGTTGTTGCCGGGCTCTGAATTCCCAGGATTGCGGAGATTTGGTCTGGGTTTGCTTCGATACCTCGTCTCGTGACAAGGCTCCCTAAGAATTTGCCGGAGCCGACTCCGAAGGCGCATTTGGAGGCGTTCAGCTTTAATCCGAACTTCCGGAGAACGTCGAATACCTGGCCGAGGTCCGTCAGATGGTCGTGAGACTGGATGGATTTGACGACCATGTCGTCAATGTACACCTCGACTATTTTGCCGAGCTGGTCTCGAAACATCTTGGTGACCAACCTCTGGTAGGTCGCCCCTGCATTCTTCAGTCCGAACGGCATCACCTTATAGCAGTAGGTCCCCCTAGGAGTGATGAATGCTGTTTTTTCTTCGTCTGGTCCGTACATGGGTATCTGGTGATAGCCGCGGTAAGCGTCAAGGAAGCTCATCCTTTCATGACCGGCAGTGGCGTCGATCATCTGGTCGATCTTCGGGAGTGGAAAGCAGTCTTGGGACATGCCTTGTTAAGGTCGGTGAAGTCGACGCAGACTCTCTACTTTCCGGTCTTCTTTTTTACTACCACGGTGTTCGCCAGCCATTTCGGGTACTAGACCTCCCTGATGGCGTCTGCTTCTAGCAGTTTCTCCACTTCTTCAACCACGGCCGTAGATTGCTCGATTCCAGATCTTCTTGCCTTCTGGACCACAGGCTTGACTTGAGGGTCCACGTTCAGCCTGTGGCTCATGATCTCATGGTCCACGCCAGGCATTTCCTGTGGGGTCCAAGCAAAGGCTTCTCTGTTTTGCAACAGGAAGCTAAGCAGCTCGGATCTCTCCAGCTCGGTGAGCTGACTCCCAAGTAGGAAGTACCTCTCGGGATCACTCGGGTCGAGCCTAACCTCAGTGAGATCTTCGATGCTCTTTTCTTCTGGATCGCGGCCAACTCTGTCCAGTTCGGCCTCCAGCTCCGCCATGTGTACTTGCTTTGGCTCTTCTTCGCCGAACATGACGGCCATCATGCAATGTTTGGCCATTTGCTGGTCACCGTCGACTGTGACCACCTCGATCCTGCCGTCCCTTTCCAAAGGGAACTTAAGTTTCTGATGGTAGGAGGAGGGGACAGCCTCTATCTGGTGCAGCCAGCTCCTCCCCACGATGGCATTGTAGGGGGATGGCGTATCTACGACGAGGAAGTCAGCCACTACTGACGCGCCTCCAACTTGGACTTTGAGGGAGACTCTTCCCTTTGGATACACGGGTTTTGCGCTGAACCCTATCAGGGGGGTCCGCGCTTCTTGGAGATCTTCTTCGGTGAGCCCCATCTTGGTCAAGCAGTCGAAGTAGAGAATCTCGGACGAACTGCCGGGATCGACGAGGATCCTTTGCACTTTATAGCTCCCCAGCTTCAGGGTCATAATTAGCGGGTCATTGTGAGGGAGCTGGACTCCTTCCAGGTCCTCGTCTGAGAACCAGATGTTTGGCCTCTCTTTCCGAGCCTTTTTGGAAGCTGGTCCGAGCTCGGCTGCCATGACCTGCTTCCCATGGGACGCCCTCCTGGCCTCGGCGCGGGCCTGGCCGCTGTTTTGTTTAGCAGGTGCCAGGTAAATGACGCTTATGATTCTTTCTGACCCGTCGCTGTCATGACCCTCCTCGGCTCGGCGCCGAGGTTGCTCATTGCTTCTGCTGTCTGCTCCCTTGCAGTACTCCTTCAGGTGCCCGCTCTTGACGAGCCTCTCGAGATGGTCTTTGAGGGAGTAACAATCCCCAGTGTTATGCCCGCTCTGCTTGTGGTAAGCGCAGAACCTGGTTTGATCCCTCGTGGAGGGGTCGCTCTTCATGGGCTGCGGCCATTTAAAGTACGGCTTCCCCTGGATCTTGTCCAGTATCTGGTGAATCAGCTCTTTGAAGACCGTATTGATCCTTTCGCGCGAAGAGTAGGACGGTCTATATCTCTTGCCTCCTCCCGAAGTGCGAGTCGGGGCTGACGACTGGCCACCCGAGTGGTGGTCTCGGCTCGTCTCTTCTCTGCGGAAGGTTCTTTTTTCCCTACCGGAGGTTCGATCCTCCTGCTGGGACCGATCCTCCTGCCGAGACCGGTTCTCATTTTGAGATCGGTTCTTGGAGACGCCAAAACTCTCGTTGGCCAGCGCCTCGTCCTCTTCTTGCTCGATGTACTTGTTCACCCTTGCCATGAGGGCTGTTACGGAGAGGACAGGGTTTCGGACGAGCTCTTTCCGGAGCTCGCACCCTGGCAGGAGGGCATGTTGGAAGGACCTGATCGCGACATCTTCGGGAGGAGTTATCGATTTGGCTATAAACCGTCCAGAATCTCTTGGCAAATTGAGTGATGCTTTCACTCCACCTCATTCTGAGGGCCATGATGTCGCTGTCAGTCTTTGGAATGACTCTGTGCGCTTGGAATTTCCCCAGGAAGGAGTCCCGCAACTAAGACCAGTTCGTGATCGATACTTCCGGGAGCGCACAGAACCATTTGAGGGGAAGATCCCCCAGGCTGGAGGAGAAGACTCTACAGTTGAGGTGCCCGACGTCACCCCAGACGGATAGTTTCTGGGTGAAATGCCGGAGATGTGCCGCTGGGTACGAAGTTCCGTCATAGAGGATGAACCTTGGGACACTGAACTTCTTTGGGAGGGGATAGTCGATGATTTCTCTGGAGAAAGGAGATGAGTCGAGGCCAGCGAAGTCGGGGACGTCTGGCTGGTTCTGAGCGAGCCTCGCCTCCTTCAGGGTGTTCTGGATAGCCTGCTTGACCAAGTTGTCAATCAGAGCCTTCTGATCTCCCGCCTCTGACCTTGGCATTGACCCCCTGTCAACATGGTTATGGCTGGAACTCCCAGCGTGACTCCACTCGCGGCTCTTGTCGTTTAGATGGTGCCTTAAGTCCTTGCCGGTGACGGGATCCTTTCTGCCTACGAGATCACCGCCCTCGGGGACTGTCTCTTTCTCCCGGAGCTGCTGCCTGAGCTGGCGGATAAGATCGTCTTTCTCCTGGAGGGCGAGGTTGATGGACCGCGCTCCGAATGCTCGGGTTCCTACCGAGGTCGGCGGACGTGGGAGTCCGTTTGGTTCCGACCCTTTCGTAACCGGGGGGCAAGGGGGCGTGCATCAACATTTCTTTTTTTGTGGGTGTGCCAGATTTTCTATTTTTACTTGGAATTGCAAGTGGTGATCCGGAGATCAACCTTCGCAAGTAAAAAGGAAATCAACTTCTTTCAAGTTTTCCATTGCACATATATTTAAGAAAAGAGACATTTTCTTGATTTGCCGTGAAAGGCGATTTTTTTGGCATTTATAGCCGATTTTGGCGTTTATAGCCGATTTTTGGCGTTTATAGCCGATTTTGGCATTTATAGCCGATTTACAATCCTTATCAACAATGAAAGACAAGAATTGTGATTTTTGTCTCTTTTGAAAAAAATACAAACTACAATGAAAAGCAAGAAAAGGAGGATCTAACTTCTCAGGAGATTGTGGGGGACCCGTTTAGATTGACGGTCGCAAGCCATATGTGGGCTTCGCCATCATCCATGCAGATGAGAACAGAGGATGCTATTGATTCGCTTGCCTTGGCTATAACCTCAGGTTTTTAGAAGACAAAGACCAAAAGGAGGTCCTATATCCAATAAAAAGCCGAGTAGACGGGCTGAAAAGCCACATCTAAGCCATTGGAGGCAGGAGGAGAAGGCAAGGACCTTGGGGGGGTACCCCCCAAGGGACTTTTGTCACCTTGTTGCGGTGGCCGGTGTAGAACTTCTGCAGAGTTTTCTCTCTTTTTCCTTTCTCTGGATTTCTGTCTGTGTGCTTGTGCTTTTTTTCTCTGATGTTTCTGATGTCCTTTCGTCTTGGAGAGCCCTCCTATTTATAGGCTTTTAGGTAGCCTTTTAGGTGGGTTTATGGGCTTTTATTGTCATTAAGCCGCATAATGGGAGGAGTTACAAAATTGAATTGTTTATTTTGTAACTCCTTTTTCTTGGCTTCTGATTGGCCGGAGGAGATTGAGGGCATTTAATCGCCTTTAATCGCCATGATGGGAGGAGTTTCATGGGTTAAATGCCATGAATCTCTTGACTTGTAACTCCCGAATGCTTGCTTCTGATTGGGCCGTCCAAAGAAATGGATTAATGACTGTAATAAAGCTAGTCAATTAATCGCATTAAGTGGTCGCCGAGCAGCTGAAGAGTCGCGGGCCGTGCCACGCCTTTTGGGATTCTTCTGTTGATGATCATCGATGGATCTTCATGTAGATCGACATCAGATGATCATGTAATTTCAGGTGTTTGTTGCCAACAGCGGGTCGGTGCCATCTGTCCTGTCGATTTCTCGATCGGTCGGGTAGAAAGCACACTTTTTTTGGTTGACCGGGTGGCGATCAATATTGTTTTCGATACTCTTGATGATTGACCCGTGTTTTGGACGGATGTCAAAGGACTTGGTGTCTCAAAAGCATGAATTTTGGAAAGTACCAGAGGCTGGGCTCTTCGAATCACGAAAAAAACGGCTGAAAACCGGGGTTTCCGGGGCTTTCCCGGCGACCCCGGGTTCCAAGGTCGCCGGCGACCCAGGCCCAGGGTCGCAGGGGCCTGCGACCCTGGGGGGTTTTCCCCCTTTCGTGTCCCGTTTTGCGTCCGTTTTTGCTGTTTTTCGATTCTTTTTTCTTCTGTACTTTTCCTTGACATTTTGACCATTTATTGGCCTAATTTCTTTGTAGGAAACCTGATGAGAATCCTTGCATTTTATTTTGCAAAGTTTCCAATTTCCTGAGAAAGCCGAAGACTTTGTCGCGCATAGCTGCCGATTTTCCGTCAGAAGCTGAAACTGGGTCAAACGATGTCGGAATGACCTGAAATTTGGTGTGAAGCCTCCTGAGCAATAAATAAGACCAACCATAGGCTTTTGTTTGAGTTTTGAAGCCGTTTGGGGTCCTATCACCTGTAGACTTGCTTTTTGTCGCGATGAAGATGTCGCGGTTTGATGTGCGGTCAACCGATGTCCGATTGACTTGAAACTTGACAGGGAACCTATTGGAGTCATTTTAAGATGATCCATAGGCTCTGTCTTGGAAACCATGGTCCCGGAGAGCTTTGCCGCCGAGAGCTCCTTTTCAGCTGTCGGAGAAGCGAAGTTAGGCCAAATGATTTTGAAATGGCCCGAAACTTCTTGTGTACTCCTCTTTTGGCTGTCTGGAAGAATCTTGCAGTTTTTGTTTGATTCTGACAAGATTTGATTTTTGGAAGCAGCATTGCCTATTTATGGCAGGTTGCGACTTCATGTAGCTCTTTGGATCTTGAAAAGGCAAAGTGACATTTTCGGTGTCAACAAATGCCCCCTCGAGGTACAGCGGCGAGTTGCTTAACTTTTGTAGTCGACGTGCCTCGAAGAGATTTTTGAAGGAGAGCCGGTGACTTGACCAAGTGTCTTTGAGCAGTCTTTCTTTTTGGTATTTGTAGCCTTTTGAGCTTCCAGGGGAATTTTATGGTAGTGAAAGGGATCACGTACCATCTCGAGGCAAAGTTTTGAAGATGACATCAGGGATGTGGATTTGGGTTTTGACCTTGTGACCTAACAGGCTATATGTGGCAGGTTAGGGGGTCGGGTTTGGTTTTGATCGTGTGACCCAACAAGCTGTATGTGGAATGTTGGGGGATCAATTTTGGTTTTGATCTTGTGACCTAACAGGCTGTATGTGGCAAGTTAGGGGATCAGGTTTTGGTTTTTGGTTTTTGGTCTTGTGACCTAACAGGCTGTATGTGGCAAGTTAGGGGACCAGGATTTGGTTTGATTTTTGTGGAATGTCAATTTCAAGATTTTGGCTCAATTTGGTAGATGAGGCTGGATGGTTTGATTTTTGGAAGCTCATGGGGCTTGGAATTTTCTTTTGTATGGTCCAATCAACTCAAAAGAGGCATGGAACCATTTTTGTATGCTCTTGGTAAGAGGGATTTCTCTTTGACTAAAAGCCCAAAAAATTTTTCTTTTTTTTTTTGTGCCTAGGTGGTCAAACCTGGCTCATATGGGCTAACCCATGGGACCTTAAGCTTTTGAAATGGCTTAGATCTCATATGGTGTCATTTTTGTAAAGAATATCCAAAAATATCTCATTTGGATAGAGAATATCCAAGAATATCTTTACTTGGAGAGAATCTCTCATGATCCCTTTATTTTTGGGATAGAATATCTCAAGATATCTTTCTTTTGGGAAAGAATCCGTCATAGATCTCTTTTTGGGAGAAAATCCTTCAAGATATCTTTCTTTTGGGAAAGAATCTTTCTAATCTCTTTCTTTTGGTAAGGTTACTAATTAGTAACACTTACCTCTTTCTTCTTTCCTTCTTTGGTTTGCTCTCCTCTATAAAAGCAAGGAGAAGGTTGGATCTCTTGCTCTTATTACTTTCTTTTGCAATAATCTCAAGAGGGCTTCAAGACCAAGAGTTCTTCTTCTTCAAGATCTTCAAGACTTTTCTTCTTCTTCTCCATCAATGGCTTCAAGTAAGTTCTCCTTTTTTTTTTTTCAAGAAAAAACTCCATTGTAGGAAAAATAAAGTTCTTTCTTTTTTTTTGTTTCTTTCTTTTCTTTTCTTCTTTTTTTCTTTTCCACGTGTTTGCCCCCCTTTTTTTTTCACACGGTTTTTTTTTTTTTGCTTTCTTTTCTTTTCTTTTTTTTTTGGGCCGTACGGACAGATCCGTACGGATCTGGCCGTACGGCCACGTGGCCTGTGGGCCACGGCATGTGGGCCAGCCCTCTTTTTTTTTCTCTTTTTTTTTTCTTTTTTTTTTTCCTCTTTTTTTTTTGAGAAAGTTTCTTTTCTTTTTTTTTTTTTGCTTATCATGACAATGCATTTTTTTTTTGTTTTTTTGCAAACCAAGATGTTCATGCATGCATTCAATTTGTAAATTAAATTTGTAGCATGATGTGATAGCATACCTGAAAGTTTTTGCAAATTTGGGAATTTGGAGCTCGCAGTGATGTTGAGCCCTTCCTGATTTTGCGGAGACTTTGAGGTTTCGAAAGTTTTGGAGTTTCGGAGCTCGCAGCGATGTTGAGCCCATCTTCAAGCTTTCTATTTCTTTCGGGATAGTTCCTTTTCTTTGAAATTGCCCCGTCATCATGTCAAAATTTCGCCAGATTTTTTTTAGCGAGATTCTGTCATTTGATGTTTGATCTTTTTCTTTTCCATCCTTTTCAGGTGGTTCCTCCAGAGCGAACAAGGGTAAAGAGCCTGCTACAAGCGTACCTCGTCGATCTTCTAGATCTTCTAATCCGGCCGTTCAGCAGGCTTTTGAGAAGGTCCAGTATGTTGAGAGAAATCTGGAAGAGTGCGACTCCCTCAACAGAGATGAGATGAGGCAGCGACTGATTGCTCTCAAGGGAGAGGAATTCTATAAGATCATGGTAAGCAGTCGTCCATGGGTGATGGAAGATCAGAGCGTTTTGCCCAAGCCTACCTTCTTCTTTGGTGATGCAGTCCCTGATGACATGACATACCAGAGGAGATGTTTTTAGTTTTCCTTCACAGCAGATGGTGAGAAGAAGACTGTTGCTACCCCGGTCGACGTTTGATCGCACCGTCTCGATTCTGAGCCTTGCCCCCACGTGCCCTAAGAGGGAAGATCCTCCAAGCTGGGTGAGAAGGACAAATGTAATCAAGACCGGGGTTTTTGTTGGCGGTTCTCCTGGATATACGGAGAGGTCGCCTGTTGACATGGACCTATTGATGCCATCCAGCGGCTACCAGGGCTCTGATTATCCGTCGGTCGATTTGAGACCGGTGGGCCTTGGTATTTTCAATGGTGACGGTAGCAATTGGATCAAGCCTTTTCGACTTCGTGGCCGCTTCAATGCTGACTCCGAGTGGAAGTCGTGGACTGATCGCGTCCTGCTGATTGGTGGCGCCGTTTTGAAGGAAGCCGGGATTTTTGATGCGGTCCGCGCCTTTAGGGAGACCGTGATCTTTTCCGACGAGGCCTTCATGGCTATGCTGGAGTCATTCCTCCCACAAACCAATACCTTCGTTGTGACGAATGGTGAGATTGGTTTTTCTTTGAAGGAGCTGAGCGCCATTACTGGATTGCCCATCCTCGGCAAACTCTATGAGGAGTTTATGCCGATTGACAGCGTCCTCGAGGGGCAGTCTGAGGAGTTCAGGCTTCTATACTTTCAGCTTGTCGCCTTCTATGATTTTTTGAAGGAGAAGGGGGGTTTGAAAGTTAGATCCAGCAGTTGGA
This sequence comes from Litsea cubeba, assembly GCA_012931725.1. Lineage (NCBI taxonomy): Eukaryota > Viridiplantae > Streptophyta > Magnoliopsida > Laurales > Lauraceae > Litsea > Litsea cubeba. The sequence continues at coordinate 20,313,659 of CM022948.1, forward strand.
AGAGTTTTAGCTCTTCATTCCCCAACTTTTTTGATAGCAGGGAGCCTTCTGATAGCGTGACCCAAGAAGCCGGAGCTCAAGATCCAAGTTCAAAGAAGATCTTGGCCATGCAAGAAGAGTTGAGAGATTTCTGTGCAAGTACAAATGCCATATGTCCTGACATTGCACTGCGGAGAGATCTCGCTGTTTACCTCATTTATTGGCTTGGTGAGGCTGTTTTTGCTGGAGGAGATGGAACGCACATCAGGCCGCATTGTATTTTCCCGGCTTGTCAGATGGCATTTGGAGAGCAGCTTGCTTTGGTGCCAGCTCTTTACTCCTACCTGTGTACCGAACTGCAGGCTGCTGCTTTTCTAGGTTCGGCTTGGGCTTCCCATGAATAGGGTATTTTCAGCCCATATCTTTTATTCGTGGTATGTATACCACTGTCCTGGCTTCCATCGGCTGGGTGCTGCACAGGATGATGATCCTCTGATGATTCGACTGGCTAAGGGCAAAGCCGTTTCCGAATCACTTTTGTTTGCCCGCATGAGGATCCGACGGTTCAGGGACGTCGAGATGGGGCAGTCTTCAGTGAAGCTTTCTCTGGAGTTACGGAAGAAGGCTTTTGATTTTGGTGCCTCCCGAGACTCTACCAGGGCGGGGTCGTGAAGGCATTATTCTTTGACAAATGCAGAGAGAGTGGCTTTTCAGCATACGTGTCGGCACGATGGTGTACCGCAGACATCTTTTCGTCGACATCCAGCCGTATGTACCCTCTCGCTTTGCTTTGTAGCTGGGCTTTTCTCAAGGCGTTGTTGGAGCGCCTTCAAGCATGGTGAAGCGCTTTGGAGGCTTACAGGACGGGAGAAATGCATGGGCTTTCTATAGTGCTGAAGACACTACAGCCATGATTTCTTATCCTGTGTTGCTGACTTCCCGGACTGCCGGCTTTGCGAAGTGGTTCGCGGAGAGCTTTTCGGCATATCGGGGGCTTTCCAAGAAGGAGCTTGATGTGAAGCTGGCATCTGGAAAGGGCCTTGGAAAGTCGGATGGCATCTGGCGGGAGGAAGTTTGGGCCTTCCTTTCTGGAGAGAAGCACAAGATAGGCTTTCTCGGTGACCAGGGCATCCTTGGTTCTGAAGCTGTTCGAGAGATACCTGATGAGGCTTTGGAGCAGCTAGAACAGGAGGAAGCCGAACTTGGTGCTTGGATGCAAGCGGCATAGAGGCAAGCTTCCGTGGAGTCTACTGGCAAGAGCAGACCATCCAGTGAGGAGTCGAGTGGGAAACCTGACTCTGACAGCGGGGTAGGTTCTTCTAAGAAGCGAACCCGCCGGAGTAAGAGGGGGAGGAGTCATCATCGCAGCAAGGGGCAGCATGAGGACTCTCCTGACTTGGAAGTTCCTCTTACTATCAATGAGGATGTGCCAGTGGATGCTGACGAGCCTCCAGAGAAGAGAAGCCGAGAAGAAGAGACCGTCGGTGAAGGTATGATTCTTCCTTTTTCTCTTTCCATTTCTTTTCATGGGATTTTTTCCATGTTATGATTTGCTTCTTTTTTCTGCTTTTCTTCTTTTTTTTTTTTTTTTTTTTTAGCAGAGGAAGACTTGGTGATGCCTGAGGTCCCAACCGATGAGGTGGTGATGGATCCTGTTGAGGCACCTGAAGAAGAACCGAGGGATTCTGGAGTAAATCCAGAATCTCCAATTGGTATGACTTCTTTTGCTCTTTTTTTTTTTTTTTTTGAGTTTGTGACTTGGTTTGCTAACACACATTTTTTTTTTGTCAGCTGACTTGCCACAGGGTTCTGATGACTTTGAACCATCGATGGACGCAGATGTTGATGATGCTTCTGATGAGTTCATGGAGGAAGAAAGTGTTCCGCCAGTCGTCGAAGAAGGTATTTTGTAGTTATAACTCTGATAATGATTTTCAAACAGGGTCATATTCATACCTTTTTGTGTTTCCTTTGCAGGTTTTGAAGTGGCAGAGGAGGGTCCGTCGCTTCCAGAGCAAGGGATGCCAGAGGTTAATCCAGAGGTAGAGACTCCTGGGACCAGTTCTGACAATGTTGAGGAGATTCCTCGCGCTGAGATTCCTTCCCGAGCAGGAGCAGCTTCAACTGGAAAGAGTTCTTTTGTTACTCTTTCAACAGATGATGACATGAGCAGCCGACCAACGGAGTTGGGCGAATCTTCAGCTGGGCCATCTCTTCTTTTTGCGAAGAAGGTGGTGGTGCGAGTTCTGAGCTCTTGGATTGAGACTCTCTTTTCTGGGCACTTGGAAGCCGGATTTAGCATGATCCAGCATGTGCGTGAGATTCTCGGTGATGCTGAAGAAGCTGGTTTGGATGTCACATATGCCAGGGCGATCGTTAATAGGATCATTGAGCTGGGTGACAAGTGGTTTGAGACCATGGGTTTTCCTGACGATCAGTTCTTCAAGGAGATGTTCTCGGACCCTGCGGATAAGGCTCAATCTGACCTGGATGAGGCAACAGAAAGCAAGAAGCAGGCAGTCCGAGAGAGGAACTTAGAAGAAATAACCATCATTAGGCTGACACATGACCTTAACATCCTTGATAGGGAGGTCGATGAGGCCAGGAAACGTCTTGAGCATCTGCAGGCACAAGTCACTGCCAAGTGGACTGAAATAACAGAGGCTCGTGAAAGGGAGACTGCTCTGATTCACCGAGTTGAGGATGCCATTCGAGTTCTCAAAAGGAAGTCTGATGAGGACAAACAATGGAAAACCGCTCGAAGGAAGCTTCCCAGTGCAGAAGAAGGGTTACAGCCCACCCCAGCATCTCATGGCAGGTTCCTGAAGAAGCGTGCCTTGGAATCCTTGACGGATGAAGCCAAAAGCTTGCTTAAGGAGCTGAACTCTTGGCTGGAGACCGTTTTTGATTGAGCTCCTGTATACAGAAACCATCCTTCTTTCTTCTTTTTTTTTGGTACCACTTGTATTTTTTTGGTACTCTTTTTTTTTAGTGCTTGTGAACACTTTTTTTTTTTTTTTTTTGGTACCACTTGTATTTTTTTTGGTACTCCCTTTTTTTTTGTGTAGTGCTTGTGAACACTTTCTTTTTTTTTTTTTGTTATCCCTACGCTCACTTTAATCTTTTTGTGATAAAAGTAATTGCTAAATGGGATGCTCTCTCTCTTTTTTGTTATCCCTACGCTCACTTGAATTTTTTTGTGATAAAAGTAATTGCTAAATGGGATTTGATCAAAAGGTTGTCATTTTGTGAAAATCTTTTGTCAAGTAATTGTTTTGGCATGAAAGCCAGGTTTTTGTTTGTGGCATGGAAACCAATTTTGGCATGAGAGCCAGCTTTTCTTGAGGCATTTATAGCCTGAGTTTTTTTTTTTTTTTTTTTTTTTTTTTTTTTTTTTTTTTTTGTGGCATCTATAGCCAGTTTTGGTGGCATTGATAGCCGGTTTGTGGCATTGATAGCCTGTTTTGTTTTGGTGGCATTGATAGCCGGTTTTTTTTTTGAAATCCAAGTTTTTGTTTGTGGCATTGATAGCCGGTTTTGTTTTGGTGGCATTGATAGCCGGTTTGTGGCATTTATAGCCTGTTTTGATGGCATTATAGCGGTTTGTGGCATTTATAGCCTGTTTTGATGGCATTTATAGCCGGTTTGTGGCATTTATAGCCTGTTTTGATGGCATTTATAGCCGGTTTGGTTTTCAAAAAAATGCAAGTATCGACTAAAAGTCGCCTCCCTGCTGAATGTTCTTGCAAGTATCGATGGAATGTCGCATCCTTGCTCATTCGGTTGCGAGTATCGATGGAATGTCGCATCCTCGCGGATTTGGGTGCAAGTATCGATGGAATGTCGCATCCTTGCTTTTCAAAAATTTTGGTTTTGCGGGTACTGACTTGATGTCGTTTCCCCACGATTTTTGAAATTTGTGGTTTTCTCGAACCTTTGAGTTATGGATATCAACTGAAATGTTGCGTCTCCACAGTTTTTTAGGTTTTTTCGAACCTTTGGGTTATGGATATCAACTGAAATGTTGCGTCTCCACAGTTTTTTTTTTTTTTTTTTAGGTTTTTTCGAACCTTTGAAATTTGGGTTGTGGATATCAACTGAAATGTTGCGTCTCCACAGTTTTTTTAGGTTTTTTCGAACCTTTGAAATTTGGGTTGTGGATATCAACTGAAATGTTGCGTCTCCACAGTTTTTTTTAGGTTTTTTCGAACCTTTGAAATTTGGGTTGTGGATATCAACTGAAATGTTGCGTTTCCACGGTTTTGGATTTTGCAAGTATCGACGAAATGTCGCTTCCCTGCGATTTTGGAAGTGTCGAACGTGGTTCGTTTACTTCCGATTTGTGCGAGTATTGACTAAGTGTCGCTTCCTCGCGGTTTTTGAAAAACCATTTTTTTTTAAAGACACGAGGGTCATAAATTTTGACCTAAAACCATTTTGGCGGTAAAAGGCAGGATGGACTAGGGTGGAAATCCCTGAATCCGGATTTTGTTTCAAACCATGAATTTTGGGTTCAAAGGTTGAAAATTTTGGTCAAGTTAGGGAAAGGTTCCTAAACTTGGATATTTTTTTTTGAACAATGAAACGATGAAAGTAAGCATTGTTTTAGATTTCTAGAAATTTCAACATTTGATATGAAAATTCTAAAAAAAGGTGGGTTTAGCGAGCGTGTACCTGAAAACCGGTTTTGGCCATGCAGGCATTGCTCTTACCCAGTTGGGTAAGTCTTTAAGGGTAGTACCGCTTTAAGAACTTGCCGTTGATAGGCAGCATACATCTGTCACCTTCCATGTTTAGGAGTGCGTATGCGCCATTGGAGAAAACTTTGTCGATGACGTAGGGTCCCTCCCATTTCGGCTCAAATTTGCCTTTGGACTTGTGAGCGAAGACCATTGGTCTTTTTACCGCAAGAACCAAGTCATTCTTTTTGTAGGCGCGTTGCCTGACCTTTTTAACGAAAGATCATGCCATACGTGCTTGGTAAAGTTCAATGCTTTGTTGAGCTTCGAGCCGTTTCTCATCGAGATTGTCCAGCTCATGGAGTCGCAATTTGACATTGCTTTCTTGAGTCATGTCATTTTGCAAGGATACCCTCAAGGAAGGAATTTGTATTTCCAAGGGCACGACAGCTTCGCATCCATAGACCAAGGAGAATGGTGTGCTATGGGTTGGTCCCCGAACGGTGGTTCGATAGGCCCACAAAGCTTCAGACATTTTGTCACTCTAGTCTTTTTTGTGACTAGAGACCATTTTCTTCATAATAGCTTGTGCCACAGAACTGTATAAGGATAGTTGAGGCGTACCTTTATTTTGGAAAGGTTCAAGCATGGAGTTTGATGAAGAAGCATCCGATCTATGGAAGAAGATCGGCTTTTCCTTTGTTGAAGTTGCTGGAACAACGAAGGAAGCTGACGTAGGATCTTCTATGTCAGAAGTTGTCTCCATTGGAGTAAGAGCAGGCTGAACTTGCTGAGTGTCAGCTTGGCTTGACGATGTGTCGTCTTCTGGCTCTGAATCCGAGTCCGTGTCTTGCATGATAGACACGAAAGAGACAACAAATTTGCCCCCAGGCTTTTGTTTTGCCTTCTTCACTTTAGTTGTAATGACCAAAGGCTTTGAAGATTTGAGGGAGATGATGAAGGGAGTTTGCATGCTCTCTTCAGATTTACCGGATGGTTTATTTTCTTCCGGTGATTGTTGAGGAGCTTTGCCTTTATCTTTCTGGAGATTTTCGGCAAAGGATGCTGTGTGTTTTTCCTCTTCTTCTTTTTCACCTTCATACATCTGTGAGTCTGCGAAGTGGACTTCTTTATCTTTGAAGGGTTTTCTGTCCGCAAAGACTCGATGTATCATGCCGTCGTTGCCAACAAACTTGATGCATTGATGTAGAGTTGAAGGGACAACACCATTCTCATGGATCCAAGGGCGTCCGAGAAGGATGTTGTAGCATGAAGGGGTCTTTATTGCATACACTGTGACCTCAGAGATAAGATCACCTATCTGCAATTTGAACCTGATTTTGCCGATAGGCCTTTGAGTACTCCCATCGTATCCAAAGATAGATACAGATGTATGGCTCAGTTTGCTGGGTGGGTTACCCAACTCTTCAAGAGCCGATGTGGAGATAAGGTTGAGTGCAGAACCTGGGTCGATCTGAACTCTATGCATAGGTATTTCCTTGATATACCCTGTAAAGTACAGGGGTCGGTTATGCCTGGTTTCGCCAAGTAGGAGGTCATCTTTTGTGAAGGCGATGGTTGCACTGGCTGCTTTTTTAACCGAGAGGCATTCAATGCATGATCCCTCAGTTTTCTTCTTTTCTCCCTTTGAGGAGGCTTCTGAGTTTTTGACTCGGTAATCCATTTCAATTTGGAGGACTTGCGGGGCATGTTTGTCGACATCCTCATTCAGCTTTTGTAATTCCGAAATGAGATTATCACGAGTGTGTGGAGACATTCGCAACAAATCTAGGATGTGTAGACGTGCAGGTATGTGCTTGAAGTGTTTAATCAAGTCATACTTGAAAGCCTCCTTAGGGCCTGCATGTTCATCATTGTTGCCACTAGGGGCGCTTACAACATCTTTTCCCGAAGGATTTTCATATGTAAAGGAAGATTGGTTGTAATTTTTGTGGTAGTCCCGGCCAGAGCGGGTGCCTCTACCAACTTCGAGAGCTTCTTGAGAAGGGTCTTCGTTTGGAAGATTGTCTTCAGGATCAAGAGGCTGTCGTTTTTCATTTGCTGAGGATGCATCAGCAGCAGAGTTACCATCCTCAGTGATTGTGTTGCATGGAGCATTTTCCGGGAACAAGTCCTGAACAGCATCCAGCAATCTTTCTTCTTCGTTGACTAATTCATCGTCCCAAGCATCAATGGTTGGGAATTCTTCAGTCAGGAAGGGTGTGAACTTTGAAGTCACAGTCTCAGGAGAAGAAACCTGAGAGGGTGTCATCTCAATGAAAGTCACGTGAGACGAGGTGGCTCCAGAAGATATATTGCTAGGCGTCGCCGGAGTGTAAGTGCTCTCATCAGACGATGCTTCGGAAGAGCTATAATCCCGAATTATCACATTACAGGAAGCTCTGACGGGAGACGTTGCCTGATCGGAGTCAGACTCATCCTCGGATGTGAGAGGATCGTATATCCAGCAATTTTCTCCATTTTCAGGAGTTAAGGGAGGATGTACCTGGTGGTCTTCAGGGACTTCAGGCTCTGGATTGCGAGGAGGCTCGTTGACGCGTTCTTGCTCTTGTTCTAGAGCGAGTCGCTGCAAGATCCTTGCATATTCTTCAAGATCAGGTATGGGAGCCGGATCTTCTTCTTCATCATCTCTTTGTGGCTCAACATTGTTGATTTCCACTGGAGTGATGAGAGGTGCTGGTTCAGCAGCATTTTCTTGTACAGCTTCTTGGTCTTCTTCATCATCAGACCAGGATCCTTGTGGCTGTAGGGGGTTATACCAGATTACTGGCATAAGATGAGACTCAGGAACCCATTCTTCATCGGAGAGATATTCTCCTGTTTCAAGGGATTCCTCCCACTCATCTGTGTAGTTGGATTCGAATCCATCATCGGTGTCGCTGGACTCGTATCCATCAATGGAGAATCCAACTACCGAATTGCAAGAGTATGATGTCTCCTGCATGGCTTCTTTGAATTGAGGTGGCATGAAATCACTGAGAGTGAATTTCCTTACCCCCTTTGAAGTCTCTGGAAGGGATGTTTTTGTTACCTCCAGTGAAGCGGTAGAGGAAGCCTCTGCCTTTTCTTTGACCTCTAGTTTTGGCTGGGTCTTCTCTTGCCGTTTGAGCTTGAGGAGATGTTTCCTAGCCTGCCTTCGCTGTTGAGCTGTAGGCTTTATTTTCACGACCTCCCAATTTTCATCTTCCAGGAGATCGGGATGTACCCATATCGGTTGTTCGTCTGGTGTCGGGTAAGGAACCAGTTCCTCGGACGCTTCGATTGAGTTTATCACCTTGAAGGAAGTAGTGATCTTCTTCTTCGGTGATCTTGATGTTTGTCCACATGTCACCATGTTGACGGAGGCAAACCCATAGTTTTTGTCAAAGGTGATGACTCCGTTTTTCCACATCTCATTTATTTTCTCTCTCACAACGAAGCATTGATTGAGAGGATGCAAGATCATCTGGTGATATGGACAGTACCGAGGATCGTTGGTTTTGCCAACATCACCCGGTCTTTTTGGTTCAGGCAAGGTGAGCTTGCCGTTTGCCACAAGAGCCCCGAAGATTTCATCAACATCTTCAACAAACGGGTATTTCTTCTCTACTCGTTCTTTGAAGGCATCAGAGAGTTCAGGTTTCTTACCAACAGCTTTGTTTTCAGCTTTCTTTGGTGGCTGAGGAGCTGACTTGGTCTGCACATTGAGGACCTCTTTTTTCTTTGGTTTAGAGGTTGCAACGGCGGTTGGCTCTTTTCTTGATGATTTCTGACTGTTGAGGTCTTTAATCACCGTTTCAGCTTCCATGGAAGCTTCTAGGAGTTCTCCCAGGTTTTTTGATTTGTTGCCGATGATCATGGAGCGGATTCTGGCTCTCATGTTGTTTCGGCAGATGTCGACTAGCGACGCTTGTGGCAATACATCAGAGTATTTGTATGCCATTGCTTTCCACTTGTGAATGAAGTCATATGTTGATTCATTCTCCCCCTGTTTTAGGCTGCACAGCTGAGCCATAGTAGCGGGGTGATCTTCACCTTTGAAGTGAGTCAGGAAGCGTGTCTCTAGCATGGCCCAGTTTTGGATTGAGTCCTCCGGCAGAGTGGAGTACCAATCCAAGGCCGTACCTTTTAGGGTACTTGCAAAGAGGCGGATCTTGAGTGAATCTTGATCCGCGATAGCTCCCGTCAGGATCTTGAAGTGGATGACGTGCTGTCTGGCTGATCCTTTCCCCGTATATGTTTGGAGAGTAGGATGCTTGAATTTGGTGGGGAACGGGACCGAGTCCATCCATAAGGGATATGGTGGCTTGATCCCATGCTCCTTGAGTATATCCTCTTCTTTTGCTTTGGCGAGGATACCGTCTACGTCCTTTTTGGTTAGGGCGCGTGACTCATTTTCTTCTCTATTTACCTCGTCGTCTTGATGATTCGGAGGAGGTTCATTGTTCGCCTGATTTTGGAAGGCGAGGAGAAGGTTTTCCATCAGAGTTTCAATCCTCTGCTGGCCCTGTTCCAACTGCTGGATGCGGGTGATCGCATCTTCTGGAGGTGGATTGCGGGGTGGTGGCTCAGAATTTGTAGCCAAGACATTCATCCTTCGTGATTCGAACGAAGAAACTGTCCTGGTGACTGAGCTGGGGCTCATTCTTTTTGAAGAGGAGCTTGAGGAAGGATCACTCTGCTGTCCTTTGCTTGAAGGAGCAGGGGATTCTTCTGAATGTCTTCTTATCCTGGAGACGCTGCGGGTCATCGGACGTCGGACATGGATTTTTGTTGCTGATTTTTGGCGCCTTCTGGTTTTTCCACCCATATGGACGGCAACAACTTGGTTGGGTCTTTCTTTTTCGACCCATTTGGGAGAGACTTGAAGTGTGGGAGGCTGGGTCCTTTGCTTCTCTAGTCTCTTTTGTCGGTATGACGTGCGGCGGCGTATACGACGAGCAATTTGAGCTTCGGTCAGCTCTGACTGGGCTTTGACGATGAAGGATGTGCTCCCTCGGGCGCAGCAGCCGAGCCTGTCTTCTTTGTAGCCGGGCAAGGACAGGATGCGAACCCTATCCTTCGCCAGTTGCAGCGAAGCTTTGAATTTTTGAAGTTCGGCCCCTGTAGAGATGAAGGGTCGAACTGCAGGTTTGTAGGCCTTAGCAGGTGCTTGTGAAGGCCTTGTGATGCATGACTTGATTTTGGGCTTGTAGGAACAAGCCGGCTCATGCTGGGATGACTTGGAAGTCGAGTTGGAGATGGGTCTCTCCTCTTTCATGTAGGCAAGAGGATAGAACTGGTTCTCCTTGAGTGGGGCCAGGAATGCTGGCTTAGTGGATGTTTGGGACCTTCTCTGTTTTGGTGAAGGTCTTGGGGACCAAGTCTTGGGGTAGACCTGGTTGTTTGCAGGTTGAGGCTTCGTGGGGCTGCCATGGGCTTCAGGCCTTCTGGTGCTTGCCTTTGGTGTCACGGTAGTGACACGTTGAGAGGCGAGTTTCTGCTTCTTGGAGGGAGCAGTTTGTTCCTCAGGAAGTGGGAATGGTCCCAGCGTCCCAAAGATGATAGTCCGGGGAGTCGAGGTCGACCCGGAGTTCAGAGAGTTGTCGAGGGAGTTGACACTTCGGCAGCTGATGGGGCGCTTGTAGGTGCGCGCAGTTTGCTTCTGTTGAAGCATGAGTTGGTGCTTGCTTTCGTCGAAAGTAATGGTTAGTGAAGCTGCCATTGTTAGTTTTCGAAAATTTCTGAAACAAGACCACATCCATTAGTAATCACAAGAATAAAATGATCATAAATGGGAAGTTCTATGATTTCGTCTTTTCAAATTGCTCGAGGTAGATGACCCAAGCAATATGAGGAAGGCAAAATGCCATAGAAGGTACAATTGTTCTGATCGCAGGTATGGTAAGCCCGGAATGGGCATTCCAGTGACTGCTAGAAGCAATTGTGAACTTAAATTCGACTTATCGAGAAGCAGAGCTTGCTCGAGGTAAGAAGAATATAAATTTGGAGTTACAGATGTGCCGGTCGCAATACAGTAGACCCTGAAAGGGCGTACTAGTACCGCTAGACACAAATGTTTTGAGACCGCATCCATGAGATGAGATTCTCTGTTTTGAAAGGTCAATATTGGATTCATCAAAGAGAGCAGATGGTATTCCGATCTGAACACGGGCTCAGCGATTTCCGCGAGCGCCAGTGCTCAGAAAGAAATGAACCATAATTTCTCGGATCTGAATCCAAAGATGACGAGTTTTTTTTTTTTTTTGAAAAGTCAATATCGTGTTCATCAAAGAGAGCAAAAGGCATTCCAATCTGAACACGGTCTCAACGATTTCCGTGAGCGCCAGTGCTCAGAAAGGAGAAGACCAAGATTTCTAAACCCAAATTGACGGAAGTTATTTTTGAAGATTTTGAAGAATTTTTTTTAAAAAAAATTTTTTTTTTTATTTTTTTTCATTTTCTATTATTTTTTATTATATTTTTTTTATTTTAAGAGATCTTTTTTTTGAAATTTTTTTTTATTTTTTATTTTTTATTTTTAATTTTTTATTTTTTTTTAAAAAAATTTATTATTATTTTTTATTTATTTAAAAGACGAGAGAGTACACATAGGCCTCCTAACCCGGTCTTATGAAATCTTGATTGATAGAATTGCCCCCAGGTAAGGGTAGGATTACTTAATGAACCCGTTTGGAGGACCCTTGCCTAGAACAGTCAAGCTGTCTCCACACTCTGGACAAGGCTTTTCTTTGAATCAACCATGATCAAAGAACACAGTTGGTTTAACCTTAGTGGTCTATGTCTTTTTTTTTGTTTTTATATATATATATATTTTTTATTTTAATGAACTCATCGAAGAGAAACAATGGCCCAATCCCCGATCCGAACACGGTCTCAACGATTTCCGTGAGCGCCAGTGCCCAGAAGGGAGAGGATCAAAGTTTCTCAATTTTGAATCCAAACTGAAAATTTTGATTTTTTTTTTTGTGTTTTTTTTGTGTTTTTTTTTTGAAAAGAGAAAGAGTGGAAATAAATTCAAAGAATTAGAAATTTCCAAACAAAAAATCTCATTTCATTTTTTTTTTTTAGATCTTTAATGAACTCATCGAAGAGAAACAATGGCCCAATCCCCGATCCGAACACGGTCTCAACGATTTCCGTGAGCGCCAGTGCCCAGAAGGGAGAGGAACAAAGTTTCTCAATTTTGAATCCAAAATGAAAAATCTGATTTTTTTTGTTTTTTTTTTTTTGAAAAGAGAGAGTGGAAATAGATTCAAAGAATTGGAAATTTCCAAACAAAAATCTCATCTCATTTTTTTAGATGCGGAATTCAACATAGGCCACCAATTATAAAGTAGCCAAGGAATCGAGAAAAGAAATATAAGCATAGAGCAAAATATATGATATGCAAATATTTCATTTCTAGCATCGTGTTCTCAAATAAACGGGTCCCACCGGGTGGAGCCAGCTTGATGGACCGCGCTCCGAATGCTCGGGTTCCTACCGAGGTCGGCGGACGTGGGAGTCCGTTTGGTTCCGACCCTTTCGTAACCGTGGGGCAAGGGGGCGTGCATCAACATTTCTTTTTTTATGGGTGTGCCAGATTTTCTATTTTTACTTGGAATTGCAAGTGGTGATCCGGAGATCAATCTTCGCAAGTAAAAAGGAAATCAACTTCTTTCAAGTTTTCCATTGCACATATATTTAAGAAAAGAGACATTTTCTTGATTTGCCGTGAAAGGCGATTTTTTTGGCATTTATAGCCGATTTTGGCGTTTATAGCCGATTTTTGGCGTTTATAGCCGATTTTGGCGTTTATAGCCGATTTACAATCCTTATCAACAATGAAAGACAAGAATTGTGATTTTTGTCTCTTTTGAAAAAAATACAAACTACAATGAAAAGCAAGAAAAGGAGGATCTAACTTCTCAGGAGATTGTGGGGGACCCGTTTAGATTGACGGTCGCAAGCCATATGTGGGCTTCGCCATCATCCATGCAGATGAGAACAGAGGATGCTATTGATTCGCTTGGCTTGGCTATAACCTCAGGTTTTTAGAAGACAAAGACCAAAAGGAGGTCCTATATCCAATAAAAAGCCGAGTAGACGGGCTGAAAAGCCACATCTAAGCCATTGGAGGCAGGAGGAGAAGGCAAGGACCTTGGGGGGGTACCCCCCAAGGGACTTTTGTCACCTTGTTGCGGTGGCCGGTGTAGAACTTCCGCAGAGTTTTCTCTCTTTTTCCTTTCTCTGGATTTCTGTCTGTGTGCTTGTGCTTTTTTCTCTGATGTTTCTGATGTCCTTTCGTCTTGGAGAGCCCTCCTATTTATAGGCTTTTAGGTAGCCTTTTAGGTGGGTTTATGGGCTTTTATTGTCATTAAGCCGCATAATGGGAGGAGTTACAAAATTGAATTGTTTATTTTGTAACTCCTTTTTCTTGGCTTCTGATTGGCCGGAGGAGATTGAGGGCATTTAATCGCCTTTAATCGCCATGATGGGAGGAGTTTCATGGGTTAAATGCCATGAATCTCTTGACTTGTAACTCCCGAATGCTTGCTTCTGATTGGGCCGTCCAAAGAAATGGATTAATGACTGTAATAAAGCTAGTCAATTAATCGCATTAAGTGGTCGCCGAGCAGCTGAAGAGTCGCGGGCCGTGCCACGCCTTTTGGGATTCTTCTGTTGATGATCATCGATGGATCTTCATGTAGATCGACATCAGATGATCATGTAATTTCAGGTGTTTGTTGCCAACAGCGGGTCGGTGCCATCTGTCCTGTCGATTTCTCGATCGGTCGGGTAGAAAGCACACTTTTTTTGGTTGACCGGGTGGCGATCAATATTGTTTTCGATACTCTTGATGATTGACCCGTGTTTTGGACGGATGTCAAAGGACTTGGTGTCTCAAAAGCATGAATTTTGGAAAGTACCAGAGGCTGGGCTCTTCGAATCGCGAAAAAACGGCGAAAACCGGGGTTTCCGGGGCTTTCCCGGCGACCCCGGGTTCCAAGGTCGCCGGCGACCCTGGCCCCCTGCGACCCTGGGGGGGTTTTCCCCCTTTCGTGTCCCGTTTTGCGTCCGTTTTTGCTGTTTTTCGATTCTTTTTTCTTCTGTACTTTTCCTTGACATTTTGACCATTTATTGGCCTAATTTCTTTGTAGGAAACCTGATGAGAATCCTTGCATTTTATTTTGCAAAGCTTCCAATTTCCTGAGAAAGCCGAAGACTTTGTCGCGCAGAGCTGCCGATTTTCCGTCAGAAGCTGAAACTGGGCCAAACGATGTCGGAATGACCTGAAATTTGGTGTGAAGCCTCCTGAGCAATAAATAAGACCAACCATAGGCTTTTGTTTGAGTTTTGAAGCCGTTTGGGGTCCTATCACCTGTAGACTTGTTTTTTGTCGCGATGAAGATGTCGCGGTTTGATGTGCGGTCAACCGATGTCCGATTGACTTGAAATTTGACAGGGAACCTATTGGAGTCATTTTAAGATGATCCATAGGCTCTGTCTTGGAAACCATGGTCCCGGAGAGCTTTGCCGCCGAGAGCTCCTTTTCAGCTGTCGGAGAAGCGAAGTTAGGCCAAATGATTTTGAAATGGCCCGAAACTTCTTGTGTACTCCTCTTTTGGCTGTCTGGAAGAATCTTGCAGTTTTTGTTTGATTCTGACAAGATCTGATTTTTGGAAGCAGCATTGCCTATTTATGGCAGGTTGCGACTTCATGTAGCTCTTTGGATCTTGAAAAGGCAAAGTGTCATTTTTGGTGTCAACAGAGGTTCTGAGCCCTGATCGCTGCTTGAGCGGGGTCGGCTCTGTTGCCTTCGTGGTTCGAGCGGCGCTCGGATCGGTGCGATCCCGCCGCCGCCGAGGCTTTACCCTTCGAGAAGCGCTCCTGTAGGGGAGCATTCAGCCGCGGTGGACTCCCCATCTCTAATGGGGACGAGGCAGATTCAGTGTGGTAACTGTCCACCTCTGCGGCCTCCCCTCTCGCGTTGCGCTCCTCTGGATGGGACACATAGGGCAATGGCCCAGGGAGAACCAGTGGCCCAGAAGGGAGAGACTTCGGGTGCTCTACGCCTCTTTTATTTCTCGGAGCCATGACGATTGGAAAAGTTTTGAAAAAGGTTTTTGGGTATGGGTTAATACTTTCCCACAGACGGCGCCAATTGTAAGTGCCTAAAAATTACGGGCTTTGAGTCAGGGATTAGGACCCTTGTCTTGATTGGTTTGGATGAAGATGATCGTGGCTTCGATTAAACCTGAAGAGGAAGAGTAGAAAACACGTCAGAGGACCCTGGCTGTGGGCAGCGCAAGGCTCTCCGATGTTTAAGTCAGTTCAGGTACTGGATTAGGGAGATAGAGAGAAAACAACAGAGTAAGTCTGTGTTATGGGTTGCGTACCTTAGAAAGGAGATGGAGATGCTATTTATAGGAGAGGGAGATGTCCTGCGTGGGTGAGTTCCAAGATGGGCCTGGCCACTCGAGTGGCCCTGTCCACTCAGCCCACAATTCATTAAATGCTTGCCTTACCTACCCATGCTTCATTAAATGCCAATCTTATCGGGTCAGGCGGCGGTTTGACTTTTGGGCCAGGTCCCATCGGGCCTGGCCCGGAGCCATGCTCTGGGGGCGCACGCGCCCTGTATACGCCGTTTTGTCAGGAATGATGGGTCGCAGGGCACGCCTTAGTACGCGCCTCCATCCTGTCGACAGTCCTGTCAGTGTCTGTCAAATCTGCCGTGCCGAGGTCGGTGTACAATGTCCCGTGCCACCTGACCTCGGGGGTGCTCGTCTCGGCGAGTGCCGCGACCCCTTAGCCGCGACCCGTCTTGGCCGAGTGGAGGCGAGATTAAGTCCTTAAGACCGGGACTAGCTTTGATCTCGGCTTAGAGAAAATATCCCCACACAAATACCACTCTTCATTTATCATTAAATATGATTTCCTTTGGATTTCCAATCAAACTTACATTACAGATTCAGCAATTGCTGTGTTGTCTGCAGTTAGATTCGATGCCTGGAGTTTATGCCTCGATCTTCTTCGTTTCGATTTATCCAGTTCAAAGGAACCATCGATCTCAGTGTCAGCCTTGGGAATGTAGACTGATGGTATCAACCATTGAACTGCTGCAGCATACTGAAGGCATATTGATTTTAGCCTATCCACCTTCTGCACATTGAGAATTAAGATGTAAAAACCAAGGAGCCAAGGCAGAAGTCATTAAGTGCACAAACTACTTTTTTTTCTCCTTTTTGATGACGTGGGTATCCCTGAGGTCTTTGACCCAACAAGACTAATCTCCTGAGTGGTACTCGCTAAATCTACCCAAACGCACACCGGACAGATCTGGGCCGGGTTTCGAACACGGCATAGGGAGCAAACCCATGCCTTATACCACTCCAGCTCGCAGGTGGGTAGTGCACAAACTACAAACTCCAGAGTTATTGAGCCTGAAGTGAGCCCTTTTCTCTAGATTGTCTGAGCCAAAATGATCCCTTTTCTCCAAACAGAAGTTTAAGTCACAGAACTATACAAGTGCATCAGCATAAAAATTAGGGTTGCAAATGGGCTGAGGTAGGCGTGGGACTAGGCAGCTATGGGTTGTCTGCACTCTGCAGGCCCATTGCATGGGACCAGTCACAAATTTTAGGCCTAACAATTAATGGAAAACATACATCCTAAGAGAATCAACACCACAAACAGGCCAGCCATTTCATGTGAGTGGCCGATCTTCCAGCTATATAGATCATTCATCTGACAATAAGAATTTCAAAATAGAGATCCTCTGCCAGCCTATGATGCCCAGATATGAGATGAGTATGGCAGGGACACGCTATGGCAAGGACCCGAATTTTACACATAAAAAGTGAAGTATTGGATAAAATACGACACAATACTCTGCCTATTTTAAAGTATCCTGGCATCATAGCCAGGAGCCAATAAGGTTTGAATAATTATGGATTAAAATAGCATTACAAAATAACTCATAATTTTATCAAGATGAATGCAGGGCTGTGTATGCCTAAACCCCTTACAAGCCGGCAGAGCCCAGCACAATGTGCTCTACAGGCCAGTCTTAAGATAATTTGGCTAGCAAGCTGAGCCTCACCCTGACAGTTGCAACACTTAATGAAAACATGCACAGGCTAGGGTCAGTTCATTAGCTGTTAAAGTTGTAATTTATTAAAAAAAGATTTTAAGGAGAGGAGAGTATATAACCATGAATAAAAAGATAAATGCCGAAACAAGTGCACAATTTGCCAATTCATTTCTATAAATATCAATGGATTTTTTATCCAGACCATCGATATGATGAACAACAATTGATGGGGTTCTCAAACATTTCCAGATTGGATGATCTCAAATTCCAAATTCCCAGTTCTCAGATTGTACTAGAGGCTCTTGTGTTGGTATTGAACTTATATTTGTGAATTTAGGCCAACTGATTTAATTGGTGGCTTATACAAAATTATCCCTAAGGTACTGGAAATCAAATCAGTTTAGTCTTGACTGTGGTGAAACCTCAAGCCCTAAGTTGTTCCATCCAAGGTTGACATATTCTTGTGTTCTTATTGTACATGAATGAAATTATTCTAGGCACAGAGGTAGACTGACATCTTGTTTTGATGAGTAAATTAGATACTGAGAAGACCTGCCACATGGTGGATAGAAATTGTTAGTTTTATGGACTCAATCCAGTAGATGATATAATAAAATGATTAATTTCTTTATTTATCAGTATATTCATGTTTTCCTTTCATGAGATGAATGGTGATTTATTATATATATGCACATAACCAATACGAATGACATGATGGTTCATGAGATGAACCGGGGTCCACAAGTATATTAGATGTAACATATGTGTATGGATGAGATCCACATACGGGAGACATGTGTGACAAATCTTATACTTAAAATATATTCACAACCAGTGATGAGACTGGACATCTCATACTGACAAGCTTGCAGTACTTTGATCACTATGAGATAGTGTGACTTGTCTCGATCATCAGAATGGAAGATTCTGGATCATAGTGCTGGTACATTGGATGTATTGAAGGACCATGAGAAGCACCTTATAAACACTGTCTTTATTTTAAGGTCTGCTCTCATAATTCCCTAGCAATAGGCTCTCAATCCTGAGACATTAATGAACTCAAGTTTCTATCTATTCATTTGCTTTGAGTCACCAATGAGTGAGGCCAACTGTAGGTCAACACCTCGGTGATTTGGGTACGTGGTAGTAGAGCTGTGGGAACATTCAATAGTCAAGATGGAATCTATCTCTAATATCCCCTTGTGCCAATTAATGGATTTATCATTGGTAAGTGCGCACCCATTCCGATTAAGAGTTAATTGGAAAGGTACCTATTGATCATTATAATTAATTGGGGCTCAAGGATAATAAGATATGGATCTATTTTGGAAGACAGGTCCAATTGATCCATGGATATTGATAGAGGGGTCTACTTGTGGTAATGAGGAAGTTTAGGGTCTTCTATGTAATATTCCTAAGACTGGAGTTCAATTGCATTTATATAGTGGAGTAATTTGCAAGTAACTGTGGGCCCGGATTACACATGAGATGTGGGGTCACGAGTCCCAGTTGGAGCCAGCTTTCTAAGGAATCCCTAGTGGTCCCCACGCTAGCCCAATTATTAGAAAGTATCTAATTCTAGTTGAACTCTAAAAGGAAAGTTACTATTTCTAGTAGAAGTGAGACTTCTAATAGTGGTAATAGTAGACTTACTAATTTTAATAGAAGTGAGACTTCTATTTTAATTAGAAAGGAATTGGAAAGTTACTAATCATATTTGAAGTGAGACTTCTAATTATGATATAGTAAGTTACTAATTAATTAATGGAAGTAAGACTTCTATTTTAATTAAGAAGAGATAGTTACTAATTTTTGGAAGTAAGACTTCTAATGGAAATTAGTAAGTTGGGCTTGCAAAAGCTATAAATAAAGAGGAGAAGAGGCCTTGGACGTCCCATGCATTGCTCCACACATTGGGATTCACGCCCAAGCCTCCCTAGTGCAATAGTTGCACATGCTCTTCCTCCTCTCCCTCTTCTAGTTCTCTTTCTAGTTCCTCCCTAGAGTTCCTAGTAGTTTTCTCTTGGAGATCCCACCATCTTCTTGAGAAAAAGGAGAATCTAATACGGGTCATAGCGTGGAAGATCAAGAGGTCTTGGAGATCCCTATTTGATTAGTGAAAGCGTTTCATCATCAAAGAAAGACGCAACTCCTCCATTAGAGCACAACCGAGCTCCAAAGGTATAATCCACTTCCTTGCATGTTGTAGATTATTATGGATGCTTGTTAGTTGCTATTTCTATCTTCTAGATAGATTGTATTTACTGATCATAATGACTGAGATTGAGGACATAGATCTTGGATTGGGTTTTATAGCCTTCTGGATAGTTGATCCCTGCGTCAAGTGGGTCAAAAGTTTTTGAAACCTATCCTAGAGGCCCACCCTATTTCCAACAATTGGTATCAGAGCCTTACCTCATCTCTTATCATGTTAGATCAGTAAGCTTGATCTAATCTTTACATGAGATGCGAAGAGGATAGATCAAGGGCTATGTATGGATCAGTTTGATGGTTTTGCTTGGACAATTAGTAAATCCATGTTTGGATAGTCACATAAGGGTTTAACAATGATGAAATGATGGTAGGAAGCCATTGGAAATCTTCAGAAGAGTTCTGGAGATGGTTGGACACGAAATACAAAAACCCAACTTGCAGATTTCCGTCAGGCAGGTCGACCGAGCCCTCTGGCAGGTCGACCGAAGACACTGAGGCCGGTCGACCGAGCCCTCTGGCAGGTCGACCGAACAGACTGACATATGAGATCTCAATTTTTGTTTTTGTTTCGGGGGCGCTGCCCCCTGGGCCCCCGCGAGCTGACCGGGCAGCTCGACCCCCGCCGGGGGACACCCCCGGACCCCCTCCGCGTAGGGGGCATGAATCATAGTAGTGGCAATATTTGGCATCCTGTCTTTCCATTATTATTTGGTAACCCGACTTTGTGAGTTGCTTTACTAGTATGAGATACTAACATGCAGGTTATCATGTTCTCTCCATATGGCCCACAAGTCTTTTACTTTCTTTTTATGGTTGAATGTTTATTATTGGCAAGTTGTAAAGGGCATCATGGTTTCCTTGGTTTCCCGGTTCAGGGCAAGGCATGGTGAAATTCCCTATGAGCCTTTTTATTTCCATTAATAGATTATCATGTAAGTCTCATCGTAGAGACATAGGAATTTATGTAATTTCTAAATTTGTAAATTCTGGCGATGTCTGAGATGAAGAAGGAAAGTGAAGCTGGACTCCTAATCAAAGAGTTTGAAGATTACCAAAGGTGTTTTGGAGTTTCCCAAAGAGTTTAAGGAATTCCAAATTTTTGGAAAGTCTAGAAGTCCAAGAAGTCTATTCCGCATGGGCCATGTGGAGGAGAGGACTAGTTTCTAATTTTAGCGTTTTCTATTTATAGTTGAATGCTTTATTTAGAATGTTTCCAAATCTGATCCAAACATAGCAAGTTACTGATATTGGTCAAATCAAATTAATTTTTGGAAAGAGTTCTAATTAGTGTTGATGTCTCATGAGATGGACACATTGGTAACACTAATTTAAGAAACTGGACTTTCCTTAAAATAACTTGACTTGGAACCAATCTTAGATCATATCATGAGATGATTTGATGATTCATATATTTATATATGTGGGCCCTAATACCTTAAAAGGAAATCCTCAATTCTAAAATATTAAGTGGGAGCGGGGCATTTAAATTGATAAATCCCCATGGTTTTCCACCATAGGTCCATTGTAAGGAAAGTATTAGCCTCGCGCCACCAAGAGTGTGGCCGTTCCTTCGGAGGGCTTTTACTTGTCTGGTTACTAGATATGGATCTCCTATGGATAGTGTTGGTGAGACGGGGTGGGGGCTTACTCCCCTAGGAGGAGCTGCTCACAACGGTTGTCATACAATGCTAGTTGGTGGGTCACACTTAACTAAAATAATGATGTAGTATCCCCTAGGATTTGCCTCATGTATTTTAGAAACCAAAGCAAATCGGGAGTCATACATTATTTGGTATGAGATACCTAGATGATAATGAATGATGGGGATCATGGATAGTTAGTCTTAATTCTAATTTTGACGAACTTTGATCCGCACCAATCCAAGGACATTCGCACTCCCCTAGGAGGCATGCCCTAAGGGATTGGGATTCCGATGTATTCTGAATTCAGTGCTTATGAGGATTCCTATATGAATTTGGTAGAATACTAAACCCTAATGTCATTTATATTCTTTCATTGAATGTATGGTTATGTGCTTTAATTTATACAGCATGAATTCGAATACTTTCAATCCACTTGCGACCATCCTCAACCAGAACAAGTTGATGGGATCCAACTATGTAGACTGGAAAAGGAACCTGGATATTATCTTGACATCTTCAAGTTGCAAATATGTCCTTCTAATACCCCCCCCCCTTCCTGAGCCTGAGCCTGATGCACCACAGCTAGTGAAAAACTTTTACACCAAGTGGACCAAAAACAATGAGATAGCCAGATGTTTTATTCAGGCATCCATGTCTACTATTTTGCAAGAACAACATCAATCCTATAAGTCAGCATACGATATTATATCGAACTTAAAGGAGATGTTTGCAGACCAGGTTAGGCCTGCTAGGCAGGCTGCTATAAAAGTGCTGATGGAGACAAAGATGGCCGAGGGAACCCCAGTACAAAAACATTTGTTACAAATGAAGTTGGCATTGAATGAGTTAGATGTACTGGGGACTACGTTTGATACAGAAACGCAGATCCACATGATCATTCAATCACTACCAGACTCATTCAAACATTTCGAGATCAATTATAGTAAATTGGAAATGACCATAGCTGAGCTGTCTCGCCAGCTGGTAGTGTTTGAGGAAATCATGAAGAAAAGACCAACTGCCCTCATGACAGAAAAGTCATTTGCTAAGTCTAAGCCGAAAGGCAAAGACCGGGATAGCAAGAAGAAATCAGTCATCAAAGGTCCTAAGGTGGAGTATGGTTCCACTAGTGGTATGGCCAAGGTCAAGGGTACGGGAGCAAAGGGAAAGTGTTTCCACTGTGGTATGACGGGACATTGGAGGAGAAATTGTCCACGATTTCTGTCAAAGGAAAAGACCTCAGGTATGATTGAGTTATTTGTTTCTAAATATAGTTTTTCAACTAGTACTTCAGAATCTTGGTTTGTAGACTTTGGTGCAACTAATTACATCAGTAATATGTTGTAGGAGTTACAGGTAACCAGGAGGATTAATGACGGAGAAATCAGTATTAACCTGGGATCGGAAGCTAAGGCAGAAGCAGTGTCAGTAGGAGTAGTAACTTAGTTGCTTTCAAATATTAAGTTGATTTTTGTCAGATACATTATATGTACCGTTTTAAGACGGAATTTTAATTTTCTAGTATGATGAATAAGAGTTATTCTGTTACTTTTGGTAATTAAATCGTCTTAAAGAGGAGCGGTACTCTTATATATTCTGACAAGGTAATCAATGGCTTTTATTTGTTAACTCCCACAATGTATGAGATACATGACGCTGATGCTAATAATAGACCATCATTAAAGAGGTAGTCACCTTCATCTAATCCAACAAATTTTGGCACCCAAGAGGCAAGGTCATATAAACCTAAACAGGATTGACAGGCTAGTGAAAGATGGTATCTTGCCTTCATTGGTGGTAGAATCAATGCCTATCTGCAAATCCTGTCTGGAAGGCAAAATGACCAAAAGACCCTTATTCATCTAAGGGCAGTCGGGCCAAAGATTTATTGGAGTTAGTGTTTACTGATGTGTATGGACTCATAATATTAGAGTGAGAGATTGATACGAGTATTTTATCACTTTCACCGATGATTACTCGAGATATGGATACATATACCTTATGCACCGCAAGTCCGAGATTTTTGAATAGTTCAAAGAGTTTCGAGCGGAAGCGGAAAAGCAATTAGGTAAAAGTATAAATACTCTTCGATAAGATCGATAAGGCGAATATCTCTCCACTAATTTTATGGGATACTTATCAGATTTTGGGATTTGATCCCAATAGTCTGCTCCTGGTTTGCTTCAACAGAACGGAGTAGAAGAAAGAAGGAACAAGACTCTTTTACATATGATCAAGTCTATGATTGAGTTTCTAGGATTACCTATATTTTGGGATATGGAAACTGAAATATATATACTAAACCTCATTCCATCTAACTCTATACTTGAGACTCCCAGGGAGTTATGGACAGGGCGAAAGCCTAGTCTACGACTTTTTCAGGGTTGTCCAGCACACGTGCTGAAGGATAAGACGGATTAGTTGGAATCGAAGTTGGAAGTATATATGTTTATATTCTATCCCAAAAAGGAACTAAAGGTTGGTTGCTCTATAATCCCAGAGAGCAAAAGTGCTTCACAGCACCAATGCGGTTTTCTGGAGGGAGATTATAAAGATTAACTGGAAATCTTTAGAAATGGTTATCTTGGAAGAAATTTAAGAAAGAACAATTCCAAATCCAAGAATAACCAAACTTTAAGAAAATCCGCCATATTTGACCCAGTAGTTACACCAGTGCCTTGTCGTAGTGGGAGTATTGTCAGGACCCTTGACAAATTCTCGGTCTAGGGAAAGTCTTACAAGGCAATTCCGGTGTAACCGGAACAAAATCCCTATAACTATGATAAAGCAGTTAATGACATAGTTTTGGGACGTTGGTTAGATGCTATGAAAGCTGAGGTGGAGTCTTTGTACTCTAATCAGGTCTGGATACTTGTGGGCTTGCCTGCCAATAGCAAACCTATTGGGTGCAAGTGAGTCTACAAAAGAAAATGAGAGCGAGATGGAAGAGTTCCATCCGGATACTCTTATCTATTGCGGTTCATCTCGGTAACGAGATTTGGCAAATGGATATCAAGACAGCGTCTCACGACGGCAATCTTGAGGAAGACATCTATATGATGCAACCAGATGGTTTTATAGCTAATAACCAAGTGCAAAGAGTTTTGCAGGCTGCATAAGTTCATTTATGGATTAAAGCAGGTATCCCGAAACATGAACATCCATTTTGACAAGGAAATCAAGTCACTTGATTTTTGTCAGAATCTGGATAAGTCATGTGTAAATGAAAAGTCAACAACACAGGGTAATTTTTTCTGATATTATATGTCGATGACATCCTTCTCCTATGGAGTGATATAGGGATATCGTCAACAGTAAAAGTTTTGGTTGACTAAGACTTTTGATAATAAAGGACTTTGGAAAAGCCAGGTACATCCTAGGAATCAATTTCCATTGAGACTGGAAAAATAGGATGATAGGCTTATCCCAATGATGTGTACATAGATAAGGTTCTGGTACGGTAAGCTATGCTTTGTACTAGACCGGATATCTGTCACGCAGTATGCCTAGTCAGCAGATATCAGTCTAGCCCAGGTCTTTATCATTGACTGTTGTAAGATGTGTTCTCGAATACTTGAGAAGGACTAGAGATCACATGTTGAGTCATAGCAGTGATGAGTTGATTACCAGTTGGTTACATAGATACTGACTTCTAGTCAGATCAGGATTCCAGGAAATCAATTTCTGGGTATGTGTTTATGCTGTAATTACTTGAGAAGCAATTACGGAAGCAGATTGACTCAAAAGATTCCTTATGGAATTTGAAGTGGTATTTTTGGCAGGACAGCCGATCACAGTTTACTGTGATAACAGTAGGGCAGTCATTAAGTCCAAATAACCCAAGAGCCAAAAGGTACGTACAGAGGAAGTTATACATGGTCAGATAGATTGCGCAGAGAAGTGATGTACGATCACCAAGATAGCCTCTGCAGACACTAGTAGATCCCTTTACTAAGCCTTTGACTACCAAAGTCTTTGAGCAAGATGTAAAGAGGATGTGCATGAGATGTAACTCTAACTGGCATTGAGCCCAAGTGGGAGATTGTTAGTTTTATGGACTCAATCCAGTAGATGATATAATAAAATGATTAATTTCTTTATTTATCAGTATATTCATGTTTTCCTTTCATGAGATGAATGGTGATTTATTATATATATGCACATAACCAATACGAATGACATGATGGTTCATGAGATGAACCGGGGTCCACAAGTATATTAGATGTAACATATGTGTATGGATGAGATCCACATACGGGAGACATGTGTGACAAATCTTATACTTAAAATATATTCACAACCAGTGATGAGACTGGACATCTCATACTGACAAGCTTGCAGTACTTTGATCACTATGAGATAGTGTGACTTGTCTCGATCATCAGAATGGAAGATTCTGGATCATAGTGCTGGTACATTGGATGTATTGAAGGACCATGAGAAGCACCTTATAAACACTGTCTTTATTTTAAGGTCTGCTCTCATAATTCCCTAGCAATAGGCTCTCAATCCTGAGACATTAATGAACTCAAGTTTCTATCTATTCATTTGCTTTGAGTCACCAATGAGTGAGGCCAACTGTAGGTCAACACCTCGGTGATTTGGGTACGTGGTAGTAGAGCTGTGGGAACATTCAATAGTCAAGATGAAATCTATCTCTAATATCCCCTTGTGCCAATTAATGGATTTATCATTGGTAAGTGCGCACCCATTCCGATTAAGAGTTAATTGGAAAGGTACCTATTGATCATTATAATTAATTGGGGCTCAAGGATAATAAGATATGGATCTATTTTGGAAGACAGGTCCAATTGATCCATGGATATTGATAGAGGGGTCTACTTGTGGTAATGAGGAAGTTTAGGGTCTTCTATGTAATATTCCTAAGACTGGAGTTCAATTGCATTTATATAGTGGAGTTATTTGCAATTAACTGTGGGCCCGGATTACACATGAGATGTGGGGTCACGAGTCCCAGTTGGAGCCAGCTTTCTAAGGAATCCCTAGTGGTCCCCACGCTAGCCCAATTATTAGAAAGTATCTAATTCTAGTTGAACTCTAAAAGGAAAGTTACTATTTCTAGTAGAAGTGAGACTTCTAATAGTGGTAATAGTAGACTTACTAATTTTAGTAGAAGTGAGACTTCTATTTTAATTAGAAAGGAATTGGAAAGTTACTAATCATATTTGAAGTGAGACTTCTAATTATGATATAGTAAGTTACTAATTAATTAATGGAAGTAAGACTTCTATTTTAATTAAGAAGAGATAGTTACTAATTTTTGGAAGTAAGACTTCTAATGGAAATTAGTAAGTTGGGCTTGCAAAAGCTATAAATAAAGAGGAGAAGAGGCCTTGGACGTCCCATGCATTGCTCCACACATTGGGATTCACGCCCAAGCCTCCCTAGTGCAATAGTTGCACATGCTCTTCCTCCTCTCCCTCTTCTAGTTCTCTTTCTAGTTCCTCCCTAGAGTTCCTAGTAGTTTTCTCTTGGGGATCCCACCATCTTCTTGAGAAAAAGGAGAATCTAATACGGGTCATAGCGTGGAAGATCAAGAGGTCTTGGAGATCCCTATTTGATTAGTGAAAGCGTTTCATCATCAAAGAAAGACGCAACTCCTCCATTAGAGCACAACCGAGCTCCAAAGGTATAATCCACTTCCTTGCATGTTGTAGATTATTATGGATGCTTGTTAGTTGCTGTTTCTATCTTCTAGATAGATTGTATTTACTGATCATAATGACTGAGATTGAGGACATGGATCTTGGATTGGGTTTTATAGCCTTCTGGATAGTTGATCCCTGCGTCAAGTGGGTCAAAAGTTTTTGAAACCTATCCTAGAGGCCCACCCTATTTCCAACAATTCCTGGACTGCAATGGGATCTAGTGCCTAGTGGCAAAGGTGTACAAGAGGATGTCCCTACTCACTCCTCAGCTTCCAAGTCCCTGTCAATGTTGCACCTAAGTTTTTTCTAAATTTGATAGCTTAAATGAGTCGAGAAAGGGAGATCCACTATTCCCTCTTCTATTTGTCATCATTCAGTGAGCATTTTGTCCACTTTGAAATGGAAAAGACATTCTAATAATTTAGTAATGATTCCATCTATAAGAGGGGGTCTATCTTTGAAACAAATAAATATTATAAGAAAGAAGTGCATGTAAAGATTAATAAGCTCTCCTTTCCCAAAGTGACTTTGTTATGGAAAAGTCATTAATATGTTGATAATGAAGCCGTCTCTCTCTAGTTCCTCTGTTCACTTGAAAGCTGATAAGCGTCAGAAATGGACCTGGGGTTTACAGCAATGATGAAACTGTTGGAAATAGGGTGGGCCTCTAGGATATGTTTTAAAAACTTTTGACCCACTTGACGCAGGGATCAACTATCCATAAGGCTATAAAACCCAATCCAATATCTATGTCCTCAATCTCGGCCATCATGATCAGTAAATACAATCTATCTAGAAGATAGAAATAGCAACTAACAAGCATCCATAATAATCTACAACATGCAAGGAAGTGGATTATACCTTTGGAGCTCGATTGTGCTCTAATGGAGAAGTTGCGTCTTTCCTTGATGATGAAACGCTTTCACTAATCAAATAGGAATCTCCAAGACCTCTTGATCTTCCACGCTATGACCCGTATCAGATTATCCTTTTCTCAAGAAGATGGTGGGATCTCCAAGAGAAAACTACTAGGAACTCTAGGGAGAAACTAGAAAGAGAACTAGAAGAGGGAGAAGAAGAAGGGGCATGTGCAACTATTGCACCAAAAGGGCCTTGGGCATGAATCCCTAGGGTGGAATTATTCATGGACGTCCATGCTCATTTTCCTCCTCTATATATAGCTTTTGCAAGCCCCACTTACTAATTTCCATTAGAAGTCTTACTTCCAAAAATTAGTAACTATCTCTTCTCAATTAAAATAGAAGTCTTACTTCCATTAATTAATTAGTAACTTACCATATCATAATTAGAAGTCTCACTTCAAATATGATTAGTAACTTTCAAATTCCTTTCTAATTAAAATAGAAGTCTTACTTCTACTAAAATTAGTAAGTCTACTATTACCACTATTAGAAGTCCCACTTCAAATAGAAATAGTAACTTTCCTTTTAGAGTTCAACTAGAATTAGATACTTTCTAATAATTGGGCTAGCGTGGGGACCACTAGGGATTCCTTAGAAAGCTGGCTCCAACTGGGACACGCGACCCCACATCTCATGTGTAATCCGAGCCCACAGTTAATTGCAAATAACTCCACTATATAAATGCAATTGAACTCCAGTCTTAGGAATATTACATAGAAGACCCTAAACTTCCACATTACCACAAGTAGACCCCTCTATCAATATCCATGGATCAATTGGACCTGTCTTCCAAACTAGATCCATATCTTATTATCCTTGAGCCCCAATTAATTAGAATGATCAATGGTACCTTTCCAATTAACTCTTAATCGGAATGGGTGCGCACTTACCAATGATAAATCCATTACTTGGCACAAGGGATATTAGAGATAGATTCCATCTTGACCATTGAATGTTCCCACAGCTCTACTACCACGTACCCAAATCACCGAGGTGTTATCCTATAGTTGGCCTCACTCATTGGTGACTCAAAGCAAATGAATAGATAAAAACTTGAGTTCATTAATGTCTCAGGATTGAGAGCCTATTGTTAGGGAATTATGAGAGCAGACCTTAAAGTAAAGACAATGTTTATAAGGTGCTTCTCATGGTCCTTCAATACATCCAATGTACCAGCACTATGATCCAGAATCTTACATTCTGATGATCGAGACAAATCACACTATCTCATAGTGATCAAAGTGCTGCAACCTTGTCAGTATGAGATGTCCGGTCTCATCACTGGTTGTGAAGATATTTAAGTATAAGATTTGCCACACATGTCTCCTGTATGTGGATCTCATCCATACACATGTGTTACATCTAATATACTTGTGGATTCCGGTTCATCTCATGAACCATCATGTCATTCGTATTGGTTATGTGCATGTATATAATAAATCACCACTCATCTCATGAACGGAAAGCATGAATATACTGATAAATAAAGAAATTAATCAATTTATTATATCATCTACTGGATTGAGTCCATAAAACTAACAAATAAACTGCCTTCTATGTGATGCCATGGAATTTATAGATAGTGATTATGTTAGGTTTAAAAGTCAACATGACATGTCACATGACAGAACAATAGATGTTAGGGCTTGAAAAACGGATGATACAATCCGTGAGACAGTAAGGCACCTATATATAGCGAGGCTGCAACTCGCTATAGCGAGGCTGCAACTCGCTATAGCGAGCGAGGCGGACCAAGCCCAATTCGATCCGGTTAGAACTCTTTTAAGAGTTTGAAAAGGGACTTCTCTACTGAATGGTTTATAACTAGGAGTCTTATGCACGAAATTGGGCCTATAAATTGGGTGTTTCTCTCAACCCAAAGAAGACACACAAGAAGTTAATTCTCTATTGATCTGAGATTAGAATACCATAAGAGAGATTTCCTTATTTCTCTAGAGCCATTGAGAGATTGTTCTGAAGGGCTGCTCTAGAAGGTTTTGTTGCTTCTACTCTCTTGTAGAAGATTGATCATCTTGGTTGACAAGGTGCGAGGAGATCAAGTAAGGAGAACGGTGTACGGTGGAAGTCGTGTTAGTGGATTCTATGCAAGAACAACTACGGTCCTTAGGTCGAGGTACAGACTGAGGTAAAGGAGCCTGTGAGTATATCTTGTAAACTGTTCGTGAACTCTTGATTTCTGGTTCGTGGTTTTTCTCCCGGAAAGGGTTTCCACGGTAAAATTTATGTCTGCCTTCTTGTGGTGATTTCTTGGTAGATTTTATTTGCTAGTTCTGTCTGAGTGGTTTATTTCCGCTGCATTGATTTGTTAAATTAGAACTAGTAATTCATTCTAGTGGGTCCTAAAAAACCTTCAATTGGTATCAGAGCGGGTTACACTATTTTATTGTGTTGATCCAAATATTGCTGGAATGAATATCTACCGCGAAGGCACTTCAACTAATAAGCCTCCTCTGTTAGATGGTAGCAATTATGCTTATTGGAAAGCCAGGATGATTGCCTTCTTGAAAGCCATAGATCTGAAAGTTTGAAAATCTGTTGAGAATGGCTATTCCTTGCCCACTTTTAATGCTGATGGGGTAACTGGTCCCAAACCTGAAGATAAGTGGACTAAGGAAGAAGAGTTGGCTGCCACTTGTAACTCTAGGGCTTTGAATGCTATTTATAATGGAGTTAATATGACAGAGTTTCGTAGAATTTCTACATGCACTACTGCGAAAGAAGCTTGGGATATTCTACAAACTATGCATGAAGGGACTGACACTATCAAACAGTCAAAACTTCAGAAATTGTATACAGCCTTCGAAACCATAAAGATGGAAGATGATGAAACTTTTGATGATTTCAATTCGAAGCTGAATGCAATTGTGAATGATACCTTTACTTTGGGAGAACCAATTCCTGAAAACAGAATTGTTAAAAAGATTTTGAGGTTTCTCCCAGAAAGGTTTGATGGAAAGGTTGTGGCCATAGAGGAAAATAAAAATTTGAATACGCTCAAAGTTGATGAGTTGGTTGGCAACCTACAAACTTTTGAAGCAAACCTTAGGTCAAATGGGAAGACAAAATCTCAAGGTATTGCTTTGAAAGCGTTCAAGGAATCATTCAAGAAAGCGTCCAATGAATTATATAAGAAAGCTGCAAGCGATTCAGATTCCGATTCAGAGGAAATTGATCCCCAAGTTGCTGTACAGTTCATGAAACAATTTAAGCTTTTCATGAATGGGGCAGAAAACCAATGCGAAGATCCCTAAAAATCCTAGAAAGAAGAAATCTTTTAAAGGGATTCCATGTTATGAGTGTCAAGGCTATGGACACATTGCTAATGACTGCGGAAATAAAAAATCTAAAAAGAAGGCCTTGAATACTACTTGGGAAGATGACACTTCTGATGAGAATGATGAAAATCTTGAGTCTGACAAGTCTGACACTGGCAAGGGGAAGCTTATTGCTTTTATGGCAACTTCTAGTTTTGTTGCTTCTCATGTTTCTTCTGAAGCTGAGACTGATCACGATACTGAGTCAGAGGAATAACCAGATTGGAAAGCTGAATATGAAACACTTTTCAAGAAAACCATGAAGATGGTTAAAGTGAATGAAAAAGTGGCTATTAATTGGCAAATGTCTGAATAGCAGAATTCCTCCTTGAAAGCTGAACTTGAAGATTCACTTGCAAAAGTACAAAAATTGGAGGATGAAAATAACAAGTCGGCTGACAAATTAACTGCAGAATCACAAAAGTGTGACTTACTTGATTCTGATATGAAGACTTTGAAAGCAAAGAATTCTGATCTGAATGGAATACTCAAGATGGTTCTATCTAAGTTAGACACTGCTAAACCTTCATTGAACATGATGAATACCGGGTCTTAAAAATTAGATGACATCTCGTGCAGTCAAAAGGCAAACACTGACAAGCATGACATTGGCTACGCTAACGGAGCATCCACTTCAAATGTCAAATGTAATAATTGTTTTGTGAAAAAATCAGTTATTACTAATCCTGTTGTTAGTGTTGTAAAGAAAGCTCCAAAGAAGCATAATGTGTCACGTCCTGAACGAATCCTCACCTGTCATCATTGTGGAATTAAAGGACACATTCGACCCCATTGCAACAAGCTGCGAAGTTTACCGAATCAAAAGCAATGGAAAACGCAGAAGACTGAGCTGAAAGAGACGAATATCAAAGCTGTCTGGGTCAAGAAAGAAGACCTCTCTTCTGTATTGGTACAAACTTTGCTGAAATATTTAAATTTACAAGTGTGTGTGCCTAAGCTTCATCACCCCTGATCTGCAAGATCAAGCCCCCACCCCAGTGTTGATACGAAGATCATATTGAAGGGGAGTCAATATTGAGGGGGAGCTACTGCATTCAGATTGATAGAAGCTGCATGATAATATTTGTTTGTCAATTATGGACAAAAACAGGGGGAGAAGAATGGAGCTAGGGGGAGCTTTACAAGCCAAGGCAATTCAAGATTTGAGATTTCAAGCAAAGGCAATACATGATCTACAGAGCTGAATTTTTTTGATTTTTTTGTTTAAAATTCAATGTATTTTGGGTTTTACTTTTGGGTAGATCGAATTGTATTTTTCTAGGAATTTTTTCCAAGAATTGCCAAAAGGGGGGATTGTTAGGTTTAAAAGTCAACATGACATGTCACATGACAGAACAATACATGTTAGGGCTTCAAAAATGGATGATACAATCCGTGAGACAGTAAGGCACCTCGCTATAGCGAGGGTGCAGCTCGCTATAGCGAGCGAGGTGGACCAAGCCCAGTCCGATCCGGCTAGAACTCTTTTAAGAGTTTGAAAAGGGACTTCTCTTCTGAATGGTTTATAACTAGGAGTCTTATGCACGAAATTTGGCCTATAAATTGGGTGTTTCTCTCAACCCAAAGAAGACACACAAGAAGTTAATTATCTCTTGATCTGAGATTAGAATACCATAAGAGAGATTTCCTTGTTTCTCTAGAGCCATTGAGAGATTGTTCTGAAGGGCTGCTCTAGAAGGTTTTGTTGCTTCTACTCTCTTGTAGAAGATTGATCATCTTGGTGGACAAGGTGCGAGGAGATCAAGTAAGGAGAACGGTGCACGGTGGAAGTCGTGTTAGTGGGTTCTGTGCAAGACCAACTACGGTCCCTAGGTCGAGGTATAGACTGAGGTAAAGGAGCCTGTGAGTATATCTTGTAAACAGTTCGTGAACTCTTGATTTCTGGTTCGTGGTTTTTCTCCCGGAAAGGGTTTCCACGGTAAAATTTGTGTCTGCCTTCGTGTGGTGATTTCTTGGTAGATTTTATTTGCTAAATCTGTCTGAGTGGTTTATTTCCGCTGTATTAATTTGTTAAATTAGAACTAGTAATTCATTCTAGTGGGTCCTAAAAAACCTTCAGATTATAATTTGTATGGAAAACCCATCTATCGTCAATTTTTTGAGGTCCCAATGAAGTGCTTTCTACTATCCATGTTTAAGCTCTTTCTTTCCATTCCGATACTACTAATAAGGAATGCATAGAGAACAACATTGCTCTTCTGTGCAGTTTGAAGAGGTTTCAGGTTTTAAGATCTGTACTGCCAAACCCAGGAACCAACTTGGCAAATAGTCCAACGTTTAAACTATGTGGGGGATAACTGGAGCACGACCTCGGTACATATAGCTCTCGTCTCGGCACACGGGTCCCATCTCAGCACATTGATCTCGGCCGCGCGCCAATAACGAGTCTCGTCTCGGCACTTTGGCCTTATAGAAATTGTGAGTCCGAATAGGAGAGGACCTTTGTTACAAATATGATTAAAGAAAGCAAAAATGAATTGTTTATACACTGACGCTGACAACCATTGCTTTATTATATTCGAAATAGCGTGTTCCTTGTCGGTTCGGCAGCAGTGACACGTGCGACTTCACCATGTCATTTGTCCCTTATCCCAATCTTGTTTTCCACTCAGCAGTTCGGCAGCGGTGACATGTTCCAATTTGCCATCAGAGCCCCGTCTCGACAGAACAGGGTCCTCGCCTCGGCCTCGGCATACTCCATTTCGGCAGACCTTGGAAGCGGTCTCGGCCTCGGTAAAAAGCATGAATACCGACAGCCTCAGTGAAAACACATCATAGAAATGTGTAATAATGACAAGGGCATTTATTGCTCCACCGCCCATATCTCTGATAGAAGCGGCTTCCACCACTCCCAAAGCGCTAGGATATGGCCTGATGAGATAAGTGGGCTACGATGAGACTGTCATTGATGTCAAAGTAGGTTGCGATGGGACTGCGCCTCCTTAGTACCTGACAAGGTGGGCAATGACAAGATAGTCAACCACCTCCTTGCCCCCTCTTTTCTTCTATATAAGTTCAGCCACAGCTCCAGAGCAAAGGGGGCCCAACGAATACACCACATGCTGGTATGCCATCTTCTTCTCCAAAAATCTCCATCCTACTGTTCAGTTCTTATACTAACTTAGGCATTGGAGAGCCCTGTGCTGCCAAAGCCAGGACTGTTCGTTTCTCTCCTCTTAGGATTTTAGTAGTAAATCTCCATCAGTCCCTTTGGATAAGTCCTATCAGGCACCCCCTAATCTTGTGAGTTACATTTTTTGCACTTACAATTGGCGCCGTCTGTGGGAAACGGCTACAAAAAGTCATCTTCCTAAACACCATGCATCGAAGAACTAGAAAGAGGAAAGAGCCAGCAAGCTTGCACTCTCAGTGAGGTTCATCTCCAAAAGGGGTGACAGCACCTTCCTGGCGAGACAACCTTCAACGAGGCAAACTCCGTCATTAGATGGACGACGAAAACAACCTGCTTCTCGCGAGGGTCAAGGCCCGAAGCCTTATCATCCAAGAGTAGGACAAACTGATTCGTCAACTACAACAGCAGCTACAGGAAGGAGAGGCGACCTCAACTCCATCCTCCCAATCTCCTTCAACTTTGAAGAAACAAAGGCAGAGATCAGGAGTCAATGCTCATCTGAATGAATGGCTCAATCGACGAGTCGGGTGAATAGTACAGCAGACCATGGAAACAGCTGGTCTCAATCTCACCCGAGATCCGCCACACCCCTACTACTCTGATCTCAGAACGACTCCCTTCTCTCCATAAATCAAGAATTTCTCCCTCCCTAAAGATTTCAGCGTTCCGAGGTTCATCCTCTAAGGCGGGACCTCGGACCTAACAGCACACCTCCGACACTTCACTCAGAGAATGTCAATATGGGGCAGCATCGGTCACCTGAACTGCAGAATTTTCTCTTCCAGTCTCGGAGACCTCCCCCTGAGGTGGTTCTGCGCACTCCCGCAAGGATCAATTACAAATTGGCAGCAGCTCTAGAATTCCTTCATGGTGAAGTTCCAAGCTCACAAGGCCATCCCGAGGTCGCACACCGACCTGATGGCCCTCAGAATGAAACACACAGAGATTGTCACCCAGTTTGCCAAAAGGTTTTGGACTGTCTATAGCCAAATCGAAAGCGCCTCAGATACAATAGCAGTCATCTCCTTCTACCAAGCTCTTCTGCCAGGCGAGGAGATTCGGAGAGACTTGGCCTTGCACCCTGCAGTCACGATGATGGCATTGATGGCCAGGGTGAACCGGTTCGTCATGCAAGAAGCAGACGAAGCCTGAGCTCTAGAACGCTTTGACCTCTACGAAAGCAACCAGGTGATCTCCAGCTCGGCAGATGTCTCCAGCTCGCCCGAAGTCTCCTCTAGCTCGGGAGGCAGCTAGATGTCTCCTATCACCACTTAGCTTTGATGGCCCGTCAGCTTCGATGGCTCGATCCTCTACCATCCAACGACACGATCCTCTACCATCAGCTTCGATGGCGCTGTCAGCTTCGAAGAGTGCCATGGAGATTGCCTCAGGGTCAGTACATACCACCCAGGCATGAATCCATTTCGGTAACTGATGAGATTGCCTCAGGGTCGGTACATACCACCCATGCATGAAACCATTTCGGCAACTGATGAGATTGCCTCAGGGTCGGTGCATACCACCCAGGCATGAAGCCATTTCGACAACTGATGAGATTGCCTCATGGTCGGCACATACCACCCAGGCATGAAGCCATTTCGGCAACTGATGAGATTGCCTCTGGGTCGGTACACACCACACAGGCATAAAGCCATTTCGGCCATTGAGATTGCCTTCGGGTCGGTACACACCACCCAGGCATGAAGCTATTTCGGCCAAAGAGACTGTCATCGAGTTCATACACCCAGGCTTCTCTGGTCTCGGCACTTTGGCCTCACAGAACTCGTGAGTCCCAGCATGAGAGAACTTTTGTTGAGAATATTATTAAAGAACTCAAAAGCAAGTCCGAGTTCTTTATGATTCTTTATGCGCCGGTTTTTGACACCTGTGCCTTTCTTTATCAATTTCTAAACCATGTGCTTGTCCCTGATCGGTCTCGGCTGGTCGTGGTTGTGTGTCCCATTTCGGTCTCGGCAACAGGTGTAAATACGAAGAAAGGTTTTCATGATATTTCAGCTTTCGACCTCAGCGAATTAGTAAAACTCCAAGAGGTCAAAAGCTGGGGGACTTTGTGTGGGGGATAACCGGAGCACGACCTCAGTACATATAACTCTCGTCTCGGCACACGGGTCCCATCTTGGCACATTGATCTCGGCCGCGTGCCATTAACGAGTCTCGTCTCAACACTTTGGCCTCACAGAAATCATGAGTCCGAATAGGAGAGGACTTTTGTTACAAATATGATTAAAGAAAGAAAAAATGAATTGTTTATACACTGACGCTGACAACCATTGCTTTATTATATTCGAAATAGCGTGTTCCTTGTCGGTTCGACAGCAGTGACACGTGCGACTTCACCATGTCATTTGTCCCTTATCCCGATCTCGTTTTCCACTCGGCAGTTCGGCAGTGATGACATGCTCCAATTTGCCATCAGAGCCCTGTCTCGACAGAACAGGGTCCTCGCCTCGGCCTCAGCATACTCCATTTCGGCAGACCTTGGAAGCGGTCTTGGCCTCGGTAAAAAGCATGAATACCGACAGCCTCAGTGAAAACACGTCATAGAAATGTGTAATAATGACAAGGGCATTTATTGCTCCACCGCCCATATCTCTGACAGAAGCGGCTTCCACGACTCCCAAAGCGCCAGGATATGGCCTGATGAGATAAGTGGGCTACGATGAGACTGTCATTGATGTCAAAGTAGGCTGCGATGAGACTGTGCCTCCTTAGTACCTGACAAGGTGGGCTATGACAAGATAGTCAACCACCTCCTTGCCCCCTCTCTTCTTCTATGTAAGTTCAGCCACAGCTCCAGAGCAGGGGGGGGGGGGGGGGGGGGGGGGCAACGAATACATCACATGCTGGTACGCCATCTTCTTCCCCAAAAATCTCCATCCTACTGTTTAGTTCTTATACTAACTTAGGCATCGGAGATCCCTGTGCTGCCAAAGCCAGGGTCCTCTGACTGTTCGTTTCTCTTCTTTCAGGATCTTAGCAGCAAAATCTCCATCAGTTCCTTTGGATAAGTCCTATCAGGCACCCCCTAATCTTGTGAGTTACATTTTTTGCACTTACATAAACATAAGCAGAACTCATGTTCAATTATTAATGTCATAGCCTAAAACAACATAAAATAAATACATTCACATAATCATTACGTTACAATGGAGAAACTTAGTACCTAAATAAAAATGAATAGCCTTTTTGTCTAAAAAAAGGAAATGACAAGAAAATGCACTATTTTTTCTCTGTCTTAAATTTGGTTACAGCCTGTTTGGCCTCCACAAGTGAAAATCTGGATCCATTCGCCTGAAAAGGACCAAATAGGTCTGAAATCTGGACCAAAGTTTTATTTAAGGTAGTTCCAATATGTCATCTAACAAACTGGGTAGTTTCAGTACGTTTGGCCCAAACAAACCAAAGTTAATTACTAAGTTAAATAATGCCTTACATGGGTGCACGACAAGCAGTGACTGAACAAATGGGATATCATCCTTACAAGGAATTTCCAAGTCAAGAAAAAGAGGTTAGATGAGAACTATACTATAATGTTTGTAGTCTATATGGGCTAGATAAGAGAACAATTGCTGACGTTGAGAACTTGAGGCAAAAGATGCAATTCAAACATTTTTTAAGGAAAAAATCAAGGTATTGAATAACCTGACAAAATATCCAAAATCCTTTTTTATAATCAACAAATAATCCTTTTTCTTAAAAAAAATAAGTATCAAGGGAAAGTTAACTAGAAGAGAATGATGTACAGACCTCATCTATGCTCCTTGCAGTTTGGACTCTATCATTGTGCGTGCCTAAATAATTACAGACTTGTTTGGACGAATATAAAATTTCTTGGGAAAGATCAGATGCCTGAAACCTGAAAGGAAAGAGAGAAAACAACGATCAAAGGCCCTGGCCGCTCTCGGCGTAAGACACTCCGATGACTAAGTTAGTTCAGTAACTTCACAAAGGATATGAGAGGGAAATAGAGCTTTTGGTGTATGAGTATGAGTGTGCGTATGCGTACCTTCCCTAGATTAGCTCTTTGTATATATAGGCAGGGAGTCCTTTGACTCTTGTC
Source organism: Litsea cubeba (assembly GCA_012931725.1). NCBI lineage: Eukaryota > Viridiplantae > Streptophyta > Magnoliopsida > Laurales > Lauraceae > Litsea > Litsea cubeba. The sequence goes on from CM022948.1 coordinate 20,351,415, forward strand.
CTGATCCTTAGGGGGTAGAGTCCGATCGGACCTTACCTTTGACTTCTTGGTAGAGTCTCATCGGACCTTATCCTGTTGACTTAATGGCAGAGTCCCATCGGGCCTTACCTTGTATTTTTGGTAGAGTCCCATCGGACCTTACCTGGGACCTTACTCTAATTTCTTAATGATTGTGAATCCCGCTCTTTCAGGGATTATAGACGTAACCACCGGATAAGAATAACTTTTTATCTCTTTCTGATGCATGTCCTTGTCTCTTCACACGTTCTGTAACGTGGTTGAGTCTTCAGTCGTAACTGATTAAGAGCTAGTGCTCATCTCGGTTAACCAAACTAAAGATGGTACCGAGGTCAAGAATGACCTTAATATGGAAGCATTCTGGCACTATTGTAGAGATGCATTAGATCGAGACCGAGATATGCCTAGCCAGCAGTACTTTTACCGAAACTAGGATAATCTCGGTATCGCCTAGCCAGTACTTCTACCGAAACTAGGATGATCTCGGTATCTTGAAAATATCCCACACAATCATGCATCACATGCCAGTTGGGTTCAATAACCTGAAATAGTGCACATGATTCTGTTTCAATGACACGCTTTGGTCAACACCGAGTGTGTTATTGATGCAAAGACTGGGTGGAGTGATGCAGCCAGACTCGTGGCCCATATGTAGGACCCAAGAAAGGGAGTCTAATGACAGGATGTCCAAAGACAAATGATTCCATCTTCATCTAGGATTTTGTTTATTTATTTCTTTAATGAGTTGTCATTAGGATTAGTTTCCTACTTCCACCGGGAGTCCTTGATTTAGAATTTATAAGCATTGTAGAACACTAGAATGATTTTTTAGAGATTAATGATATTTTCCTTTGTAGATTGATATTTTCCTTTGAGGTTCGTCCCTCCTTGAGAGAGTCTCTTGGAGGCATCTTTTTTTGTGCTTGTGACACTATAAAGTGTTGAGGAGTGGGCTCCACCCAAGGGAGAATATTAAAAAGTATTTATGCTGCCTGTACTAGCGCCTCGAGGTTTTGGTAGGAATGACTAGCTAAAGAAATTTAAAATGGTATTAGAGCCAACTGGTTGCAGGTTTGAATCCCAGAAGGAACGACTCGGCGCAAAAAAAAAAAGGAAATGTGTCGCTAAATGTGTGCCAACCGGACTCCACCTGAGGGGGAGTTTTAAGGAGTGAGCTCTACCCAAGGGGAAATATTAAAAAATATTTCTGCCTCTACAGGTTTTGGTAGGAATGACTAGCTAAAGAAATTTAAGATAAAATTCGGATTTTGATTCAAACCCTATAGCAGTAATATTGTTACCAATATAATAGCCAAATCATCAGAAAGCGTTGTGCAGCGATGAGGGGTCAATGAATTCTTGAGTTGATCTCCTTCTTCCTCCATCCTTTATATAAAATTTTTAAAATTTTCTTCAATTTTCGTCACTCCAGAGAAGCCCCCAAATCCAAACCCTCAAAACCCCACCAAACCCTTCAATTCTTTATTCCAAGACAAGCCTAACCCATACCTAATCACAAATCCTAAGTTTCTCCACAAAAATCCGTCAAAGCATCAACCTGCAGTCTGAATTTCGCTTTTTTGTCAATTTCACAAATTGCTACAATATCTGTACAACAGCTAAAGAAACCCCTAAAGTGTCTAGGCCCAAAATAATCCCAACCTATAACCCTTCAAACTCCTTCGGCCTTTTCATCAAATCCATACCCATTAGAACCCCAAATCACTACCCACAACCAGCCCTACTTTTCTATTTGAAAATTCTCCCTCCCTATTTAAACTACTCAAAGAAAACCCGTATTGAACCTCCCCCTCAAAGCATTCTCAAACCATAATTAATCCTATTCAAACCATAGCCCTTTCACCTGCAAATCTAGTCCCAAAATTGTCACGACTCGAGCCCGAGATAAACATTTAAATCGAGTTAAATCCCAAATCGCCACATATTTACTCCCGTGAAATTTACTCATAAACTTCACAAGGGATAACAAATCATACATTATGCGGAATATAAACAAAACTTATTTACATTATGAATAATAAACATTCTTTAACAATTCTTATACTACTTTATTCTCACTCAACTAGTCCTTCGGGAGAAACATTATTCATTGTTTCCACTGGTGCTGCAACCTCTGAAGGACCGGTAATGGTAGCTGTGCCTGTAATGCCATCAATAACACTGTGAATTCACAATTCAGCAATGTATAAACAGACGATTTCATATGCTAATCATATTTTCAATCTGTCTAATTAATCATTAGACTTAAATATATAAACAATGATAATCTGTCTAATTCAATGTTAGACAAAAATCAATAACAAGAACATTACTAATGACATTAATAGTATGAGTCTTTATTAAACTTTGGCAACTACCATAGTATTTCTTTTCACATCGCATATTCCTAAACAAAAGGAAGGAATCACATCTTTCATACGAAAGGAATTGCATATCGCATCTTTCTAAACAAAGAAAGGAATCACATATCGCATCTCCCTAACAAAAGGAGGAATCGCATCTTTCATAAACATAAAAAAAGGAATCATATCGCATCTTCCTTATGGAAGGAATCATATCGCATCTTCCATACGGAAGGAATCATATCATTAAGTAGTGCCAGACTTAAATTCTAAAATTTACTGACTGACGGTCAGCTCATCGGTTAACCCTTGGTTAACCGACACTTGTCGGTTCAGTTGTCGGTTAGGTCTCGGTTCGAAAACCAGAGACATATTTTTCCCCATTTATACAGCGTCGGTTAAGTTGTCAGTTCACGCGTTGGTTGACCGATGTATACTTGTCGGCTGACCGATATGTATTGGTCCGGGTCTCGGTTTGAAAACCAGAGACACGTTTTTCTTCATTTTACAATGTCGGTTAGGTCGTCGGTCATCTTGTCGGCTGACCGACACTGCCCAGAATTTCTGCAGAACGCAGAATTTATTTCAGAATTCTGTTTTCTCCATTTTATTTCCAACCTGCACAACTACTTGAAACCTCCTTATCCTTTCTCAAATATCATTTACAAATCAAATAATACTTCTAATCCATGTAAACATCACTCAATCCATTCAATTCCATTTAATCAAATCAATTCTATTCTATCAAAAAAAGGGTTCAACACCTTATCTCTTATAAAATAGAGAGGAAGCCATATTAATTAACATGTGAAACATGGAGATCTGTTATACTTGCCTTTCACTTGATTTAATACAGATTCCTCTTTCTCTGCAGCTTCTCCTTGAGCCTTAAGATAAAGAAACCCAAAGATTCATTTAAGAAATCCAAGGAAGAAGATGAAGTTCCACTTTCAAATCACTTGCAAACCACACAGCACTAGATAGAAAAACAAGGAAAGAAGAAGAAACGAAGAGGAAGAAGAAGGGAGGAAGGAATAGGATGGAGAAGCAGCTGCTGGCATGCTCTCCTTGAATCCTTCTCACGTTTCCAGCTCTTGCTTTCTCTCAAGCTTAGTCATGATGCAAAATTGCATTTAAACCCCCATTCATTCACTTATTCTCATTTTGAATCTAAATCTCAATTTAATTAATTTAATGCCTTCCAAATCATCTCATCAGACTTTAATAATTCATTTGACATTAACTTGACTCAATTTAATCACTAACAATATTTTAACCGGCTAATCACGCTTAATGTCACATTAATCTTGCTTAATTAGAGTTAATCGAGATTAACTCGCGATGGGGTGTAACAAAAATTCACAAAACCAGTTGTTAGAATACAACGGTCATTCAAAACGGCACCTAACCCTGTCGAGTGCCGTTTCCTAACACCCCACAATCTGATCCCAACCTTTCCTAACACTGCTTTTATTTTCTACAGACGGGGCCTATTTTGGCAACAAATTAAGCTTTGATGATGATGAAAATGAATAATCAGTACTGTAAATCATACCAAGCCATCTTATCTGGAAACTGATGATTGTAGGATCATCATAAAATGGCCTATACATGATATGGCGTTTTCATTGGATCAACAGTCTGGATGGCCAGAAAATGAGAAGTCCATAAAATACTGTGCATATCCTCTATTTGCGGATTTATGACTCCTATGAAGTGAGCTATATACAATAACTTGCCTCAAAGGTTAAATAGTGCAAAAGACTATTAATAAACTTAAGCATGCTTCGGCAGAGCACTGAAGATTGGGAGATGGCTGTTCCAAATGTGTTAACGAGACGGACACCCTGCAAGAATATATCAACCCATTTAAACAGCAAACAAGAAATTAACCGTCAAACATGTAACGCAAAAGAAGTGCACCAGTCAACATACTTGATGTACTTGCCATGCTCCACAAAGTTGGCAGTGGACATATGATTACAATGAAATAGGAAGCGGAAAATCAACTGATACTTTGTTAAGGCATTTCTTGAAATAATGAGGGACAATGGCCATTGAACCTATATAAGTACCAAAATATATAACTTGAGTAACATGAATGAAGCACTATAAGCTCCTGCACCACAAACAAGTAAAGTTTGCTGTACTGCAATTTATACATGAGTGGCCCAAGGTTCAAATTCATACCTATTGTGATATTGGCTATATATGCGCTTCGACAGGTAAGCATGAATGGAGGATGCACAAAAACCCAATCAAAGTAGAAGATCTTAACCCTTCTTTCTCTTTGTTTCTAGCATTGTTTTTAAAAATATTTAGGGCTTACACCCTGGGGAGAGGCTTCCCCAATATGCCACAGGGTTCAAGTTTGAGGCATGGTTTGCATTTGGGACTTGTGCCTTACTGTATGAAGCAAATTTGAGGCGTCCACCTCACATAAAAAATGTGCTTCAGTCACAACTCCATGCTAGGGAATGTATGCCCCATTAAAATATCTTGTCTTTAAGAATAAGGTCGGAGCAAGTCCTGTACTTCTAAAAGCATAAAAGTTTCTTTATTTAAAATTAAGATTATATACCGGGGTTAAGTTGATTATAACTGTAAGGTATAAAAGTAAAAAAAGGCTGCAGATGCCTTAATAAGATGTCAGGTCCTATCCCGAGGCAGAGACATGCCTCGATATAGCGAGGGTGAAGCTCGCTATAGCGAGGGTAGCGCATGTAGTAGAGTTGGTTCCGGACTGAAAGAAGAAATTTGGAAAAGGACTCTATTCTTAGTGGAATATTTCAAGGAGTCTTATGCACGAATTTGGGGCTATATATTGGGTGTTTCTCACAACCCAAAGGGAAGAAATAAAGAAAATAGATCATCTCTCAAGTTCTGAATTAGTGATCAAATTGAGAGAAATTTTCTCTAGAGATTTTTGAAGAGTTGTGCTACCAAGTACTTTAGAGAGCAAGTTTCTTCTGCATCCCTTGTAGAAGATCATCTTCTTGCGTAGAAGATTTGAGGAGTCAAGTGCTGGGTCTATTGCAATCAACGGTGTGATGTCGTTGAAGCGTGATGCGACACAAGGTAACTTCAGTCTTTAGATAGAGGATATCTAGGGAACAAAATCTAAGCTTCTTGTAATTGCGAGATTCATAGTGTTTGATTAGATGCACTTCGGATCGGTGGTTTTTTTATCTGGTTTGGGTTTTCCACCTTAAATTTGGTGTCATTGTGGTGTGTACTTGTGATTTTATTTCCGCCGCGTAGTTTATTATTTTTTGCACACTAGTGGGTTGATTTATTGAGTGGACCAATCTAGAGATCTCAAACCCTAAACCCTCAATTGATATCAGAGCGGGTTACACTAATTTGCTGTGTTTAATCTAAAGAGATTTCTTGAATGGTGTTCAATCGAGAAGGGACATTAACTTCTTAGCCCCCTTTGCTAGATGGTTCTAATTATGCATATTGGAAGCAAAGGATGATTGGGTTACTTAAGTCCATTGATGATGATGTTTGAGATATTGTTTAGGAGGGCTACTCCAGACCAACAATTGTGGTTAGTGGGCAAACTGTTCATAAGCCTAAAGCCGAATGAACTAAGGATGAGAAGCATGCCTCGAATTGTAATAACAAGGCAGTTAATAGTATATACAATGGAGTGTCTGCTGAAGAGTCTCGTAGGATTTCCACTTGCAAAACTGCAAAAGAAGCGTGAGAATTCTTACAGACAGTGTATGAGGGTACAGACACGGTGAAGCAATCTAAATTGCAAAGGCTGACTAAAGAATTTGCAAAGGTTGATTTATTGAGTGGACCAATCTAGAGATCTCGAACCCTAAACTTGCTCTAATTCAATTTTCAATGCAGAATTTTCTTCTTGAGCAGCCTGAAGCTTGATAATAATCTTGTTGCCATACTTTGTCATCTTGACACAATCAGCATATGTAGCATGATACAACTCTTCATAATCTTTCTCTTGATCTGACATCTCATCATCATGATCTTCATCAGTATTATTGTCAGACAAAGACTTAGTTATGAAAGCCACAAACTTGTCATTCACAGTTTCAGAATTTTCAATTGAAGGATATTGTTCTTCTTCTTATGACTGTTCCTCCCAAGTTGTGTTGAGAGCCTTTTTCAATGCACCCTTTTTTTCTTGTTGGCACACTCACTAGCATAGTGACCATAGCCGTGACACTCAAAACACTTAGTTCCTTTTGCAGAATCCTTCTTCTCAAATTTAGAACTCCTTCCACTCGACTTGTTTTGACTTCATGTACTTCTTGAAACAATTAAACATTTCAGCCATCACATCTTCAGCCTTAGATTCAGAATCAGAACCAGACTCAGTTTTCTTTTTAGGTTTCTTTCTTGATTCTGAGTTGGCTTTCATAGCAATACCTTTCTCTTTTGATTTTCCTTTATCCAAACAGTTTGCTTCAAAGGTTTGAAGATTTCCAACCAACTGGTTTACCTTTAGGGTATCAGGATTCTTATTTTCTTTAATAGCATCAACTTTAGAATCGAACCTCGAAGGTAGAGACCTCAGAATTTTCTTGACAATCTGTTTTCTTGAGTTTCCTCACCTAGATTGAAAACAGAATTGACAATATCATTCATTTTTGCATAAAATTAATCAAAGGTCTCATCTTCTTCTATCACGATGGTTTTAAATTCTTTAGTCAGCCTTTGCAATTTAGATTGCTTCACCGTGTCTGTACCCTCATACACTGTCTGTAAAACTTCCCACGCCTCTTTTGTAGTTTTATTAGTGGAAATCCTACGGAACTCTTCAACAGACACTCCATTGTATATACTATTCACTGCATTCTTATTACAATTGAAGGCATGCTTCTCATCCTTTGTCCATTCAGCTTGAGGTTTATGAATAGTTTGTCCACTAACCACAATTGTTGGTCTGGAGTAGCCTTCCTCAACAATATCCCAAACATCATCATCAATGGACTTAAGGAATCCAATCATCCTTTGCTTCCAATATGCATAATTAGAACCATCTAGCAAAGGGGGTTTAGAAGTTGATGTCCCTTCTCGATTGAATACCATTCTAGAAATCTCTTTAGATCAAACACTGCAAATTAGTGTAACCCGCTCTGATACCAATTGAGGGTTTAGGGTTCGAGAACTTTAGATTGGTCCATTCAATCAATCAAACCAAAAGTTTGCAAAAAATAATAATCTACGCAGCGGAAATAAAATCACAAGCACACACCACAAGGACATCTAATTGGGTAAAAAACCACTGGTCCGAACTGGATCTAATCAAACACTATGAATTTCGCAATTACAAGAAACTCAGATTTCTTCCCTAGATATCCCCTATCTAAAGACTGAAGTTACCTTGTGTCGCATCACGCTTCAACGACATCACACCGTTGATTGCAACAAATCCAGCGCTTGACTCCTCAAATCTTTTACGCAAGAAGATGATCTTCTACAAGGGATGCAGAAGAACCTAACTCTCTAGAGTACTTGGCAGCATAACTCTTCAAAAAATCTCTAGAGAATATTTCTCTCAATTGGATTACAAATTCAAAACTTGAGAGATGATCTGTCTTATTTTGGGTTGTGAGAAACACTCAATTTATAGCCCCTAATTTGTACAAGAGACTCCTAATAATATTCCACTTAGAATAAGAGTCCATCTCAAATTTCTTCTTAGAGTCCGGAATTAACTGGGCTCACATCACCGTTCTCGCTATAACAAGAAGGAGTCTCGCTATAGCAAGACCACTTACTGCCTCATCAACGATTTCTTGAGTCCTGACAAGATGGGACTGACATGACAAGTCTGCTGCAACCTTTTATATTCTAACACAACCCATTCGGTCACTACTGTATATAAAACGTAAATCGAACCTGTTGTTTCTCTACAGAAATATCATCAGGACTTTTAACAGGCTCATCTCAAGTTATATTCATAAAATGAACCAAGAAATCAACCTGTGAGGCAATTGACAACACATTGAGTCAAAATAAAAGAAATCAAAAAGTTCATGTGGTGGATGGGACACTCCCCAAAAAATTCCTCGTGAGATGATTCTTATCATCCAATTATAGAATTATCTTTATGAAAGTGCCATTGGGTCTCTAGGAGTCCCATGTAACCAAGGTTTTTTTTTTTTTTCCTTTTTTAAAATCCATATAAATTTTATTCTGAATAATAACTGTAGTGAGACAGTGCAACAAGTTGGTCATATTTTCCTCTTCTTTTCTTCTTCGTTGTTCTATTTCTTAAGAACCTAGCAAGGAAATGGTTTTCAGCTTTTAGTGTAAGAGCAGATCTCACAACAGATCTCAGAAGTTTCTAGCAAGCGCAGGTTTTAGGAATAGGGCTGACATCAGCTGGTGTAAACTAGAACTGAATCTTTTTAGAAATTAGTACCATCTGAGTTGCCCAGGCACTAGAGATTCATTGTGATTTTAGTATAATTTTGCGAAGTTGTTTTGGATGTGCATGAGTTAGAAAAATGGCCTGTTCTGGGGTTTTGCATTGTCACAACAATCTAGGACTGTTTGATGTCATTTCACCTACCTTCTAGTTGTATTACACTGTTAAGAGTTGAATGAAATTGATTGTGCTGTTATTATAATTTTTATTTGAAAGTATGTTTTTTCAATTAGGGGGGGGGGGGGGGGGGTAGCCAATTTTTACTAGGGCAATACAATTAGGTGTGCTCGTGGGCCGGCCCAGCGAAGAGACTGATCCGGGCCCACCCTGCCATTGGCTGTGTTTGCATTAAGTGATAGAAAGCCCAGACCAGGCCCGGCCTGTGTAAGCAATGCGTGTAATTTAATCTTATTAGTCGAAATAATTGCCCTAATCCTTAAAAAATTGAGGAAAAGCCCGGTTCAGCATGGCTGATTGATTAAATGGGTGCAACGGGCCTGACTTTTGTGGGCCGTGTCGTGCTTGAGCCAGACCCGGGCCAGTGTTTCTAATGTCGGGCCTGGACTGCATATGCCTTAGCTCGGCCCATGAACACCCCTACATACAATCACGGCCCTAAAGATTTTTGCCATGTACATGAAGATGAGAAGCTTGATGGTTAATATTTTTTGATAGTATATTGAACGATAAGATAAATGCCGAAATTGGCTTATATATCAAACATAAAAACAAATGATTGCTAGCCAAAAGGTCCCACGGAAGTCAAAAACAAACTTTATTAAATCATTTCCTATTTATGAACCACCGGATAGACGATGTATTCCTGCTCATACATAAGTATTGGCGAAAATGGATTGAAAATTATCCAAATAAGTTGAAGGTTCGATTCTGATCAACCTCGATGTTTACTGTTGACATTATCACGATGCTAGCAATCCAACTTGCTTGCACTATCTTCCATCTCAATCATCTAAGGGAGCGTTGCACATCAAGTCTTTGTAGCACCAGACCAAATCACTGTAGCAGTGGAGAAAAACCCCGTTTCCATGCCTCCCGATCGCCATCGAACTTCTCGCCCTTTCCCTAAGCCACCCCCAAAGTTCCCGGAATGTTTCCCAATCCTTCCTCAACCTCAATCTCATATCTTTAATCCCCAACCCAGCTTCAATCCCCACTTTTCTCCTCCCCTGCCTCCATCTGTCTCCATATCCTCCCCTCCCCTGCCTCCACAGACTTCAACGGCATCGCCTCCTCTGGTCTTTTCTCTACCTCCGGCCCATCGCACCCCCCCCCCCCGCACTTCAGGGATGAAGCTCAGCTACCCCAGCTCCCGACCCATCTGGATGGGCTTTCCCGTCCCCCTTTTAACCCTTTTCCTCAGGGACCTGGATCTCAGACTCCCTCTCCCATAGCTGATTCTTCTCCTTCATCCCCTCCCATCCATGCCAATCTCAACCTCAGCCACACTCTCAACCTTTTAACACCCCTTGGGACCCAGCCCAACTTCAACTTCTCCAAAACCACCTGAACTCCCTTCCTCCTAATCCCTTAGGCCAATCCTCTGCTTATCCCCCTTAGGGCGTCATGGCTTCTCAGCGGAAGTTTTTTGCTTGCTGTTTCTCTCTCCCTGCTTTCTCTCCACCCCCAGCCATCCCCCATCCGATTATTATAGATGGAAAGCTTACTATCAGGATTCCCTCCCAGATGATCAACTCTAGTAAGCTATCTTTCTCTTTCTATGCTATTGGAAAATTCATAGGTCGACGTCCATCTCTGGAAGCTCTGGAACTATGGGTCTCCTCTTCTTGGCATCTTCACAGGCCACGCATCATCTCGCTCACTGAGAAAGGGAATTTCAATTTTAGATTCGCCTCCAAGGAAGACATGGAAGATTTGGTTGGGCACAGCCCCCTCCGTATGGAAAGGAAGAAACTTCTCTTGCAGCCTTGGTGTAAGACCCCGTCCCGAGTTAATCAGGATTAACTCTCATTAATCTGAATTAACGCTAATTAACCATGTTTAATTAGAGTAATAAAGGAAAATGGTCAATTGATATTGGATTAGCCTAAATTGAATGATTTAGGCTTAATGAGATGACACCTAAGGATGGTAAATGAATTAAATGGAGTTTTGAACTCAAGCACATAATTAAAGGACTTATGTAAATACGAAATTTCACGTATTTCGTCGAATACGGAAACTCTCGACACCAACACGCGTATCTCGAGGAGTATGTTTACTTTCGACAAAGGCTCGAAGTCGTTTGACGAATATTGGATCAAGTGATCCTTCATTTGACTCAAACTAAGATGGATTGTGAAGTGGAGGGCTCATTTGCAATTTGGAGGTTTATATATATGTTAAGAGATGAGTTTCAATCTCATTCTCCAAACCCTAGCCCCCTTTCATTTTTCTTCTTCTCCTTCTCTAACTTCTTTCTTCCAATTCTTGTATCAAGAGTGGAGATTAGAAGCTCACCGGTAAGATTTGGAGAGCCCTCATCATCCTCTTCATCTTCCTCAACTTGGTTTTCAATTATGAAGTTGTGAAGCTTGGCTTAAAAGGGGTTTTATATCAAAACTCAAGCTAAACAAGGGGTTTCCATCAATAAACCTTCAATCAAGGCAAGTATATACTCTTCTTATGATTTATGGTGTTTTTAGACTTTGGTAGGTCTCAAGGAAGCCAAAACCAAGGATTTCACTTCGAAAATCCGAACTCAGAAATGAGTTCTGGGTTCAGTTCGGTCGACTGATAGGTCAACCGACACCGGAACCGACATCGACCGGGGACCTGACCGACAGGTCTGGGTCTGGTTTCCTTGTATTTCAAGTCTCTAGATTTCTGACCGACGAGGGGTCGGTCAGCCGACATAGAGGCGTCGGTCAACCGACGACCTGACCGACGTTGTAAATGTAGAAATCCACGTCTCTGGTTTTGAACCGAGAGACGAACCGATGTATACCGACTCGTGTCGGTCAACCGACAGAGTGTACGTCGGTCAACCGACGTACAATTACAGGACTTTCGTACCTCTGGAATTCTGACCGACGCGAGGTCGGTCAGCCGTCAAGAGACGTCGGTCGACCGATAGGTCAACCAACAACCTGACCAACAAGTCTGGAATTCATTTCAGTGTGTTCAGGTTTCTGGAAGTTCTGACCGACGTGATGCCGGTCAGCCGACATGGAGCTATCGGTCAGCCGACAGCTGACCGATGAGCTGACCGACAGTGATGGAAATTTCAGATTGGGAATATGATTTCCTTGTTTCGAAGCCTAATTTATACAGGCTGTGTCATGTTAATGTCTAAACCTACATAGGTGTAAACTAAGTTCTTCGAATGCGCAATTCAATATATATAGTGATGTTCATCAAGGATAACACGTGCATTGGATAACGAAAGTTTCACTCAATTGTTTGGTTTAGAAGTCTTAATAATGTTGAACAGGATTGCATAGACTTAAATTTGAATTCCGCATTAAAATGGTATTATGATTCTTAAGCTCAATGTTGAGCTATGCTATTTAATGTTTCGTAAAGCTCGTATAGAGCCGAACTACACGGATTAACTGATGAATATACAACCTATATATTAGACTGTAATTCCTAAGCTCATTCTTGAGCTATACTAACATAACGAATTGAATTGTTGAATGAACAGAATGTAATGAAGAATTAATAATTCCTACTGCAGTAGATGATCTAGGAGCCTTCCGGAGCTCCGTGGTGATACCAGTGATCTCTGATCAAGACACTGGAAATCCCACACCTCATAGGCAAAATTGGATCAGAGCCAGGTGGCGCGAGTCCATGAGCTGGGGCAACATGTAGGCCAGAGCCAGGTGGCGCGAGCCCATGACCAACACGTAGGCCAGAGCCAGGTGGCGCGAGCCCATAAACCATGAAGAACACAACTCATATAATAAAGCCTTGAGGCAACATGTAGGCCAGAGCCAGGTGGCGTGAGCCCATGAGCCAAAGAGGATCATATTATAAATACATAACTGATTGATATTGGTGTTAACAATTATAAACAGCTTTCGTTTGAAAGCATAAAATGAGATGAAATATAAATCTATTAGTATAGTCATAAGTAATGGTTATTACTTGATTCTACTATTTATACTTGTTCAATATAGAACTGTATCGACTTATATAGAACTGTTAAATTGATAAATTGACAGGTTCTTGTATACATGATTTATGGATTAATAATATGATGGCGTGTATTAGCATAGAATGGTATGTACATTGTTGAACCGTCATGTTCACGGTGTTATTGATGACATCGCAGGCCCTGTTGTCCGCGCCATCAGCAGAGGATGTTGATCAAAGGATGTAAATATTCGGAGTGCGAATCGACTAAAACTTTTCTGGAAATGTTTGGAAGGTTTTGTTTTATAGGTTTGACATACAAATAGATGTCCCCTGCATTGTATATAAATATGCAGCTGTTGACTTTATTATATCAGAGATGTATGTGTATATATGAACTTTACTTTTGGTAAATGAACTCATATAGGTAATAGTGTTTTAGTCAATGTATATATTCCACAATTTTTATACATTTGACAGGTATGGTATTTGATATCCCTTGTGGATTTCGTTTTAACTTTATGTTAATTCGGAGTTTACAGGAGTAAGTATGCATTCGCGACTCGGGGTTGTCCGAGCTAATCAGATCTCGGGACCGGGTCGCGACATACTTATTGTATGGTATCAGAGCATTAGGTTAAAAACAAAAAGCTAAGTAAACTGGTTAACGACTTAGCAAACATAAGAACGAAGTGAGGAACGAAACGATTCGTAATAAACATGGTTTTCACTCAATGTGATTCCTTATGAATGATTGATATGTGATTACTTATTGATGGAAGTGTTGAGATATATATCTTTCCTTCCGTATTGTTTACAGCATGGCTTCTAGATCGGGATCTGGGAATGATGACTATATTGTCACGACACCCTCTCCTATATCTGATACTGATGCTAAATTTATGGCTATATTGGAACAATTAGCCAAAAGCAATGAACAGATGATCAGGAGTCATGAGGCACAGATGGACATACAAGCCCAGTTGGTCAGAAACAGTGAGCAGATGGTCAAGAGTCAAGAAGTTCAATTGCTAATGCAAACTCAGATGAATACTATGGTAGAGACACAGAACCAATTGCAAGCTCAATTACAGGAGACTGCAAACACCAAGAGAAGTAGTGAGTCAGGGTACGAAAAAGGAGGACAGTCCAAGAACAAAAGGCAAAAGCAAAGGCAAGAATGTATTCCAGAAAGGAATGACAAACAAAAGAATAAGCCAGTCTGTGAGACTTGTGGTAAGACTCACAGGACTGAATTGTGCTGGAGGACTACCGGAGCTTGCCTGGTTTGTGGTTCGCTAGAACACAAGATGGCTCAATGTCCGAAGGCTAAGAGGAACTCCTTAACATCAACTTGTTCAAAGACAAACAACGGACATTACAACCAATGTGGTTGAAGGTATGGTTTTTATCGCTAATAAACATACAATTGCATTGTTGGATCCACGTTCTACGCATCCATTACAGCACCTGCATGTGTTTGTGATATGCAAAAATCGGATAGAACAATTAGCTTGTGATTTGACGGTATCTACGTCCTTAGGGAAAAGAGTAGGTTGTGATTTGTGTTTTCCCCCAACATGTTTTTCAATTGGGACAATGTTTATACCAGTTGATTTAGTAGTACCGCTACCAACCAGACTTCGGTATACTATTCGGCGTAGGTTAACTTTCGAATTGATCTTCGATCTGAATGTCATCAGATTGAGTTAAAGATCAAAAATGTACCAAAACTCCATAATTTCTTGAGAATTAGCTTACTATCACAGAAGTTCGTCGAAGACTTCTCAAGGATAACAATCCCGCTAACGAACTGACTCGAAAGAAGATGTCATTCCAATGGAATGATACATATGAGTTCATTTTCCAACCTTGAAGTAAAGGTTGGTTTCAACCCCAATCTTAGCTTTAGCTGATGGAAGAGGCGAAATTGAGCTTTACTCAGATGCCTTGGGTATTAGATTGGGTTGAGTGTTGATACAGCATGGTAAGGTCATTACCTACAATTCGTGTCAATTGAAAGGATATTAGAGACTATGACTTTCCATTCACGTGTACAACATCATTAGGACCTGAATGGAACTAGATTAGTAACTTCAAGGACATAGGTGTGTCCATTGACCTAGTGGACAACCGAAAATGATTACGGCAATGTCTCTATGTGAACCATTTCGTATCTAGCAGATTAAGGCTAGATAGTTCAAAGATCCTGGATTCGTAAGGATCGAGGACAACATTGCAACACGTTTCACGGTACACTTTGTATCAAGTTTATCAAGGATAAAGAAATAGCACGATGCCGTATAGGTAATCGTGGATTGTTTTACAGAATCTGTACGCTTTCGCCAAATTAGAAAAGATGTAGAATTCAGGGATGTGTCTAGATTTTTGTCATGGAAATGACTCGATTGCATGGAACACCAATCTCGATTGTTTCGGATTGAGATTGTCGGTTTGTTTCTGCATTGTGATAGTCCTTCCAGAAGTGACGAGTACTAGAAACAGGCTGACGAACAATCGGAACAGATTGTCCAAACTTTAGAAAACTTGTTTCGTGCCAGTGTAGTTGACTTGGGAGTGATTAAGATAACCATTTAATGTTGTATTCGCACAACAGTAACTATCACTCTAATGTTGAAGTGACACCATTAGAATCATTGTATAGTCACAGATGTAGGGCTTCAGTAAGCTGGAAAGTGTGGGAACTCGAAGTTTCCATAGTCCTACGACCGTTGTTGCTGAAACAACAGGATAGGTATTTAAAGGATTAAACCAGTTGATAATTTCTAGATCAAGGCAGAAGAGCTTTGCTGATAATCATCAGCGTGATCTAGAATTCGTCGTTGATGGTTTCGTAATTTGGAAGGTTTCACCGATGATAGACATTATTCGATTCAGTCTGAAAAACGAGATCCGGTTCGGTTAGACATAGAAACTTTTCCGAGATTCTTTTGGACCTTTTTAAAATCCAGTGTCAGAATGGAAATAGGTCCTATCGTCTAGAATTCGGAAGTATGTAACAGATCCTTTGAAGAGATTCAAGTGCTGCTAAACACCAAACACCACGTATATTAATAAGCCCACTCGGACTGTTTATACCGCGAAGGCAGTTCTATGTACGTGAACAATTAATGGGCCAAAGTGCATTGGGCACATCATGGACCTAGAGAAACTACTTGGAAACTTGAAGAGCCAAATAACTCGGAGTTATCCTGAATTATTCGTGCAAGTAATTTTGAATTCATAAATTGCTTAATTACGTTTCATTGATTTGTTAAGCATTCGGAGGACCGAATGATTCTAAAAGTTGTAGGGAGTTGTAAGACCCCGTCCCGAGTTAATCAGGATTAACTCTCATTAATCTGAATTAACGCTAATTAACCATGTTTAATTAGGGTAATAAAGGAAAATGGTCAATTGATATTGGATTAGCCTAAATTGATTGATTTAGGCTTAATGAGATGACACCTAAGGATGGTAAATGAATTAAATGGAGTTTTGAACTCAAGCATAGAATTAAAGGACTTTTATGTAAATACGAAATTTCACGTATTTCGTCGAATACGGAAACTCTCGATACCAACACGCGTATCTCGAGGAGTATGTTTACTTTCGACAAAGGCTCGAAGTCGTTTGACGAATATTGGATAAAGTGATCCTTCATTTGACTCAAACTAAGATGGATTGTGAAGTGGAGGGCTCATTTGCAATTTGGAGGTTTATATATATATGTTAAGAGATGAGTTTCAAACTCATTCTCCAAACCCTAGCCCCCTTTCATTTTTCTTCTTCTCTTTTTCTAACTTCTTTCTTCCAATTCTTGTATCAAGAGTGGAGATTAGAAGCTCACCAGTAAGATTTGGAGAGCTCTCATCATCCTCTTCATCTTCCTCAACTTGGTTTTCAATTATGAAGTTGTGAAGCTTGGCTTAAAAGGGGTTTTATCTCAAAACTCAAGCTAAACAAGGGGTTTCCATCAATAAACCTTCAATCAAGGCAAGTATATACTCTTCTTATGATTTATGGTGTTTTTAGACTTTGGTAGGTCTCAAGGAAGCCAAAACCAGGGATTTCACTTCGGAAATCCGAACTCAGAAATGAGTTCTGGGTTCAGTTCGGTCGACCGATAGGTCGACCGACACCGGAACCGACATCGACCGGGGACCTGACCGATAGGTCTGGGTCTGGTTTCTGTGTATTTCAAGTCTCTGGATTTCTGACCGACGAGGGGTCGGTCAGCCGACATAGAGGCGTTGGTCAACCGACGACCTGAAAGACGTTGTAAATGTAGAAATCCACGTCTCTGGTTTTGAACCGAGAGACGAACCGATGTATACCGACTCGTGTCGGTTAACCGACGTCCAATTACAGGACTTTCGTACCTCTGGAATTCTGACCGACGCGAGGTCGGTCCGCCGTCAAGAGACGTCGGTCGACCGATAGGTCAACCGACAACCTGACCAACAAGTCTGGAATTCATTTCAGTGTGTTCAGGTTTCTGGAAGTTCTGATCGACGTGATGCCGGTTAGCCGACATGGAGCTATTGGTCAGCCGACAGCTGACCGATGAGCTGACCGACAGTGATGGAAATTTCAGATTGGGAATATGATTTCCTTGTTTCGAAGCCTAATTTATACAGGCTGTTTCATGTTAATGTCTAAACCTACATAGGTGTAAACTAAGTTCTTCGAATGCACAATTCAATATATATAGTGATGTTCATCAAGGATAACACGTGCATTGGATAACGAAAGTTTCACTCAATTGTTTGGTTTAGAAGTCTTAATAATGTTGAACAAGATTGCATAGACTTAAATTTGAATTCCGCATTAAAATGGTATTATGATTCTTAAGCTCAATGTTGAGCTATGCTATTTAATGTTTCGCAAAGCTCGTATAGAGCCGAACTACACGGATTAACTGATGAATATACAGCCTATATATTAGACTGTAATTCCCTAAGCTCATTCTTGAGCTATACTAACATAACGAATTGAATTGTTGAATGAACAGAATGTAATGAAGAATTAATAATTCCTACTGCAGTAGATGATCTAGGAGCCTTCCGGAGCTCCGTGGTGATACCAGTGATCTCTGATCAAGACACTGGAAATCCCACACCTCATAGGCAAAATTGGATCAGAGCCAGGTGGCGCGAGTCCATGAGCTGGGGCAACATGTAGGCCAGAGCCAGGTGGCGCGAGCCCATGACCAACACGTAGGCCAGAGCCAGGTGGCGCGAGCCCATAAACCATGAAGAACACAACTCATATAATAAAGCCTTGAGGCAACATGTAGGCCAGAGCCAGGTGGCGTGAGCCCATGAGCCAAAGAGGATCATATTATAAATACATAACTGATTGATATTGGTGTTAACAATTATAAACAGTTTCGTTTGAAAGCATAAAATGAGATGAAATATAAATCTATTAGTATAATCATAAGTAATGGTTATTACTTGATTCTACTATTTATACTTGTTCAATATAGAACTGTATCGACTTATATAGAACTGTTAAATTGATAAATTGACAGGTTCTTGTATACATGATTTATGGATTAATAATATGATGGCGTGTATTAGCATAGAATGGTATGTACATTGTTGAACCGTCGTGTTCACGGTGTTATTGATGACATCGCAGGCCCTGTTGTCCGCGCCATCAGCAGAGGATGTTGATCAAAGGATGTAAATATTCGGAGTGCGAATCGACTAAAACTATTCTGGAAATGTTTGGAAGGTTTTGTTTTATAGGTTTGACATACAAATAGATGTCCCCTGCATTGTATATAAATATGCAGCGGTTGACTTTATTATATCAGAGATGTATGTGTATATATGAACTTTACTTTTGGTAAATGAACTCATATAGGTAATAGTGTTTTAGTCAATGTATATATTCTGCAATTTTTATACATTTGACAGGTATGGTATTTGATATCCCTTGTGGATTTCATTTTAACTTTATGTTAATTCGGAGTTTACGGGAGTAAGTATGCATTCGCGACTCGGGGTTGTCCGAGCTAATCAGATCTCGGGACCGGGTCGCGACACTTGGTCTCCTGGTCAATACTAAATTTCCTGGCCTTCGGCAGCCCCAGTCTGGTTAAGGCTTAGGGGTATTCCCTATCACTGTTGGAGCAGTGACATACTGTTATCCATCGCAGCTTCCATAGGCAAACCGCTCCGACTGGACGAAACTACAGCCAAGCAGAGGATGTTCTCCTTTGCCAGAGTCCAAGTGCTAATGGATGTTGCTTTGCCCAATCCTAGGACTCTCTCAGTTGATCTAGAAGGAGAAGGCTTGGTGGAAGTGGAAGTTCAGTATGAAAATATTCCCTGTTCTAACTGCCTATCAGCTGGTCACCTCACTGCATCATGCCCTTTCAGTCGGATGCTTGGTATTTTGAAGACTCTAGCCCAAGCTAAGGTATTGATAGCTCCTACTATACCAGTAGAGGCAGAGAAGGCAATCAGTGACAACCTGCTGCCCACTACAGGACCTGATCAGCTAGCCAGCTCGGATGAGCCAGGTATTACTACTAGCTCTCAAATACCTTCTCTGAACATTTCTTCATCCTTGCCATCTTCCATATCCTCCCCTCTAAATGATAACCCGGTCCCAGAGCCCCCCTTAGTAAACCCGCCCACAGCTCTTTACCCAGATAACCCCTTCTCAATTCTCCCCTCGGATGTTACATTTGAGATTCTGGGGAGAATCCCTGCACCCATCCTGGACTGTTCAAATGCTTTCTCTTTATTGGAAAACTGCTCTCTAGCTGATCCTACATCCTCAACTTCATTCTCAAAAAATCTCTTGGCAAGTTATCCCCCCCCCCCCAACCTTCATCTCCCCCTGGCCTCTTAGCTATCCCCTCTGTAACCCCCCAAGTGGTCGACCTCTCTCACTTCAAGATGATAGCTACCAGAAAAACTAAAGGCAAAGGTCTCTCTTCCAAGAGAACCTTAGGCTCTCCCTCCAATCCTAAGTCATAATGGTCAAAGTCCTTTGTTGGAACTGTAAAGGAATCTGCAACTCCCCTACAAAAATCATGGTCTCCCATCTTATTTCAGCCCACTCCCCTGACATCCTATTCCTTTCAGAGCCTAAGGCTTCCATTGACTCCTTTTCAAATGGTAACTTCCCTTTCGGTTTCTTTCCTTCCTTTTCTAACCTTGAGAATTCTTTATGGTGCCTTTGTAACCGAGGATCCAAATATTCTTTCTCTCTTCTAGACCAATCTTCACAGCATATTTCCATTTACATTTCCATTTCCATTTCTGATGCACTTTCCTCTCCCCCTTTTATTATTACTGGTGTCTATGGTTCAACAGATTACAGGCAAAGGATAATTCTTTGGGAATACCTTGTTAATTACTCATCTTCTACTCTTCCTTGGTGTGTGATTGGGGACTTCAATGCCATCCTCCTTGCTAGTGAAAAACTTAGTACTCGCCCCCTCCTCCATCTCCGTCAAACATTTTAATGAGATGGCCTTAAGCTTTGGTCTTAAAGACCTGGGATATAGAGGAAACAATTTTACTTGGGCTAATAATAGACAAGGCCAGGCCTTTGTAGCAGCTAGGCTGGACCGGGCTTTCTCTAATGCCAAATGGACGGACACTTTTACAGACCCTGTTGTGAATCATCTTCCTAGGATTGCCTCCGACCACAGCCCCATTATCTTGTCCCATAGACTAAGGCTTTCCTTTTAAAAACAGTCCGTTCAGGTTTGAAGAAAAATGGCTTTTCCATGAATCTTTTCTTAAGGTTGTAACTGAGAGCTGGGCTTCCCCTTGCTATGGAACTCCTCAGTTCATCTTAGCAAGCAACCTGAAGATCCTTAAATTTAACCTATAAGTCTGGAACAAAGAAGTTTTTGGTAAGTTGAAGAACCTCATTGCAGATGCTGAATCTCTTGTCTTGGCAAAGCAAACTGCCTTTGAAGCCTTGCCTAGTGACCCTCTCCTCCAGGATTTGAATCAGGCCAAAGCCTCCCACCATAACTGGTTAAATGCAGAATCTTCTTATTGGAAGCAACGGGCAAAGACTAATTGGCTTCAAGATGGGGACAGGAATACCAAAATTTTCCACCTCTCAGCCATGGCAAAAGGGATCCGAAATCGTATTGATAAGATCACTGTGGATGGTACCCTCTTTGAAGAAGAGAATCAAATAAAAGTTCAAGCCTCTTCTTTCTTTTCTAATATGTTTCAAGCTGCCTCTGTCATCCCGAATGAAAGCTTATTTAACCTGGCTGGTCCCTTTGTCTCAGAAGATCAAAACAAGTTCCTTGTAGCAGTTCCAACCCATGAGGAAATCAGACTAGCTGTCTTCCAGCTCAAGAGGAGTAGCTCTCCGGGTCCGGATGGTTTCACAGTAGCTTTCTTCACCAAATGCTGGCACATAGTGAGTAAGGAAGTTATTGAGGCTGTCTCTCATTTCTTCACTTCTGGGCATATGTTGAGAGAATCCAATGCCTTTTTCATATCCCTTATCCCAAAGATATCCTCTCCAAAATCATTTTTAGACTTCCGGCCTATCAGCCTTCTGAATTTTACCTATAAAATTACCTCAAAGATCCTAGCCACAAGACTCTCAACTATCCTTCCTCTTCTCATCTCCAATAGCCAATCCACCTTTGTTAAAGGTAGGTCCATCCACCATAATGTGGCTTTAGCGTATGATCTTATCCAAAAGCTTAATTCCAAGATTAGTGGAGGATCGGATTGTTTGAAGTTAGACATTTCCAAGGCCTTTGACATGCTACAATGGAACTTCCTCTTTCGAGCTTTGAAGTATTTCAATTTCTCTTATTCCTGGATCAACCTGATTAAAGAGATGGTTTGCACTAGTAGAGGTTCAGTCTTGATTAATAACAACCCTACAGGTTTCTTCTCCTCTAGCTGTGGTTTGCGTCAAGGGGATCCGATGTCCCCATATCTGTTCATCCTAGCAGAAGAGATACTAAGTCTTCAAATCGAGCATCTCAGGTCTTTTGGTAGGATAGTGCCAGTTTCTCCTATTCCCACCACTCCGTGCCACTTGTTATATGCAGACGACATATTGCTTTTTCTCAAAGCTCATAAGAATAGTCTTAGAAGCATCAATGACTTACTTTCCAAGTACTAGGCCTCTTCAGGACAACGTTTCAATCTTCAGAAGAGTTCTCTTTTTGTGGGAAAATGTTCTTCTAGGAGGGCCCATATGATATCTGAGATTTTGAACATTCCTAGGGCCTCCCTTCCATCAGTCTACCTTGGAGTCTCTATTTTCTTCGGCACTCTCATTTCAACAAGCTTTTGGACTCTATTAGAGCTAGGCTAGACGGTTGGAAGGCTAAGTGCCTCTCATTTGTTTGGAGATTGATCTTGGTGGAGCATGTTCTTTCTTCTATTCCTCTTCACATCTCCTTTGTTATTCCAATCCAAGTAAAACTAGTCTTCAGATTGACCGTCTGATGAGAAACTTCTTATGGTCCTCTAGTTCTGACTCTAAGAGGAATAACCTGGTGAGCTGGGATGTGGTTTGTCTGCCAAAATCTGAGGGAGGCTTGGGGTTGCGTAAGGCGAAGGAGTTCAATGAAGCTTGCTTACTAAAGCTTGGCTGGACTGCTATATCCTCTGGTTCGCTCTGGGCTAGTTGGTTCCGTGGAAGATACTTCAGTCATTCTCCCATATGGCTCTCTGGTAACCCAAAGGCTGGGTCTTGCATATGGAGAAGGATTAGATCTTTGGCTCCTACCCTTCAGATAAGCTGCTCCTGGGCTGTTGGTAATAGTCTCTCCATCCTCATGTGGTTTGACAACTGGATTGATCATGATCCCATAGCCACCAAATTTCCTCTTTTTTTATTCCCTGAATCTGATAGGGCAACGGATTTTCTTCATGGCAATGGATGGCTCCTCCCTGGCACTCTTCCGGTAGAGGTGAAAGATTACCTCTTTCAACAGGTCTCCTTAATCCAATCCAGAGATCCATCTGCTATTGACCTGCTCTCCTAAAAAAGGAAATCCCTCAAGGACTCTTACCCTCAAATCTGCTTGGGATACATTGAGAACTAGAGCAGCTTCAGTAGTTTGGTATGAGCTAGTATGGAATAATTTTATAAATCCAAGGCTTTCCTGTTTCAGTTGGTGCCTTCTTCTAAGGAAAACTCCGACCGACAATTTAGCTATGTACAAAGGGTGCAACTTGGCTTCTAGATGCTACTTGTGTCACAGAGATGGAGAAACAGATCTTCATTTATTCTTCCACTGTAGCTTAGCCCATCAGCTTTGGACCTGGCTTCTCAGTCAAGGTAGTCCTTCTCTTTCTCTTCCTTTCTCTCCTTCCTCTATTTGGAATGCTTTACAGCTGAGTGTTGATGCTCAAGGAAGAAAGTCAACTGCTGTTATTTTCTTCCAAGCTATCCATGCCATCTGGTTCTTACGTAATGAGGCTAAACACCGCAGTAAAACCCCCTCCGCGTTGAAAGCTCAGCTGGTTTTCCTGGATAGATTGGGGGGTATGGTCAGCTCCACCAATGGTAAAAAAATTCCCTCTCACCCTATTTTTAAGTCCTTTGGATGGACTGAATAGCTCTCCAGTATCTTTCTCTCTATAGCCAGCTCTGTTGCCTACTCTGGATTTTTGGAATGCAGCCTGGGAATTTCTCTCTGTTCGCTGAGTTGCTGCCTCCAGCTGGTGTTTTGTTGCTTTTCCGCCAATCTCAGTGAGAGATTTAGCTTCATTGTCTGTCTTGGCTTTCTCTTTGATGCAGTTCTAGTAGTGAATGTTTGGTCCTGTTTTGGATGGTTTTGTCTCTCTGCTGAGCTTTGTTTTGAAGAGGTCTCTGTGGTTGTCGAGCTGCTGTGCAATGTTTCGTAGCGGAGTCTTTCCTGGTCTGAGGATGCTGTAATTCTTCCGTTGTATCTGCTCTGTGCTTCATCTTTCCTTAGCTGATTTACTATCTCTAATCAGCTCTGTTGCCTTTTTTGGTCAGTCTGGAGGCAGCCTGCGTAGTTCTCTCTATTCAGTGAGGCTTGGAGTTTTGCAGTTCTGTTGTGCCCTGATTTGCCATTCTCAGTGTCTGTCCGGCAGTGGTCTCTTGGTTTGGGCAGTTTGCAACGGTCTTTTGGTTAGCTCTCTTCTCTGCTTTGAGTTGTTGCTGATGCTTGTTTTGTCCAGCTCTAGCTGAGGTGTTGCCTGTGGTGCTGTCTTGCATAGTTTTGTAGTGGTAGCTGTCTTGCAAAGTTTTGTAGTGGTAGCTTTCCAGCCCCATGGTTGATTAATTTTCTCTTCTGCTGTGGTAGTGTCCTGGCAAGCCGCCGCCACTGCTGTGTAGTTACTGTGATGCTTGTTGTCCGTTTTGCTTTCCTCTGACTTGGTGCTCTTTTGGTGCTCTTTGGAGAAGTGATTCATGGTTCTCTCTTTCTCTCCCTCCAATATATTTTGTCCCTCCTGTTTCTGGGATGGTGATTTTTGTATGTATCATTTTTGCTACTTCTTGTCCTAAGGGCTTTGCCCTTTTTTTCCTTTCAATACCAATTTATCAATTAGCAAAAAAAAAAAAAAAAACACTATGCTCGCAGGTCTGATTCGGGTCCCGGTTCATGTCTAGAATGACCCAAACAAGATTCTTTAGAACTATTTTAGTACGATGGGTCCAGTTATGGTTCAGTTTGAGGTCGAGTCTGATCTGACCCTTACCGAATACATTTAAAGGAATAAAAGAGTGCTGCTATTGGCACACAAAATTTTACTTTTCAAACACAAGGATTTTTAATTTTTTTTATTACATTCTTACCCCTTTATGAAATGACTAAAATAGCCATTATCCCAGAAGAACTCAAATCTCATTTTCTTTTCACACACAATCTCTTTTCTTCCTCAACCAAAACCCTCTCCCACCCATCTCACTCTCCACTTCATCCAGCTTCCTTTGCAACTCATCTTCACTCACATTCTTCCATTTTCTTCTCCTTGGCGGCTCATCTCGCTCTCTACTTCCTCCATTTTCCTGGGCAACTGATCTTCACTCACTTTCCTCCATTTGATTGTTCAATGAAGGAAGAGAAGGAAGAAAACAACAATCAAATGGTGCCTTTTAATCAAAGCAGCAGTGGAAATGTACGTTTATTTGTTTATTTATTTATTTATTTTTTTTTTTTTTTTTTGCATTTTGGCCTCTGTTGTTAATTTTTTTTGTCGTCTGGAACCTAATGGTTCTCGATATGTACAGTCTTTCAGGACCGAACACATACCATGTGTTCGGAAGTTTATGTTCGGGCAGTGATATTTAATTTTTACATATGTAGGTCTCTACGCAGGTAAGTCATGTTGGAACGGGTTTTGTCATGGATTATACCAGTGAGTTTATAACTCAAGAGGTAAGACAAATTTTGAATTTATTACTCAAATTACATTTATTTGTTTCTAAATTCACATTAAATTTGTTTATTCATTGTTGATATTTCACAGTCGCGACTCGTTGATCAGTTGGGCTCGTGGTGTAGGAAGGAAAAACGGTTTTGTCATTGTCATAAATGTTTCAAATGCTGCTCGGGTAGGTGTCAAAGCTAGAGTACTCCTTGCGTGCGAGAGAAGTGGACAATATAAGCATGAAGAGGGCCAAAAGTGAAAAAGGATCAAACAAACTGGTTCAAAAAAATGTGGATGTCCTTTCACAGTAAAAGGCAAAAAGTTAGACTCAAATGATGATTGGATGTTGGAGGTCATATGTGGTGTGCATAATCATTCGGCCGCGGAATGTTTAGAGGGGCATTCATTTGCAGGCAGATTATCAGAGGAGGAAACAAAGTTGCTGGTTGATATGTCCAAGAACATGGTTAGACTTTCTTTTGGTTATGTTGAAACAAAGAAGTGAATTAAACGTAACCACAATGAAGATAATATACAATGCACGCTACAGATATAAAGTCAATGAGCGGGGTGGAAGAAGTCAGATGTAACAACAAGTCAGATGCAACAACTGCTTGGTAAGTTGGCTGAGCATGATTACATTGAATGGCATAAGAATTGTGAGGATAGCGAGACTGTAACTGACTTGATTTGGACGCACCCAAAAAGTTTAGATTTGTTGCGTGCATTCCCACATGTCTTGATAATGGACTGTACTTACAAGACCAATCGTTATCGCATGCCTCTA
Organism: Litsea cubeba; assembly: GCA_012931725.1. NCBI lineage: Eukaryota > Viridiplantae > Streptophyta > Magnoliopsida > Laurales > Lauraceae > Litsea > Litsea cubeba. The sequence goes on from CM022948.1 coordinate 20,377,455, forward strand.
TTGGAGATTGTTGGAGTCACATCCACAGACATGACCTTTTCTGTATGCTTTGCATACCTTTATGCATAACGTGAAGAAAATTATGCATGGGCACTGGGTATATTGCGTTCTATTATTGGCGATGGTAATCTTCCCGATGTCATTGTGACGGATAGAGAATTGACACTCATGAATGCCATTAAAAGAGTATTCCCTAGTGCTACTCATTTATTATGCAAATGGCACATTAATAGAAACGTATTAGCGAGATGCAAGAAGTTGTTTGAAACGAAAGAAAAATGGGTCAGATTTATTATGAGCTGGAATATGTTGGTGTCTTCATCCACAGAAGCGGACTTTGGTGAACAACTTAGTAAACTAAATCATGAATTCAGTACATATCCTGATGCACTTAATTACGTGAAAGGTAGTTGGTTGGATGCTTATAAGGAGAGATTTGTCTCTGCATGGACAGACAATTGTGTCCATTTTAGGAATACTACTTCGAACATGTAATTAAAAAAAATACTACTTATTTGATTTATGCTTATTAATTAATATGACTCACCTCTTAACAATCCTATGCAGGACCGAGAGTTCACATGCACAGCTCAAGAGGCAGCTTGGATCAAGTCAAGGAAATTTTGAAGCAGTATGGACTAAAATACACTGTTTACTTGAGTTGCAGCATGCCAGTATCAAAGCTTCGTTTGAGAAAAGCAAGACAATTGTGCAACATAATTTCAAGCAGGCAGAATACAAAGAGCTTCGTGGTAATTGAAAGTCCGGGATCCTTACCCTAGAGAGGGGGGGGGGGGGTTTGAATAGGGTGAGCTACAACAAGTGACCAATAACGACCAATTTTAAACTTCTTTAAATTAACCAGTCACAAGTGATGATTAACAAAAAAAATGTGGAAGCTTAAATAAACAATCACCACATAGCATGCACCATCACACAATCATTTATAGTGGTTCGGCCTCAATGCCTACATCCACTACCGGCTTGTGATCCAACACCCCACCAGATTTCCACTATGTATGCTTTTCCAAAAGGCTAAGTAATAACCTCAACAATATGCTTTCCAAGGCTAAGCGATAACCTTACAATGTTATTTTTCTAAGCTTAATAACAACCTATCAATTATGCTTTTCTAGGCTAAGCAAGAACCTTTATACTATGCTTTTCTTAGGCTAAGCAATAACCTTTACAAGAGATGATTTCTCAAATAAGTGTCTACACAAACACTTTAAGATATTACAATTTAAGCTCAACAAAAATGCCTCTAATTAGGCGGATATGAAAGTGTAAAACAAACTCACACAACACACTATGAAATGCAAAGGCTCATGATGTGTGTGTGTGAAAACTTCAGTCAAGTTTAAAATGAAAGCTCAATAAATTATATGCTTAATGCAATTAAAAGTTTAATGCACATAAAGATTGAAGTTATTTGCTCCAACCAAAATTCACATTTATCTAACTTCGCATATAATTGGTTGTCCTTCAACAATTGCAATGAAGCCCTTAGATGCTCTGCATGATCTTCTTTAGACTTAGAATACACCAAGATGTCATCAATAAAAACAACTGTGAATTGATCCAAGTATGGGAAAAAGATTCTATTCATCAAAGACATGAAAACTCCCGGAGCATTTGTTAATCCAAAAGGCATAACTAGAACTTCATAATGTCCATATCTCGTCCGGAAAGCTGTCTTAGCAACATCTTGCTCTCTAATCCTCAACTGATGATAACCGGACCTAAGATCAATCTTCGAGAAATGAGCTGCACCTTGTAATTGATCAAACAATTCATCAATCCTAGGCAGTGGATATTTGTTCTTTATAGTCACTTGATTAAGCTGCCTATAATCAATACATAATCTTAAGGTGCCATCTTTCTTCTTCACAAATAAAACTGGAGCTCCCCAAGGAGAAACACTAGGGCAAATAAAACCCTTATCAAGCAATTCTTCCAATTGAATCTTCAATTCTCTCAGCTCAGTAGGTGCCATCCGGTAAGGTGCTCTAGAGATGGGGGCTGTCCCCGGCACTAACTCAATAGTAAAATCTATCTCCCTAATAGGTGGCAAACCAGGCACTTCATCCGGAAAGACATCCGGGAACTCACAAGCTACTGGGATATCTTCTAACTGCTTAGGCTGCTTATCTTCTGAAATAAAAGCTATGAATCCTTCACAACCACTATGGATTAGTCTCTCTGCCTTAAGAGCTGAAATTATTCTGGCATCTAACCTCTTCTTAGCCCCTTCAAAGATAACTCCTGCACTAGACTCATCTATCCTGAGGGTCACAGTCTTATGGAAACAATCCATACAAGCACGATACTTCGCTAGCCAATCCATTCCTAGAATAACATCAAAATCGTGCATAGTTAGGACTATCAAATATGCTGGCATCACCAAATCACCTATCTGCACTCTACACTGCGGGTAAAACAAATCACAAACTACCCTCCTGCCTACTGGAGTAACAATCGCAAGTACAACCTGTAACTGCTCGGGTCTACCTCCGATCGTCATAGCAAAGTGCGGTGCAATGAAAGAGTGTGTGGATCCAGGATCAAACAAAACTCTAGCTTCATGATCACAAACAAACAGCTTACCTTCTACAACTGTATCTGCAGCTTCAGCTTCTTCGTTGGTCATGGCATAAATACGTCCCGTTGCATTCGGACGCTGCTGTGGCTGTTGCCTTTGCTGTCCTTGCCTCTGTTGAACTGGACCTTGTTGTCTAGGCCTCTGCTGGCCTTGTACTTGTCTCTGCTGCTGTTGCTGAGGTGGCCTCTGAGCTCCAGGCAAAGCCTGTCTGATTGGTTGAGCTTGAATGGGTGGACGGGCTGGTTGCTGATGTTGTTGCTGCTGCCCTCTAGCCCCATCACCTACAGGGCGTGGACAATCCTTGACCGCGTGGTCTGAAGAGCCACATCTATAGCAAAGACCAAGAATCCTCCTGCACTGACTCGATTCGTGGGCCTTGCCACAATGAATACAAGACACTGGCCTTGCTTGAGAACTGCTCCCTTGCTTGAATTTCTTACCCTGGGTTTGCTGTGGTGAACTCTTGCCTGAAGGAGTGAAGTAACGCTTACGCTCATTTAGAATAATGTTCTGCTGTTGTTGCTCCGCAGAATACGCCCTCTCAACCGCATCATCGAAAGTAGTAGGTCTCTGAAACATAATAACGTCACGCTGAATAGAAGGCCTCAATCCCTCGATGAACCTTTCAACTTTCTTAGCCTCTGTATCAACACATTCCGGGGCAAAGCGCGAAAGACGAGTAAACTCATGGATATACTCAGCCACAGTCATCAGTTCTTGCTTCAAGTTCTGAAATTCTGCCTTCTTCTGTCGGGTGATATGAGCTGGTATGAATTTTTTCCAGAATTGTGCCTCAAATGTGGTCCAAGCAACTTCATCTGCTATCGTTCTGTAAGGAGTACGAACACTCTTCCACCATGTGTCTGCAGCATCTCTAAACATGGAAGCTGCCAAGGCTACCTTCTGCCTGCCTGTACACTCCATAGTCTAAAAGACATTCTCAGTGTGCACAATCCATTCGTCTGCAGTCAAAGGATCTTCCAATCCGGTGAACTCAATTGATCCACGCTTCCTGAACTTCTCATAGAGTGAGTTAGGGTCTTGCTCCCTAGGCTGGACCTGCCTATTCATCATATTCATGATCTGCTCATTCTGCCTCACTAGCTACGTGGACATAGCTTGCAAGATGTCTCTCAATCCACCATCATTAACCGGAGGCGGTGGAGGTGGAGGAGGTGGCAAGTCTTCTTCCTCCACATGCTCATTCCCCACACCTTGAAGGTCGACGAAGAGTGTGGCATCAGGATTCTGACTGCTACTTGAATCATTTTGGGGATTGGTAGCCCGACGAGGTGGCATTTTCTGTAAAATAATTGGGTTAGCATAAACACTTAACAAACCTAGAAAATCCAAAAGAATTGGTACACCCAAACGTCCTATCGTATCCTTACATCGTGCCCTAACGTTCTAAGTATTTTAAATACTCTTAGAACAACATATGCTCGGATACCAACTTACGTATGTCACGCCCCGAGCCCGAGATTTCACACATCTCGAGGCGCGACATACGCCCGCGTGGAAATTCGAGTCAATCTCATTGACTCTAAGTCCCCACGTACGGAATTTACCCACAGGATATCACGTGTGAGGTTTATATTTCTCAATATGCCCGTATAAATCTGTCAAATAGATATCCAGTTAACATAACACAGTCCTCAAGATATAGAGCATAAGGGTCCATGAGCATAAAATTTAAAGATTCAAGTTCAAGAGATAGAGAGAGAAGAAGTAAGTTAGTTAAGTTTACAATCCAAAAGCTAACAAGTTCATTAAAACTATTACAAAAGATGTGGCAATCCTAGCCACGGTCAATGGGTAATTTAACGTCCTTTTCTCATCGAGTGGATGTCTAGAAGACATCATCAGGAGCCCACTCTGCTACGTTATGGAGAGATTCCTCTTCCTCAAGGATCTCCGGGGCAGTGGCGTCGATGTATTAACCAGTAACGCCAAGTGTAGCACCATTAGACTAAGCTAAGCAAGACAAACATATACAGTCCATATAACATGTAACAAATGAATAGTCAGACAGGTATAAATCATAAGAGATCAAGAAATGATCACTAGGCATATCAGTGCATGAAATAGCATGAGACATACGAGTCATAGATAATAGATGAACATATTAACAAAACTAGTTGGCACATCCACATAAGCTATGTTCTCTCAAGTTAATCATGTAACATGAAATAAAATGAGAGCAGAATATCAGGACAGGACAGGGTGGTGCTACTAGGAGACAAAGGTACCCAGAATTCTCCATCGTAGACCTAGGGTGCTGGTAAACCCTCAGAATAAATATTCCCATCTGCAGAGGGCCAGAAGTTTACTAAACCCACACTTAGCCGGGTCCGACTTAGATAGGGTCGAAGCTAAGTGGTGCCGACTCATAGAGTGCAATATACAAACAACAGAGCAGGTGCAGGATAGTGTAAATCAGATACAGGACATATACAGGACAAGACATATAGATAACAAATCGGGACTTACTGAACAAAGACATAAATAAATGTAATATAACAGATGTGTAACAGAAAATACATAACTGAACAGAAGCATGATCAAGTCATACTAGAATACTGGAAACGGAATGCAATGCATGTACATACAGATCATATACGGAATCAAGGCAGAAATCAAGCCAAGCCTACGGTCTTGGGAACACATGTGGTCTTCACCGTCCAACTTGGGGTAGTATTAAGAATTTCGACATTGTTGGGCTACAAAGGAACCCCTTGGCGTTACGTAATTTGGATGTCAAATCCCTTAATAGAACACATTTGGTTCGGTTACAATCCGAAGAACACAAGGCCCCTTTTGTGGGTACGGTTGCTCAATCCATATCCACAATTCAACAAACCATCGGTCATGATAAAAGTTCAGGGTGCACATCCTACAGGTCTATCTATCAGGCCAATCAACTAGAACAAGCTACGGTTCAATGTCCGGCTCATTGAAACGTCCATTTGTCACAATTATGTAAAATCCAACATATAATCTTTTCGAAGGCTCAAATCAAATCATATAATTTTTGTTGGGTTCTACACATCATGAGCTTTCCAACGGTATGTAGATCTCCAAAAACAGACATACGGTTAAAAAGTTATGGTCGTTGGAAAATCTGCATACTGCGGTATCAGGTTCGCTCGAGCGTTCAGATGTTCGCTCGAGCGGACCCGAGACAGAGAGCTGTTGACTCGACCGGACCAAGAGTTTGCTCGAGCAAACTCTCCCAGAGAGCCCTTCGCTCGAGCGTTCACTCACGCTCGCTCGAGCGAACTACCAAATCTCTGTGTCCGAAAATCTGAAACTTTGCTGTTTCTCCCCAAGCCATTCAAGGCATTCATTCCAGGTTTAACCCACTACAAATGGGTATCTTTGAGCTTCCAAAATGCTCATAAAAACATCAATAAACTCATATTTCATTAGCAAAAGAAATTATCCACAAAAATCCATTTTTGAGCAAGAGATGGGTATCTAAGCAAGATTGCATATATTCATGAATCAAACAAGGAATCATGCATACAAATGTATAAGTTTAACTTGCCTTAGGTGCTTGGAAGCTATCTCACACACCTAAAACCTCTTAAGCTCAAAATCCCCAAAACTCAAGCTCAAATGCCCTAAAATGGTGAAAATGAAAATGAATGAAATGAATGAGGAAGAAGATGATGTATGCACGAATTTAGGACATAATCTCAAGATTGAAATGAATACAAAGGGAAAGGGAAAATGTAGCTCATCAAATAGAGGAGATTACAAAGAAAAGAGCAAGGAGAAGAAAATGAAGGAATGCTTGAGCTTGGAAGATGGTCTCTTGTTGGAGATCATGATAGGATTGAAATGGTGGCTGGCTTCTACACAAGCAAGGTTTCTTGATTGTTGCTGGGAGTGAAGAAGAAGAAAAGAAGAAGAAGAAAAGAAAATAGCTGAAATGGGTTTTGATGGAATTTATTTCCAGCAGTTGCATGCAAGTCCACAAAATGGACTGAAATCTCAAATAAGGGCCTGGGTTAAATGAATGGGCTGGGAATGGGCCTAAATGGATCCGAATTAAATGGGTCAAGACATGAAAGTTAAGGCCCATTAAATGCTCTATGCAATGCATCAAAAACCCAAAATTTCTAAGTGCACACAAAAACCCAAAACACTCCAAAAGTCATAATCTACCTAGTAAATGGTCAAACCCCACTAATTCTACCTAATCAAGTCCAATCACAATCAAAACATCCATTAAGCAATTAATCTAAATTAATTAACTCTAAAATGAGATTAAGGCGGGTCGGGGTGTTACAAAAATAAAAGTTTAACTAAGGTTTTAAAGATTGAAAACAATAAAGAAGATTCAACCAAGTAAATAAAAACATGCACTAAGAGAAATCAAAGATTTTGACATGGCATGATTAATGAAACTTTAAAATAACTTGGTTTGAAATCAAAGTGAAGAATCCTATTCCTTAAATCAAAGATTAAATGAAGAAGAGGATTCAACACATCATAGTTAATATGCTAAAAATCATTTACCAATAATTTAGTCAAAGCATAAAACATATGATTATGAAAAGGCAAAAATTACTTAGTGATTTAACTTCATTAATCCAAGCTTTAGCTTTCCAAATGACCCTTAGCCTTCCTTAGTTCATTCCCCTTGATATGGCTTTAGAACACCTCAAAAATGGCTTCAAGAATCATCACATTTGGCCTTGGAATGAACATGCTTTTATAGAAAAAGCTGGCCAACGGCTACCTGTCGGTTAGCCGACATCTAGGGGTCGGTTAACCGACACCCCAATGGTCACTAAGCAATGGTCATATTTTCAAAAATTTGCTTACCGAAATACAATGTCAGTCAACCGAACTTGACTTGTCGGTTAGCCGACAGGTGACCGACACCCTAACCGACAGCCCAAAATGTGAAATTTGAAGCTCTCTGGAATTCTAACCGAAAGGGTTTCGGTTGAGCTCGGTTCACTGTCGGTTAGCCGACACCTGACCGACAGGCTGACTGACAGCCTGTGACAAAATCCCAACTTTTGCATATTTCAAAGTATTTTCTAGTGGGGATCTTTGGGCCAATAAACCAAGCATGAAACATGATTTAAATCAATCTAAGAGTTTTAAAATCGTGAATCATAAAAAGCCTAAAATGATTTGAAACTTTAAAACCAATGGCTAGCTTGATTTATATAAATTCTTTTCAAATTAAAATGCATTTAAGTTTAAAACTAAAACATGCATGAAACAAATGATTTACAAGATTTAAAGCAATGCATGAGTAAATCAAGATTTCCTAAAGCAAAGCATGTGTGAAAATTCAAATGATGCTAAAATGATAATGCATCCATCAAATTTCAATATACAAAATCCCTAACAATAATGTCTCTAAAAATGCACTTGAAAAAATATTAACAGAAACCAAGAGAGCCAACCTAGTTGGAATCAACGCCAGTGTTTGTGGTTGTGTTATTCGATGCACACATGGATTTCCCTGTGCGCATGAGATTGCAGAATATATAAGTCAAGGGCGGCCTATTCCTTTAAGTTGTATACATCAGCATTGGTGTAAGCTTGATATGTTGCCGACCGCCCCATCAATGACGAGTTTTTCTGTGGGTTTGGATTGTAAGGCAGATTTGGAGTTACTCGAAAAACGGTTCAATGAGTATGATTCCACGAGAAAACTGCAACTTTTAAAGAAGATACGAGAGCTATCTATGCCAGACAGTACTCATTTGATAGAACCCGAAGTAATATCAAGAACAAGAGGTAGACCAAGTATGAAGCTTGACACCTCAACTCGACGAGATCCAAGCGCTTTTGAGTTGGTACCGTCTGCACAAGATAACTACTCTCCTAAATCAGTAGCAATGATAGATGTTAAAAATAAAGAAAGGATGGAATGCAAACCAAAGAAGATCGGAAAGATAAGGGTGATTTGTACGAGGTCAAAGAACATCAATAATTACGTGCTCTCATTTCCAGTGGGGTTGGGACCTTACATTAAAATTGTAAAGGACGTTGCAGCTGATGGTAATTGTGGCTTCAGAGCCATCGCTGGATTGGTTAGCCTATCTGAGGATGAATGGAGACAAGTCAGGAGAGCTTTATTGCAAGAACTGCTTGGACATGTAGACCACTACAAACAATTATATGGGGTGGAGAACAGAGTTGAGGAATTGATTGAAACATTATCATACATGGATGACAACCCATTGGTGGACTATTGGATGACTATGCCTGACATGGGACATCTCATAGCATCCCATTATAATTTGGTGTATACCATTTGAGCATAGACCAGTGTCTGACTTTCATTCCATTGCGATCTGTGCCAGTGCCGACGCCTTCTCGGAATGAGAGAACAATAGGTTTTGTTAATCGAAATCATTTTGTGCAGTTGTTCTTAACACCTGGTCATCCAATCCCGCCTATTGCAAATAAGTGAAAACAGTTTCATCTTTCTTGTGCGAATGGTTGGGAGACTCCATACAGGGATCAGATTGTTCAATTCAAAGAACTCGTATCTCCAGACGTATCAATAGCTGAGACAATTGATTTGGATTGAATGTAATTAATTGAATGTAAGCATGTTTATGTTGAATGTAACATGTTTTTTCAAACATTTAAATGAATCAAAGAATGTATTTTACATTTTACATGCATTCTATGAATGGTTGGGTGTATATTAATTTACGTACATCGTGTGTTAAATACATTTACATGTTTTCATATTTCCCGGAATTAAAATGTTCGGAACTGAACCTCCGTACGGATACACAGGTCCGAATATTTTCAGACTGTTCGGGCCTGATTGTCCGAACATAACCATTTTGTTCGGCACTTAAGTGCCAAACAGAGTCATGTTGTTCGGAACTGAGTTTATGTACATAAGTTCAGTTTACCCATTTACAAGGTTTTTCACATAACTTCTAGTAGATTCTGACCTATACATATGTAACAATTCAAGCATAATCCAAAATAATCAAAGATATCAAATTTAATTAAAATCCACTGTCTACAAGTACATCCATAGTCAAATTAAAGTTAACATAGTCTTAAAACAAACATTCAACCACTTAAACAAAAGCATAATAATTGTTAATTGTTTTGGTAAATTAAAACAAGTCTTTAGACTTCTTCAACTGTCCCTTCCCCTCCTAGTCCTGGTGCGACTGTAGCTTTGTGAACTCATGTGGGGATGTCAAAAGGTTCGTTGAGCATCGTCAATTGAAACTCCCCGTAACACATGTGCCACCTGATTCACATGGGTATATAGTCCCCGCAGGTCTTCAACCCAATGGTCCTCACCCTTTTCTGTCACTTCATCAAGAATGATCGGTGCATCCGAATTACGCTGCTGATAGTCAATCATACCACTACCGCTAGACTGATTTTCTTCGGGACGGGGCGCAAAATTAGAATGAAAGTTTGGGTGCTGTAATATCCTCCAGGATACTCGCCAGTGCCAATTCATATACCCGTGAACGTAATCTGCAGGACTCCTAACTGGTTGACTACGATTCAATGCAGATAGTAGGTGATTAGGCCATCCCTCCCAAACTTGATCGATATATTGATACGTGATTTGATAGTCACGGGCAGTCGGACCTCGCGTAGCGCAAATAGGGGCTAATGGCGGTGGAGGAATAGTCTGAACTCTCCCAAACTGTCTGAGTACCTTGTCTGGATGATAAGGCTCAACAACATCCATGCATTTGATGCATCCACAATAGTATGCCACTTGATTAAAAGGGTGATATTGTCTAACATCACGATATGGGTCCCAAGTCACCTGAAAGTAGTAATCCAAGCGTAAGATATGAAAGTATATAATACAGAATAATAACTTAATCCTATACAATCTGTACAAGAAAAGTCAAGTTAATTACCCGGTCAGTACTCATGGAATCAAGTCTCTCTCGTAATCCTTGTAAAGGAACAGATTCTCTACGAGGAACCCATCGATGGACCCGGGGTTGATCGGATACATAGAGTAAGTTTAGAGTTGGAGCCAAACATTCAAAGTGTTCATACACCCAAGTCGGAGCAAACATTCAAAGTGTTCGTACACCCAAGCTTCTAGTAGAGTCAAATAACGGCTATTTGTTTCACTTCATGCATGGTTGCTAACCCCAACTGCCTGTATAAGTATGCTAGTGCAGCAGTACCCCATGCATATGAACGTTTGGCCTCTACATCCACGAGCTGTGTAAGAAAAATGATTGGCACTCGTGTGCCACTCTTGTCAGTGAACAACGTATAACCCAATAAGTATAGAGGTAAGCTCTTACTGCACAGTCAATCATCTCGTCGCCATCATCATCGGATACACTAGCAAACCTTTCCCGTAACCACTCCAATCTAACTGATTGGCCCCGCACCTGCATCAGCTCTTCATGTGCCTCTACCGGTTCTACTCCTAGTGCATCAACAAGGAGTGCTTGAGCTTCTTCATATGACATTCTTTCATTATAAGAGACAGTCCGCCCAATCACTGTAATGCCTAGGATATATGCAACATCATCTAAGGTGATGGTCATCTCACCAAAAGGCATGTGAAAGGTGTTAAGTCTCAAGTTGCCACCTTTCCACAAAACCAGATAAAATAATCTTATTGACGGAGCGATAAGATGCAGTCGCTAAAGGAGCCAATCTGGACATAGAAACTAAATCTCTAAACCGGCCAGACTCATTCAGTTGCCACAATGGCACTTTCTGGCCATGACTTAGACATTTCAGTGGTCCTCGATCATGTATTCAACCATTAATACATTATTAAATAAATTAACAAATAAATAAAACTTTCATATGAAACAAGTGAAACACACCTGTTGAATCCAAATGAACCTAGCTATATGTGTATCAAAGCTGGTCAGACCTATCTCTTGGCCCCGGAGCTGGTTGCTTTTCCATCTCTTGTTGTTATTCAACCTCCTCCTCAGATACCTCTGGTTCTTCTATAACATCTTCTCCTAGCTGACGTCGCTTCCTATTTGAAGCGGTAGGTCGCACCCTAGAAGAGCTTGGCCGGTCCATTTCTGAAAGACGAAAATAAAACTTTTATTTGCTTGGATCTCTGTATGTACGGACTTGAGTATCCGAACATATTACTTTTGTTCGGAACTTTGTTTCCAAACAAAATTGCCTTGTTAGGACATTAGTGTCCGAACATAACCAATTTGTTCGGACATTAGTGTCGGAACTTTTATAATTCGTTCGGTCAGCTAGAGACCGAACAATCTCAATCTCTGAATCTAAAACCGCTACGATGATGGATCAAATGGAACCCAAAAGCATTAAAAAATTGTAACATAGTTTGTCAGAACTTACATTGAATGAGAATCTATCCTAATAACAAGTTTTCATGGAAAAAAATGTAATCTAAGATGGAAAAAATGGTGAAGAATAGATAGGGAAGAAGAATAAATGGTAATGTTGGAAGGATTCATTTACCTTTGGAAGAGGAGAATGTGTAAAGGAATAGGAACGCTGGAGGCACGCCGAAGAATCGCCGGAAAAGCAAGGATCCCGTCGGTGGAGTCTTTGTCTGGTTTGTGTGTGGGAAGAAATGGATGGAGATGTGTGTGGGAAGAAGAAAGAGGGGAATGGAGATATGGGTACTTTAGGAACTTTTGATGTGTGTGGAAAGAACTAATTTAATTTTTAAATTTTAGTAATGTGTGTGGAGAGAAATTATGTGGGAAAAGGAAAAAACTATGTGCCAGTAGAATCTCCCGAATTAAAACAGAGCCAATTCAGCTTTGGGTTCACGCTAGATCTCATGAATTTAGTGAAAATTCTTTTAAGGGGGACCACACCATTCTGGAACCAGGTTAGATTCAGACGGTATATACCTGATTTGGCCATTAACCTGCGTAGAAAAACTTCTCCTCATCGGCGTCAATGCTAGTGTGTGTTGGAAATGTCCTAACCATCTCAAACTGAGTTTCTTTTATTTTATCACCTAATGATGCCACCTTTAAATGCTCCCAAAAGTGCCATTTTTGATTTTACCACACATCAAAGAGGAAGAAATTCACCTATTTTTACCGCACAACATAACATTCTCATGTCTGATACATTCATTTTATGCATATGCTGCTTCGTGGTTGCCTAATATTCTACTCTATAGGTCATAATAAGTCTAAAAAGGAAAATCTTCGGGCGTTTGGTAACTCAAGAAAAACATGAAGAAAAGACCACCGTCTTTCGTAAAGCTCAATATTTTTCTCCACCTCTCCCCTTGTAGAAAACTTTCTATAATATAAAAATATTTCAAAATGATGATTACAAAGTCTTAAAGTAAAGTAAAGACTTTACTTCACTAAATCTATCATGATGTATTTGATTACATATATGGTAAAGTAAAGTAAAGTAAAGGCCAGTGTTCCATCAAGGTGAAGGTGGGGAAAAGAAAAGGTGGGATAAAGTATATGGTAAAGTAAAGTGTGGGGGTGAGAAAGTATTTTCCTTTTGTTTGACTTTACTTTGTCATATTTTGCCGTAGTTTTATATGGTAAATAAAAAGAGACTTGTGACAAATTGACTTGTTTATATGTGTGGTAAAGCAAAATATAGATTGATGTCATATCATGGTAAAATGTGAGGTAAAGCAAGGTGAGATGAGATTTGTGGTGAAGTAAGGTGGGAGAGAGAATTGTAAAGTAGTTATTTTTTGTATTGACTTTATTTTACTACAGTTTACCATAATCTTAGGTGATGAAAGAAAGTAGCTTGTGGTAAACAAAAAATGTGGGAGCTGAACTTGAATTTACGACACTACTTTTTTATCCAGACGTGGTAAATTACATACAAGCTAAAGTATTAAATAAGAAGATATTCTAATAATGAATTTACTTTAATCGTAGGACCTTCTAAACAAAAGAATTTAAAATAAGTAATATTTTTCAAAAATTGCCAAACAGCAAAAATGGTATAATATTTTAATATTACACTATTCTATTCTACACGATCTTATTCTTGTGATAATTAGATTAGTGAATATTTTACCTAGTAAACTACATCCAAACGGGCCCTAAGATAGATATCATCATTAAAAATAAATCTAAACTACGCACGGAAAAAAACCCATGTGACTTCGTCGTCTAGGGTCGGCCCCACCTCTGGGTGTGTGGTCATGAAAGTCTTATCGTAAGGACTCGAAGCTTTGCTCGGGAAAGGTGCTTCTTCGTTGTTGGGCTTCATAAGCTGGTCATTCACCTCGCTCAGACCTGCTTGGGTGCGTGTAGGGTGATCCCCGTCAATGTGGCTCAAATACGAAGGCTCGACACCCTTGCAATCGCCATCGCGTCCAGATGGACCATGCGCCATGGGGTCTTTCTTAATTATCCTCAAGCGTGTTTAAGGGTGTAAATTGGGCCGGAACCACGCAGCATGAAAAAACTCGTGTCGTGCTCCTGCATGACACATTGACCGTGTTGACCAGGCCTATAATACCCCAACCCGCCTTTATCTCGTTTTTAAGTTAATTAATTTAGATTAATTACTTAATGAATGTTTTGGTTGATATTGGGCTTGATTATAGAAAGTAGTTGGGTTGACCATTTACTAGGTATAATATGACTTTTGTGAGTGTTTGGGTTTTATGGTGTATTTAGAAATTTTGGAATTTAGTGCATTGCATAGTGCATTTCATGGATCTTAGTTTTCTTGTTTTGGCCCATTCAATTCGGATCCATTAGGCACATTCCCATCCCATTCATTAGCTCTAAACGCTTTCTTGAAATTTCGATCCTTTTTGTGGACTTGCATGCAGTGCCGGGAAAAGTTGGCTTTAAAAGCCCCAACCCAGCCATTCCCTTCTTTTCTTCATCATCCTCACTTCCAGCAGGAATCTTCTTCTTCTACTACTTCATCTTATACCTCTACCATCTGCTTGAGCTAACTTGCATGTGCACTTTGGTGGAAACATTTTCCTATTCATCTTCATCATTTTCTTAGCGAGGAGATCATTTTCTAGGCTCAAACCCACATCCATCTTTGCATCTTCTTGCTTATTGGTAAGCTCTTTCTTCATTAATCATTTCCTTTTGATTTCTTTCATCCTTGGAAAGCTATAAATCATGCATGCATCATCTTCTTCCTCATTCATTTTCATTTTCACCATTTTAGGTGCATTTCGAGCTTGCATTTTGGGTCTTTTTTTTTATCTTGGAAAGCTTATTGGGTATTTGAGTGGTTCTATCTTGGATTTCCAGCACCTAAGGCAAGTTAACTCATATACATTTGTATACATGCTTCTCTATTTGATTCATGGATATGTTTAATCATGTAGAAACCCCTTCTTCTTGCTCAAGGATAGATTTTTGAATGAATGGTTCTCGTTAATGTTAATGGGATTGGTTGTTGATTTTGTGAGCATTTGGAAGCTCAATTCTTCATTTTAAGGTGATTTGAATCATAGAAGAAGACCCTGAATGGTCTGAAGGAAACAGAGAAGATACAAATTTTCGGACCCAGAAATTGACTGTTCGCTCGAGCAAGCGTGAGTGCACGCTCGAGCTAAGGGCTCTCTGGGAGGGTCCACTCGAGCAGACAACTCTCTGTTTGGGGTCCGCTCGAGCGACCGTCTGACCGCTTGAGCGAACCTAACTGCCTGCAGTATGTCGATTTCCAACGAGTGTAACTTTTGAATCATACGTCCATTTTTGGAGATCTACATACCGTTGGAAAGCTCATGACGTGTAGAATCCGATGAAACTTAAATATATTGATTTGGATTTTAGAAAAGCATTAAATGTTGGATTTTACATAATTATGACAAATGGATGTTTCCATGAGCCAGATATTGAACCTTAGCTTGTTCTAGTTAATTGGCCTGATAGATGGACCTGAAGGATGTGTACCCTGAACTTTTATCATGTACAATGGGTTTGTTTAATTGTGGATATGGATTGAGCAACCGTACCCATAAAGGGCCTTGTGTTCTTCAAATTGTACCGAACCAAATGTGTTATATTAAGGGATTTGACATCCGAATTATGTAACGCCAAGGGGTCATTTGTAGCCCAACAATGACAAAATCCTTAATACTACCCCGAGTTGGATGGTGAAAACCACAAGTGTTCCCAAGAATGTAGGCCTGGCTTGTTTTCTGTCTTGACCCCGAATATAATCTCTCCATACATGCATTGCATTCCGTTTCCCGTATTCTAGTATGACTTGATCATGCTTCTGTTTAGTTACGTATATTCTGTCACATACCAGTTATATTACATTTATTTCTGGCTCTGTTCAGTTATACTTTAGTAAGTTATAAGACTTTGTTATTTATATGATATGTCCTGTATCTGTATGATCTGTCCTGCATATGTTCTGTACCTGTTCTGTTAATTCTGTATTACATTCCTTGAGTCGGCACCACTTAGCTTCAACCCTATCTAAGTTGAACCCGACTAAGTGTGGGTTTAATATATATTTCTGGCCCTCTGCAGACTGGAATCATCCTGAGGGTTGACTGGTACCCTAGGTTCATGATGGAGAATTTTGGGTACATCGGTCTCCTAGTGGCACCACCCTGTTCTGTTCTGTTTCTGCTCTTATTTTATTTTCATGATCACGTGATTAATTTGAGAGAATATAGCTTATGTGGATGTGCCAATTAGTTTTGTTAATATGTATATCTGTCATTTACGATTCATCTGTTGCACGCTAATTCATGCACTGATTTGCCTAGTGATCACTCTTTGATCTCTTATTAATTTATACCTGTTTGACTGTTCACTTGATACATGTTATATGGGCTGTATATGTTTATCTTGCTTAACTTAGTCTAATGGTGCTACACTTGGCGTTACAGGTGAATACCTTGATACCTCAGACCTGGAGATCCACGAGGAAGAGGAATCTCCCTGCTGTGTAGCTGAATGGACTCCTGATGATGTCTTCTAGACATCCACTCGATGAGATATGGACGTTAAATGACCCATGACCGTGGCTTGGAAGTGCCACTTATTTTGTAGTAGATTAATGAACTTGTTTATCTTAACTTTCTTCTTTCTCTATCTATCTCCTGAACTTAAACTTGAACTTTTAAATCAATGCTTATGGACTCAAACGCTCTATATTTTGGTCCATGATAAATTATGGATGGATATCTATTTGACAAAATTATACAGGTTATGAAAATTTTAATCTCACACGTAAATCCTGTGGGTGAAACTCCGTTCGTGAGGACCAAGGGTCAACCGGTTTAACTCGAATCCCCATGCGGGCATGTGCCGTGCCTTGAGATATGTGTAATCTTGGGCTCGGGGCGTGACAAGGCCGGCTCGGCACGAAACAAAAGGATGGGTCGTGCTGGGGCTGGGAGCCCTGGGATGAGAAAAGGCTGATTTCTTTTGTATATATAAAATATAAATTTAAAGTAATTAAAGTTTTATTTTTCATTTGCATATTAGCATCAATTTTTGTGCATTTACCCTAATAGTTTAAACTTTATCTCAAGTCGAGAAACCTAAAATTCGATAAAATCTCATTTAATTTATATAAGAAAATCAAAAAATTAGAAGAGGAATGTGGGTTGGCCCGTGGGCGGTAGGGCCTTGCACGGCATAACCTAAGCCGTGCCGTGTCCGTGCTGGCACGGCCCGTGAGTTTTTACGAGTTGACATGCCAGTATTGCTGGCCGGGCTAGCCTCAAAGTGGGCTCTCTACTAGTGTCTTGACAGTCCCGGAAGGCCCCATGTGAATTTAATATTTTTCTTTTTCCTCATCTATGCATTGTTATTTGCAGAATTGAAATGTATGTGGCCTTCAGCTGTGAGCCTCGGAATTGTATCTAATACTACAGTGAGGACTGCTTTTGATTTAATCAAAATCCATCCAGACGAAGCATCTTGCAGGATAGTTGAATTTGGATTGCAGGCATTCACCATTAATATTATCAAGGGGATTTGACCGTATAGGATATAAAATACCCTGTATTTCTTGAAATGGTGTTGACCAAAAATACATCTCAAATATGGATATCGTACCGAGAAACTCTTTTTTTTTCCAGTTTTAACCTTTTTGACATGAGAGAGGAGAGATGAGAGAGAGAGAGAGCGCGAATACCATCCTTTTAAGCCCCTAACAAGAGAGAGAAGAGAGGATGTTTACAGCTACAACAACCTCTCTTCCCCATCTCACCTTCTCTAAAACCCTAAAAACCCCACACCCATATTTCCTTCAATCTCTCCAAAACCCTAAACCCTCTCTTCCTCCTCTCAAACCCCTCACCAACCCTCTCACAACAACCCCACCAACACCCCCATCTTTTTCGTCATCATCATCATCTGTACCCACCCAATCAACGGCATGCTCAGCCACCTCTCCATCTGCCCACAGTTCATCGACGGCCTCCGAGTTACCGACGCCGCCACCATGGAAATCGTCGAGATGGTCCTCACCGGGAAGATCAACAAGAACCTCGTCGCCCTTATCAACCGCGCCAGCGCCACCGCCGTCGGCCTCTGCGGCAAGGATGGATACCTCCTCACCGCCCACCCCTCAGCCAACTCCGCCACATTGGGCTTCGTTGGCGACGTCGCCTGTGTGGACTCGGCCATCCTCCACCCTCTCCTCGCTGCTAACCACATCCCCGTCATTGCGACCATCGCCGCTGACGAAGCCGGCCAGGCCTACAACATCAATGCGAACACGACTGCGGGGGAGCTGGCGGCGGCGCTAGGGGTGGAAAGATTGATTCTTTTGACGGACGTTGCAGGAATTTTGGAGGATAGGGAGAATCCGGCGAGCTTGGTGAAGGAGATGCTGCATATCAATGAACCATTGAATACACGCAAGCTGATATATGGTACTATCGACAGAAGATTGTGACAGCCTTCTACCAAAGACAGAAGCAATTATATTCATATTTCTTCGAGTCCCAAAAAATTTCTTGAGAAGACTCTACATGTTGACCACAAATGATCCATTTTTTTTGTTGTATTCTAGTTTATTTTGGAATTGTTGCCAAGAGTAGTTGTTTATAAGAGTGTGTTACTATAAAATAGGAATTTAAAATATGTGTCTCATGTTTTGTGGGATTGGGTGAAGAACTATATGGTTTGACATGTTAACATTCATGTAAAAACTCATTGTATGCATTCTGTCATTGTAGATGGATGTGTGGTACTTCACAAAAAATACATGAAGCATTTTGGAACTCCATTGTTTGTAAAAGTCGTCAAGTGACTGTGCGATATCGCCCAAAATGTAATGAATTACAGTCCCATATTTGCTGTGGATTTTACTTGCTCCATATCAGGTCTAACTACATGGCTTCCTACTTCGTAAGAGAAGATCTGTGCTGCTTAAAAAAATACACTAAAGTCTCCACTGTAATCACAAAAATAATTGAAGCATTCTGGAGCATCACAGTTTCTGTTTGTGGCCAGGTGTCTGTGCGATATTGAACAAAATGCAATGAATTACAGTCCCATATTTGCTGTGGATTTTACTTGCTCCATATCAAGTCTAACTACATAGCTTCCTACTTCATAAGAGAAGATCTGGGCTCCTTAAAAAATAATTTAAAGTCCCCACTGTAGGCACAAAAATAACTGAAGCATCTGGAGCTTCACAGCATCTGACCCTTGCCGAATACTCTTAACGGAATAAAGACAGAGCCAATTCAGCTTTGGGTTCATGCTAGGTCTCATGACCTAAGCGAAATTTTTTTAAGGGGGAGGAGGCCATTCTAGGACAGGTTAATTTGATTCAGACGATATATACCTGATTGGGCCATTACCCTGCATAGAAAAACTTCTCCTCATCGGCGTCAATGCTAGTGTGTGTTCGAAACGTGCTAAGCATCTCAAACGAGTTTCTTTTATTTTATCACCTAATGACGCCACCTTTAAATGCTCCCAAAAGTGTCATTTCTGATTTTACCACACATCAAAGAGGAAGAAATTCACATATTTTACCACACATCCAACATAACATTCTCATGTCTGATACATTCATTTTGTGCATATGCTGCTTCGTGCTTGCCTAATATTCTACTCTATAGGTCAAGTCTAAAAAGGAAAATCTTGGTGTTTGGTAACTCAAGCAAAACATGAAGAAAAGACCACCGCCTTTCAAAAAGCTCAATATGATGTATTTGATTACAAATATTGTAAAGTAAAGTAGAGTAAAGTAAAGTAAAGGCCAATGCATCATCACGGTGAAGGTGGGGAAAAGTAAAGGTGGGATAAAGTATATGGTAAATTAAAGTGCGGGGGTGAGAAAATATTTTCCTTTTGTTTGGCTTTACTTTGTCATATTTTACCGTAGTTTTATATGGTAAATAAAAAGCGACTTGTGATAAATTGACTTGTTTATATATGTGGTAAAGTAAAATAAAGATTGATGTCATATCATGGTAAAATATGAGGTAAAGCAAAGTGAGATGAAATTTGTGGTGAAGTAAAGTGGGAGAGAGAATTGTAAAGTAGTTATTTTCCGTATTGACTTTACATTACTACAGTTTACCATAATCTTATGTGATAAAAGAAAGTGGCTTGTGGTAAAAAAAAAATGTGGGAGCGGAACTTGAATTTACGACACTACTTTTTGATCCAGACGTGGTTAAATTACATATAAGCTAAAGTATTAAATAAGAGGATATTCTAATAATGAATTTACTTTAATCGTAGCTTGCACCTCCTGAACAACACAATTTAAAATAAGTAATATTTTTCAGAAATTGCCAATTACCGCAAAAATGTTATAATATTTTAATTTTACAGTACTATTCTATTCTACACGATCTTATTCTTGTGATAATTAGGTTTGTGAATATTTTACTCAGTAAACTACATCCAAACGGGCCCTAAGATATCAACATTAAAAATAAATCTAAACTACGTACGGAAAAAAACCCATATGGCTTTGTCGTCTAGGGTCGGCCCCACCTCTGGTTGTGTGGTCATGAAAGTCTTATAGTAAGGACTCGAAGCTCTGCTCGGGAAAAGTGCTTATTCTTTGTCGGGAATCATAACTTAGTCGTTCACCTAGCTGAGACCTGCTTGGGTGCGTGTAGAGTGATCCCCGTCAACGTGGCCCAAATGCCAAGGCTCGATGCCCTGGCAATCTCCATCGCGTCCAGACGGACCATGCACCATGGGGGTCTTTCTTAATCATCCTAAAGCGTGTTTAAGGTTGTAAATTGGGCCGGATCACCCGGCGTGAAAAAACTCGGGTCGTGGTCCTGCATGACACATTGACCGTGTTGACCAGGCCGGCCCGGCACGAAACAAAAGGATGGGTCGTGCTGGGCCAGGAAGCCCTGGGCTGAGGCACGGCCCGATACGACATTTATATAAGAAAAGGCTGATTTCTTTTGTATATATAAAATATAAATTTAAAATAATTGAAGTTTTATTTTTCATTTGCAAATTAGCATCTATTTTTGTGCATTTACCCGAATAGTTTCAACTTTATCTCAAGTCGAGAACCCTAAAAGTCGATAAAATCTCATTTAATTTATATAAAAATTTTAAGAAATTAGAAGAGGAATGTGGGCCGGCCCGTGGGCAGTAGGGCCTAGCACGGCAAAACCTAATTAATCCGTGCCGTGTCCGTGCTGGCACGGCCCGTGAGTTTTCACTGCTGGCCGGGCCAGCCTCAGAGCGAGCTATGCAGGCATGGCACGACCCAGTTAATGGCACGACCCAGTTAACACCTCTACTCGTGTCTTGCCATTCCCAGAAGGCCCCATGTGAATTTAATATTTTTCTTTTTCCTCATCTATGTATTGTTATTTGCAGAATTGTATTGTATGTGGCCTTCAGCTGTGCGCCTCGGAATTGTATCTAATACTAAAGTGAGGACGGACTGATTTTGATTTAATCAAAATCCATCCAGACGAAGCTTCTTGCAGGATAGTGGAATTTGGATTGCATGCATTCACCATTAATATTATTAATATACTCTAGATGATTTATTCAAAGTCCATCCCTTGAACCTTTCATGAGGAGTAGCTACAACAACCATTATTTTACAACTAAAGCCACTTCAAAGGCTCTGCACTCTATCATTGTCTGAAGATTGTGTCCACTACTACGTACACAGTTAATATCGTGTGTATGGACTTTGTCCAACTCTCATATGCTTGAACACCGCAAAGACTAATATTGATATAACAATGGACGTTGGACGTATCAGTTAGCGAATGACAGTGGCTTAAACAAGAATTTGACCGTCTAGTCTTTCCCTATTGCAATTAAAAACAAGACCAATTCAATAACACTCATGTCCCACCTATCATATATCTCCCTCCCTATATATATGGGTCCTTTGTATATGTAGGAGGGTATCCGAGCTGAGGAGGTAACCGCTTGGGAGTCGCACAGCTGGACCCTCTACAGGGGATAGGCGGGGCCCAGGGCCCCGCGCCTATTGTATACACTCGGGCTGTAGCCTTTGGCTGTAACCCTCATGCTTTTGTCCCGGGCAGGAGCGTGTCGCGTACCCAGGGACCTCCCCAGGTTTCGAACCCGAGACCTCCTGTATAAAGGATAATCTGGGTGAAACCTGGTACCACTTGAGCTACTAGCTCAAGTGGTACCAGGTTTCACCCAGATTATCCTTTATACAGGAGGTCTCGGGTTCGAAACCTGGGGAGGCCCCTGGGTACGCGACACGCTCCTGCCCGGGACAAAAGCATGAGGGTTACAGCCAAAGGCTACAGCCCGAGTGTATACAATAGGCGCGGGGCTCTGGGCCCCGCCTATCCCCTGTAGAGGGTCCAGCTGTGCGACTCCCAAGCAGTTACCTCCTCAGCTCGGATACCCTCCTACAAAAAGGCCGGCCTTTTTTGTAGGAGATGGAATTGTGGGCCCACCCGCCGGGATCGCCGGGGGTCCCCCACAGGGCCTATTGTGTACACTTTGGGGGGCTTACCACTGAGTGCCCTTAATCATGCGTTTGTCCCAGGGTGGATTCGGAAATCATGCACCCCAGGGGCCTCCCCAGGTTTCGAACCCGAGACCTCCTGTATAAAGGATAATCTGGGTGAAACCTGGTACCACTTGAGCTAGTAGCTCAAGTGGTACCAGGATGCTTCCCAAAATACCTTTATCACATGGTGAGAGGTTGCGGGTTCGAGTCCTGGGGAGGCCACTCTACGGAGCCAAAAGCATGTAAGGGCGCACCGTAATAAGACGTCCCCAAGTGTACACAAATGAGCCCGGGGCCCTGGGCCCCGCCTATCCCCTGTAGAGGGTCCAGCTGTGCGACTCCCAAGCGGTTACCTCCTCAGCTCGGATACCCTCCTACAAAAAAGGCCGGCCTTTTTGTAGGGGATGGAATTGTGGGCCCACCCGCCGGGATCGCCGGGGGTCCCCCACAGGGCCTATTGTGTACACTTTGGGGGGCTTACCACTGAGTGCCCTTAATCATGCGTTTGTCCCAGGGTGGATTCGGAAATCATGCACCCCAGGGGCCTCCCCAGGTTTCGAACCCGAGACCTCCTGTATAAAGGATAATCTGGGTGAAACCTGGTACCACTTGAGCTAGTAGCCCAAGTGGTTACCTCCTCAGCTCGGATACCCTCCTACAAAAAAGGCCGGCCTTTTTTGTAGGAGGGTATCCGAGCTGAGGAGGTAACCACTTGGGCTACTAGCTCAAGTGGTACCAGGTTTCACCCAGATTATCCTTTATACAGGAGGTCTCGGGTTCGAAACTTGGGGAGGCCCCTGGGGTGCATGATTTCCGAATCCACCCTGGGACAAACGCATGATTAAGGGCACTCAGTGGTAAGCCCCCCAAAGTGTACACAATAGGCCCTGTGGGGGACCCCCGGCGATCCCGGCGGGTGGGCCCACAATTCCATCCCCTACAAAAAACAATTGTGTGGGGAAATTTCCGGAGCTACAGGATTAAGCTAATCACAGCCATCAGACGGGGCTAAGCATTCTCACGTGCCATCCGCGTGCCACCAATCTCATCTCGGCTACCAGGGCAGAGGCCTTGGCCGACATCAAACATCTCCAGGCCACAAGCGCCGAACTGGACCGCCTCGGGCATCATCTCGGCAAAGAGTCCATCTCGGCAAGGCCACCCTGGATGCCATCTCAGTAAAGGACCCTACCTCGGCTAAAGCTACCTCGGCTGAAGAAGCCAGGACAGCAGCCGAGGCAAGAAAGAATCTTCGCTTGGGTCCCTCATCCCCCACGTCATCAGGCACGTGGAGGGATTGGGTCACGAGCTAGTGGGACAGACATGACATCCAGCCGCCCACTATCTTCACCAGATCGCCACATGGCAGCATCCAGCGGCTGAGGCCACATCAGGGCAAGGCCCGAGGGAAGATCCGCTGGTACTCCTACCGCCAGAGGCGCCCAACACAATCTGGCCCAACAAGACACGCATTTAATGCAATGTGGGCTGACCCGACTGGCATTAAATGCTGAGTGGGCCGGATTAGACTGCATTTAATACTTTGTGGGCTGATCATGACTTTTCAGTCAGATCATGGGACCCACACCAAGATATTCTCTGAGAGATACGATCCAAACCTCTACAAATAGACCTCCAAACACCATGCAAGGTACGCACATTCCATTCACAGAACCCTTACTCTGTCTCTCTTCTCCCTCTCCTTCCATAGTTCCAGTTCACACACTGACTTTGGCATCGGAGAGCCTTGCGCCGCTCAGGCCAGGGTCCTCTGACCGTTTGCTACTCTCTTTCAGGCTTTCGGGCGGCATCCAGACATTCCAGACACCATCATCTTCCCGGATAAGTCCTGTGAGGCACCCTCTTATTGTGGGTCATAATTTTCTGCACCTACAATTGGCGCCGTCTGTGGGAAAGCAATATCCCAGCCTTCCCAACCTTCTCCTAATCTTTCCAAACAATCCTTCTTCACCTCAACCTCTCAGAAGCCATGCCTCCGAAAGCTAAGAAGGGCGTAGAATCCTCAAGAGCAGCGCCCAAGCTGCCACCACCGCCAGCGGACGTCCCTCCTCAAGGACGCCCCCACACGGTGCATGGCACGACTGCAGGCGAGGGCCGCTTAGGCTCTCAGCTCTTTATCGAGTTCCCATTCCAAGAGGGACTCGAGGCCTCGATCTCACCGGAAGAAGTCGCACCACCCGGACGCAAGGATCGTCGGCAGGAGCGTCCCCGGAAGGACAAGGCCGTGGCCGTAGGAGAAACGCGCCACGCTCAACCCCCTGGGGAGGTTCCTGAAGCTGCCCTCCTCCAGAAACAACTCCAGAGGCAAGAACGAATGATTCGCGAGCTTCAGCAGCAGCTGAAGGCAGTGCAAACTGCCTCCTTGAGGGAGGTCTCGGAGCCTCAAGGGAAAAAGAAGGATGCTCCCAGCAAGGCAGCCCAGCCTCCCCGTGAGGAACTCAGACATCATCCGGACCACCAGAAACGGAGCCACATCCATGACGAAGGCTCGAGCAACAGCCGAAGTCACCACAGCCGAGGCGGACGAACCCATAGCCGTCGTAGCCCGAGCCGTCCCAAGAGGAAGACCCGAGCTCAGACTCCAGAGAAGGATGACGAGCAAGAGCGATTTGACAAGCGCGTCAGATTGGCTCTCCAGCGCAACTTGGACATGCGGGACCAGAAGCAGCTCTGTGGTCACACTGACCTCGGGGGCTCTCCCTTCACCAAAGAAATCGAGCACACCCCCTTGCCCAAGAAGTTCTCCGTCCCGCGGTTCGTCCCCTACGACGGACTGTCCGACCCATCTGCGCACCTCCGACACTTCTCCCAGAAGATGTCCATCTGGGGAAACGAGGGTCATCTAAACTGCAAGATCTTCTCCTCCAGTTTGGGTGACCTCCCCTTGAAGTGGTTCTGCTCCCTTCCGGAGCAGTCAGTTTCCAGTTGGAAGGAGCTCCAGCTCTCCTTCCTGAAGAAGTTCCAGGCCTACGCCGTCGTCCCCAAGAAGGAGGGGGACCTCATCGCCCTGAGAATGAAGCAGGGCGAAACCCTCGCCAAGTTCACCCACCGATTCTGGGCGGTCTACAGCCAGATCGAAGACGCGAGAGAGGCGATAGCCATCTACGCCTTCCAGCACGCCCTGATCCCCGGCATCGACGTGCGGAAGGACTTGGCCGGGGACACCCCAGAGTCCATGACAGAATTGATGTCCCGGGTGAAGCGCTTTATCGCCCGGGAGGAAGACGAGATCCGAGCTAAGGATCGCGACGGGCATCCGGAGCCCGAACAGAAAGACAGCCAGCCTCGGCAAAGAGGCGGGAGATCCTCCCAGAAGCAGGAGCCCAGGCGAGACTGGGCCTCTAGTGCGACGAAGCCTTCGTCGTCCAGGTCTGGGGGCAATTGGAAGCCCAGACCTCCCTCCAGCGCCAGCCAGAGCGTCAACGTCGTCTTCAAGGAGCCGATCTACCGCATCCTGGCCAAAATCAAATCCAAGCCATTCTTCAAGTATCCTCCGCCCCTGAAGAATGAACCCACCGAAGGAGCCCGAAGCAAGCACTACTGCTCCTTCCATAAGGGCAACGGGCACAGGACCGAAGAATGCAGGACTTTGCAGTGGTATCTGGAAAAGCTGGCCAAAGAGGGCCACATCCCAGAGTCCACCAGAGTGCAGCCCAAGCGCCAGAGAGCGAGGACTCAGAGAAGATCATCAACGTGATCCATCTGGCGTCCTCAGCTCCCGCTTCCTCATCCCGGGGAAGCTCTCAAACCCGTGCTGAAGCCAGGCGGGCTTCGCACGAGAAAGAAGTAATGAAAGCCGACCTCGCCCCGGCATCCAAGAAAGCCCGCCGCGACAGACCAGCCATCTCGTTCTCGGATCGAGATCTGGAGGGAGTCCAGGTTCCTCACAACGACCCCCTGCTCCTCACCATGAAGCTGAGAGACTTCACCGTGAAGAGGATCCTCGTCGACTCCGGCAGCTCCTCCGAGGTCCTCTACTACGACTGCTTCAAGAGGATGAAGCTCTCCGAAGCAGACCTCACGGAGGTCCGTGCACCTCTGCTAGGGTTGTCCGCTACACCAGTCTACCCCAAGGGTAGAATCACTTTGGAAACCCAAGTTGGCGGAGCCTCCGTGTCGGCCGATTTTCTAGTTGTGGACGCCCCTTCTCCCTACAATGTCATTCTGGGCAGGACGTGGCTCCACAAGCTAGAGGCAGTTCCTTCTTCCTTCCACCAAAAGCTGAAGTTCGTCCATGAGAACGAGGAAGGCAAGATTGAAGTAGTCACAGTGAAGGGAGACCAGCAGCAGGCCAGGCAGTGCATGTCGGCCGCCGTTCCAGCAGTAAAGGAGCCAGAGCGCATCAACCTGGCCGAATTCGAGAAGGGCCTCGACGAGATCGGCAGGGACCCTGAGAAGAAGAGCATCGAGGACCTAGCCGAGGTCAGGCTAGACCCGTCCGACCCAGACCGTTTCTTCCTGATCGGCACCCAGCTGTCGGACGAAGAAAGGGCCGAACTCTCTCGGTTCTTGACGCAGAATGTGGACGTCTTCGCTTGGAGCCCAAGTGATCGGTCGACCCTGAGGTCATGTGCCACAAGCTCAACGTCGACCCCGACCACAAGCCAGTAGTGCAGAGGGCCCGCAGAACCGGGCTGCAGCAGACAGATGCAGTCGTGGAAGAGGTCGACAACCTGCTAAAAGCAGGGGCCATCCGGGAAGTCCAGTACCCGGTATGGCTGGCCAACACGGTGGTCGTCAAGAAGAAAACTGGGAAGTGGAGAGTGTGCGTTGACTTCACCGACCTGAACAGGGCTTGCCCTAAGGACAGCTTTCCCCTCCCAAAGATTGACCAACTGATCGACGCCACCGCCGGTCACGACCGAATGAGCTTCCTCGACGCCTACCGAGGCTATCATCAGATCCCGCTTTACGAGCCCGACGAGGAGAAAACGTCATTCATCACCCCCCGCGGCACTTACTGCTATAAAGTAATGCCCTTCGGGCTGAAGAACGCGGGGGCGACCTATCAGCGCCTCGTCACGAAAATGTTCCTGCCCCAGCTCGGCCGAACGGTAGAGGTGTATATCGACGACATGGTCGTCAAATCTGTACGCTCCAGCGACCACCTGGCGGATCTCGGCCAAGTCTTCGGCATCCTTCGCGCCTACAAGCTTAAGCTCAACGCTTCCAAGTGCGCCTTCGGCGTAGCCTCTGGCAAGTTTCTCGGCAGCTTGGTGACGCGGAGGGGGATCGAGGCCAATCCAGAACAGATCACCGCCATCCAGGGCATCCAAAGCCCCTCTACCACAAAGGAAGTTCAGAGGCTTACAGGAATGGCCGCCGCACTCAATCGCTTCATCAGCCGCTCATCAGATAAGTGCAGGCCTTTTTTCCAGCTTCTGAGGAAAAATTTGAAGTTCCAATGGACCCCTGAGTGCGACCAGGCATTGGCCGCACTCAAAACTTATTTGATGTCACCCCCATTACTCTCCACCCCAACTCGGGGGGAGATCCTGTATTTATACCTTGCGGTCTCGGATCACGCAGTGAGCTCCGTCCTCATCAGGGAGGACGAGGGAGTTCAAAAGCCGATCTATTACACGAGCAAGACCCTGCTCGATGCCGAGACCAGGTACCTCCTGTTGGAGAAGCTTGCGTTGGCTCTCGTTACCGCCTCCCGCAAGCTCTCCCATTATTTTCAGTCCCACACTATCGTGGTGATCACGGAGCACCCACTCCGTTCATTGTTCAAAAAAGCTGACTTTTCAGGGCGCATATCAAAGTGGGCAGTTGAACTGGGGCAATATGACATACAGTACCGTCCCCGAACTGCGATCAAAGCCCAGATTCTGGCAGACTTCATAGTCGAATTCGCCTGCCCCAACCCGGCTCCGACCCAGCTCGGCGCGGCACTAGGGGGCACAGGGCAAGAGCCAGTAGAAACAGAAGTCCAGCAGTCTCCCACCTCGGCATGGAGGATCTTTGTCGACGGGTCGTCCACCTCCAAGAGAGCTGGCGTCGGCATAGTTCTCCAATCGCCAGAGGGACTGGTCATAGAGCAGGCTTTCACCCTCGACTTCAAAGCGACGAACAATGAGGCAGAGTACGAAGCACTGATTGCAGGGTTGAACAGCGCCCGAATCCTCGGAGCCCAGCACCTGGAAATCTTCAGCGACTCTCAACTGGTAACTAGCCAGCTCGCCGGAGACTACCAGGCCAGGGACGACAGGATGGCGGCCTACTTAGCCCTGGCGAAAAAGCTACTCTCCCAATTCCAGAAAGCCGAGGTCAGGCAAATATCCCGAGATACCAACACGCATGCAGATGCGCTTGCAAACCTGGCCTCCGCTGTCGAAGCAGGAAAGAAGAGGACCATCGAGGTCGGGTCAGTATCAAGGTCAAGTCTAGAGCTACATTCATCTCGGCTTGTCCTTTGTGCTGACCTCGGCCCCAGCTGGATGGATCCAATCGTCGCCTACTTGAAGGATGACCAACTCCCCGAAGACAAGACGGAAGCCCACAAGATCAGGCTCAAGGCAGCCCGGTTTTGGCTCTCTCCAGAAGGCAAACTCTACAGGAAGTCCTTCACGGGTCCGTACCTCCAATGCGTCCACCCGTCCAAGGTGGACGACTTCCTGTACGAGATCCATGAGGGAATCTGCGGCAGCCATATTGGAGGTCGGTCGTTGGCCTACAGAGCGATCAGTCAGGGTTACTGGTGGCCCTACATGCAAAAGGACGCCCAGGTCTACGCCAGAAAATGCGAGAAATGCCAAAAGTTCTCCCACTCCCTCCATCAGCCAGCGCAGGACCTGAGTCCCCTCTCCAGTCCATGGCCCTTCGCTCAATGGGGCCTGGACATTGTGGGGCCTCTTCACCGAGCTCCAGGGAACAAAAGATGGCTGATAGTGGCTACGGACTACTTCACCAAGTGGATAGAGGCTGAACCGTTGTCTTCCATCACGGACAGGGACTCCAGGAACTTCGTCTGGAAAAACATCCTCACGAGGTTCGGCATCCCTCGGACCCTGATCTCGGATAACGGAACTCAGTTCGATTCCAAATCCTTCAGAGATTTCTGCCAAGAACATGGCATCAGAAACCATTACTCCACCCCGGCATATCCACAGAGTAATGGCCAGGCAGAAATCTCCAACAAAGTGATCCTGGACGGCCTGAAGAAGCGACTGGACAAGGCAAAGGGCAGATGGACAGAAGAGCTTCCGAGCGTACTGTGGGCTTACAGAACAACTCCTAGGAGGTCCACCTCGGCGACACCATTCTCTCTGGCCTACGGGATGGAAGCGGTCATTCCCCTGGAAATCGGCCTTCCTACCCTGAGGACAGAGCTGGTCGACCAAGGTCGGAATGAGACGAACCTGGCGATGGAGCTGGAGCTGGCGGACGAACGACGAGAAGCAGCAGCCCTGAGACTAACCGACTATCAGCAACGGTTAGCCAGGGCATACAATCAAAATGTCAAGGAAAGAAGGTTCACCACGGGAGAGCTCGTTTTAAAGAAGACCCTGCCAGCTGACAGAGGACCAAATGAGGGGAAGCTTGCCCCGAACTGGCACGGCCCGTTCAGAGTAGTTTCACTAGCAGGAAAGTCAGCCTACAAGCTCGAAGACTTGGATGGCAAGCCATTGCCGAGACCGTGGAATGCATCCCACTTGAAGAAATTCTATTTCTAAAAGATGTAATGAACTTCAGAATCAATAAAAGCAGCTCTTGCCTTGTCATCAATCTGTCTCCCCGGTCGACTCCGGCAACACAGGCTCAACGCCTTGGAAATGGCTCCGAGTTCCTACACTCAAGCCTTTCCTAAAATCCCGTGTCTTGGACACACAGGCTCAACGCCTTGGAAATGGCTTCGAGTTCCTACACTCAGCCTTTCCTAAAATCCCGTGTCTTGGACACACAGGCTCAACGCCTTGGAAACGGCATAGAAGAGTTCCTACACTCAGCCTTTCCTAAAATCCCGTGTCTTGGACACACAGGCTCAACGCCTTGGAAACGGCATAAAAGAGTTCCTACACTCAGCCTTTCCTAAAATCCCGTGTCTTGGACACACAGGCTCAACGCCTTGGAAACGGCATAGAAGGGTTCCTACACTCAGCCTTTCCTAAAATCCCGTGTCTTGGACACATGGGCCCACCGCCCTGGAAGAGACCTCGAGTCCCGACTCGGTCGCTTCCTAAAGCTCCTAGCCTTGGGCTATGGAGAGGCTTCGAGTTCTCACTCAGCCGAGATTGGGCCCACCGCCCTGGAAGAGACCTCGAGTCCAGGCTCGGTCGATTCCTAAAGCTCCTAGCCTTGGGCTATGGAGAAGGCCTCGAGTTCAGACACTCGGCCGGATTCCAAAGATCAGGGTTTCTACACCCCTCAAATCATTGCCAAGCTCATGCCCAAGCGGCCGAGATCAGTGGGATGATGACTCCACTTCGGCACAATGCAGCTCGTCTCGGTCAAAGCCAGCCCTTTCGGCCGAGGTCAGTGCCAGCATTCAAACACATCCAAGCATTTCAGAACAGCGCAGAGAAATGAGAAAAAGAACTCAAAAGCACTATACACAGCTTGGGTAATCAGAAAATTCCTCTTCATTTATTGCAAACTGCTTCGTTACAAGAAATACATAACAGAAAGCAGAGTACAGAATGGAGGACCAGAGTCCTCTAAAAACAGAAAATAGAAAAGACTAGGAGACTCTGATCTTCGCTGACTCTTCAAGCAGAAGGCTCGAGGACGCCGGATCGCCGCCTGGAGGTTCTGAGCGATCCTGAACCTCGCTGGGCCCTGCACCACCCTCGGTGGCCAGAAGGACCAGCCAAACTTGAAGAAACCTCTCGGAGCAGCAGAGCTCCAACCCGCCTGCCGTACGACGGGCGCACAGGGTCGTGTTGGTCGAGAATGCGCCCCCATCCCCTAGCAGCGCATCCTCACTCTGTCTGGCCAAGGGCCAATGGCCATGGACCCGCGTTCAGAGAGCGCGTGGCCCACGGGGAGATCCTTCAGAGAGCGCGCAGGCCACGACAGCCTTCCCCCCTCGGGGGCAGCCGTCCAACGGCGCAGGGTTTTCCCCCGGATCAAGTAATCTCAGGCACCTCCCAGACATGGTCCTTATGTTCCTTCCCTCTCCCATGGCGAACCTGTTACCCCTATTTATAGGATGGAAGAAGGCCCAGTCTCCAAAAGGAGTTATGGGGCGAAGTCTCCCACGCGTTGTTGGGAAGGCGCGACTATTGACCAGCGAACCCTGTGGCGCCACGTGGAGACATCCGTCAGACTCCCTCGTCTGCCGCGCCACCATGTTCATTGCTATTCAAGATCACCTAAGATACGGAGGATCAGCGCGAATACCAATGAAGATCACCCAAGATACGGAGTATCAGCGCAAATACCAAAAAAGATCTTAAGGGAGCACTCTACCGAACTCAAGCAATCGAAGAACTCAAGCTTAAAAGAGAAAAGCACGAGTATTTCAGAAAACCTTCATTTGTATTAAAGTTTCAATCATTACAGTGTTCAGCAAATACAAATCGAAGAAAATTACAAAGCATAAAGCAAAGAAGCAAAAATCCCAAGGTCCCGATGTCCCGAGGTCATGACCGGTCAGTTGCACGAGCTGCGGCGTCAGAGGCTTCGCCGGATGGACGGGCAGAGTTCGGCACCGGAAGCGGGTACGGAGGCGGCTCCCGAAAGGAGCGGTGGCCCTCCGAGACCCCGACCTCTTTCAGGCCGGCAAGCCACCCTTTCGCCCAAGCCTTATCCCTCACCACAAGAACCCTTTCCTTGTAGTGGGCGGTGACCTGCACTTTGGCATCCTCGAATGCAGCATCGCACTCGGACTCGAGCTTAGCCTCGGCTTCATCCGCCCTCTTGGACTCGGATTCAAGCTTCGCCTCGGCCTCGTCCGCTCTTTTGGCCTCGGCTTGAAGTAGGGCCGCATAATCATCTCCCATCTTCGAAATGGAGACCTCGAGCTCGGCCGACTTAGTCCTCTCCGCCTCGGCCTCCTCCCTCGCCTGCTCGAGCTTCGCCGCGTATTCCTCTTCTACCTTGGCCAACTTCTGGCTCACAGCGTCCAGGGACTCTTGCAGGCCGTTCTTCTCCACGGACAGCTCGGCAGCGTCCGCGCTGTACCTCCAGATCCTATCAGCAACGGCCATGGACTTCTGAGCCGCCTGTCAAATGAAGAAGACGTACGTGTTAGATCCAAAGAGCGTCAGACGCTAAATTGCTGGTTTAGCAAAGGAAAATGAAGATTTACCACGAAGTTGGACTGCAGCATCGACAAGATCAGCTTCTGATCGCTGTACTTATCCAGCCGCTCCATGTCCCGGGGAAGGGCACAGGCTCGCCCAAGGGCCTCGAGGACCGGGAGATCGATCCTGTGAAGAATGCTATCCTCCACCGTCATCGGCCTCCCCGGCCCGAGCATGAAGCTCGGCTCCCATAACTGCGGCTCCGACGGCAACGAGGCAGCAGCCGAGCTAGGGCCCGCATCAGTCCTCGGCATCTTCAGCGGCCGAGTTTCCTCCTGCTCGACCTCGGCTGGGGGCAAGCGTACCCCTAGATCAACAGGGCTAGGGGGCACGGGCACCTCCGCCGCCTCTGCAGGAGAAGCCACCCGAGCCCTCGGAGACGGATGCCTCGGAGAGTCTACCGGCTCCTCGGGGGCTCGGACGTCCTCCACTCCAAGCGCCAAGGCCTCGAGATCCTCGAAGGACAAGCGCCTGGTGTGCCTCATCTCGGATCCTGGCGAGGGAGATCGGGCAGATTGACTCGATTCCCTTCCTGAGACCTGGGGAGGTCTCGATTCCGCTAAGGAAGCTAGGATTCCAGACGCTGCCCTAACCTCAGGCGACGCCCGCGAGGGCTCTGCGACCTCCGGAACGGCCTGCTCCTGACTAACCCCGGATCCGGCACCTTCACTCTGGATCGGCTCCACGGTGCCCCTCAGATACCCGCGGTACTTCGGCTTATACCCTAGCAGCGACCAAGCCGCCCTGCCGTCGTGACCGCTGTACCGCTTCACCAGACGGAGCCAGGCATCGTTCCTCTTCCAAATGTACCTGGCAGCCCGTTTCCTCTCCTTCAAAGCTGCAGCAATCAGAAGCATAAGCACGGCAGAATGAAAAGAAACTTATAAAAGAAGAAACGGAGGACGATTACTTGGGATGGTGCCGAAGTGGCGAGGGACCTGGTAGCCTCTATCGGTGTCGGCCTCCCCGAACTCCCAGTTTCCCGAGACGTACAGAAGATCGTCCCCGGCATACTTGCTCGAATCCTCCAAGTATCGGACGAAGCCGTCCCGGCCTGACTTAGCCCGGAGATAATAAGATTCCCCGGACCTGCATATGTCATAGACGTCCTCAAGATCGAAGACGCCAAAGTCGGTGCCCAGGACCTCATTCAACTTGACCGTGCCCATCACGATCTTGAAGGCATTCGGCAGCAGTTGGCAAGGGCAGAGACGCCACTGACTAAGGCACCTCCTGAGAAGTGGATGGAGGGGGAATCGGACCCCGCCTTCTATCACAGCCACCAGCGGAAAAGGCATCCAGCCTCCCAAAAAGGCGCGAGGGTTGTAGCCATGGGGATCAGCACCCCTGACTTGGACATCGGCAGGGATCCTAAAGGCCAATCTGAAACCCTCGATCGCTGCCTCGCCCTCTAACCAGTGGCTGTAAATCCCCATTCCTATCCCAATCTAAAAATAGAGGAACCCGCAGAAGAAGAAGCAGAGCAGGAAGAACTTACGGAAGCAGAACAAAGACGCTGGACAGCGAAGAGACTCAACCTCAGCAGCGCACCACTTCTCGAATGAAGCTCCCTCACAGTAGCCTCCCCTCTTCTGACGCTCGCCTCTGATTCAGAATCGCAAACAAAGAATGGAGCAGATCTCAACCGCCCTATATATAGCAGAGAGCCCCCCTTTTTACAGAAACCCTAATCGGGCGTGCCAAGGGGCGCCCCCCTGGGATTTCGCGCGAGTCATTTCGAAAATTTATTACGCCTCCCTGAAGCGGCGCGCAAATCATTTCAAAAATTGATTGCGCCCCTGACGAGACGGCGCGTACGACCTCGAAGAGACAGACAACCAGCCAGGGGATGACACGTGGAGCCGTCGAACTGTCTTCAGCATTGAATAGGGGACGCCATTTGTCACCTCGAACATCCAAAGCGACAGCGAGTCAGGGCCGAAAGAGGATCACCTACAGATAGACCCGGCACATAGCTCCCGACCTCACGGCACTGACGTTCTACGAGAGCTCAGAAGCTAGGGGGCAATTGTGTGGGGAAATTTCCAGAGCTACAGGATTAAGCTAATCACAGCCATCAGACGGGGCTAAGCATTCTCACGTGCCATCCGCGTGCCACCAATCTCATCTCGGCTACCAGGGCAGAGGCCTTGGCCGACATCAAACATCTCCAGGCCACAAGCGCCGAACTGGACCGCCTCGGGCATCATCTCGGCAAAGAGTCCATCTCGGCAAGGCCACCCTGGATGCCATCTCAGTAAAGGACCCTACCTCGGCTAAAGCTACCTCGGCTGAAGAAGCCAGGACAGCAGCCGAGGCAAGAAAGAATCTTCGCTTGGGTCCCTCATCCCCCACGTCATCAGGCACGTGGAGGGATTGGGTCACGAGCTAGTGGGACAGACGTGACATCCAGCCGCCCACTATCTTCACCAGATCGCCACATGGCAGCATCCAGCGGCTGAGGCCACATCAGGGCAAGGCCCGAGGGAAGATCCGCTGGTACTCCTACCGCCAGAGGCGCCCAACACAATCTGGCCCAACAAGACACGCATTTAATGCAATGTGGGCTGACCCGACTGGCATTAAATGCTGAGTGGGCCGGATTAGACTGCATTTAATACTTTGTGGGCTGATCATGACTTTTCAGTCAGATCATGGGACCCACACCAAGATATTCTCTGAGAGATACGATCCAAACCTCTACAAATAGACCTCCAAACACCATGCAAGGTACGCACATTCCATTCACAGAACCCTTACTCTGTCTCTCTTCTCCCTCTCCTTCCATAGTTCCAGTTCACACACTGACTTTGGCATCGGAGAGCCTTGCGCCGCTCAGGCCAGGGTCCTCTGACCGTTTGCTACTCTCTTTCAGGCTTTCGGGCGGCATCCAGACATTCCAGACACCATCATCTTCCCGGATAAGTCCTGTGAGGCACCCTCTTATTGTGGGTCATAATTTTCTGCACCTACAGTATACTTAATTTTCATCCTCAGATCGAGCACCTCATCTTCATCTATACTATATACTTGAAGATGATGAATATGGTTAATTCCCACATCCTTGTAGCTGTCCTCTTTTCCATCGCTTCCTCACTCGTTTACGCCTACGATCCCAGTCCTTTACAGGACATTTGTGTCGCGGATCTTAACTCGGAAGGTAACACTTAATTTGCTGTGCGTTTTTTCTTAGCTTGGGTAAGGTACTGTTTGTGCAAATTCAATCATTTTGCTTGGATATAATATAACGGCTACAATTTGGTTTTGCAGTGCTTGTGAATGGGTTTGTTTGCAAGGCAACAAAGGAGGTCAAAGCAAATGATTTCTTCTTACCAGGCTTCGACAAACCGGGCAACACCATGAACAACGTTGGGTTCATTGCGACCAATGCCCTTGTAAACCAGATACCGGGACTCAACACTCTTGGCATCTCCTTGGCTCGCTTAGACTTTGCGCCTTATGGAGAGAACCCTCCTCACACGCACCCACGTGCCACTGAGATACTGACGGTCCTCGAAGGGACGCTCTACGTGGGCTTTGTCCTCTCCAACCAGAACAATAATACCCTCATATCCAAGGTCCTCAACAAGGGTGATGTGTTTGTCTTCCCAATTGGCCTCATTCACTTCCAAGCCAATATCGGCCACACACCTGCGGTAGCCATTTCCGCCCTCAGCAGTCAGAACCCAGGTGTGATCACCATTGCTAAGTCTGTGTTTGGATCGAACCCGCCCATCTCCGACGATATTCTCGCCAAGGCCTTTCAAGTGGACAAGAAAGTAATTGATCATCTCCAGGCCCAGTTCTGGGTGAACGCATAACAAGCAGTCGTCCTTGCTTCATTGAATTATTTGATGTTGTATTAAACATAAATAAATGGCTACACGTCCGTTTGCTTCTCATACTAGACAATAAGAAATGACATTTTTTAGTCAAAAGGCTCTAAGATCTCTAATGTTGTGCTTTTTTTAGTTGGTTGTTTACCCCCTTTAGC
This sequence comes from Litsea cubeba, assembly GCA_012931725.1. Classification (NCBI taxonomy): domain Eukaryota; kingdom Viridiplantae; phylum Streptophyta; class Magnoliopsida; order Laurales; family Lauraceae; genus Litsea; species Litsea cubeba. The sequence goes on from CM022948.1 coordinate 20,414,209, forward strand.
AAGTGAAATATTCTTTAGCAAAGCCCCGGAGAAGGGTGAAAACTATGATTAGTTTACTGTTGGCCACCTATTATCCTTCAGCCCACCCGATTTCAAGCGTAGATACATATATATATAGACAATTTTTGCTAGGGCCATACATACAATTAGGCGTGCGCTTGGGCCGGCCCAACGATGAGACCGATCCGGGCCCACCCTGCCATTGGCCGTGTTCGCATTAAGTGATAGAAAGCCCAGACCAGGCCCGGCACGCGTAAGCAATGCGTGTAATTTAATTTTATTAGTCGAAATAATTGCTCTAATGCTTAAAAATTTGAGAAAAAGCCCGGCGTACATCACGGCCGATTGATTAAATGGGTGGCAACGGGCCTGACTTTTGTGGGCCGTGTCGTGCTTGAGCCAGACCCGGGCCAGTGTTTCTAATGTCGGGCCGGGACTGCATATGCGTTAGCCTGGCCCATGAACACCCCTACATACAATCATGGCCCTAAAGATCTTTGCCACGTACATGAAGATGAGAAGAATCATGGTCACTTTTTTTTTTATAGTATATTGAAGAATAAGATAAATGCTGAAATTGGCTTATATATCAAACATAAAAACCAATGGTTGCTAGCCTAAAGGTCCCACAGAAGTCAAAAACAAACCTTATTAAATCATTTCCGATTTAGGAACCATTGGATAGACAATGTATTCCTGCTCATACATTAGATCTTGATGCATTGGCGAAAATGGATTGAAAATTATCCAAATAAGTTGAAGGTTCGATTCTGATCAACCTCGACGTTTACTGTTGACATTATCACGATGCTTGCAATCCAACTATGCTCGCGGGTCTGATTCGGGTTACGGTTCATGTCCAGATTGACCCAAACACAATTCTTTAGAATTATTTTAGTAGGATGGGTCCAGTTATGGTTCAGTTTGAGGTCGAGTCTGATCCGGCCCTTACCGAATACTCTTAACGGAATAAAGACAGAGCCAATTCAGCTTTGGGTTCATGCTAGGTCTCATGACCTGAGCGAAATTTCTTTAAGGGGGAGCAGGCCATTCTAGGACAGGTTAATTTGATTCAGACGATATATACCTGATTGGGCCATTACCCTGCATAGAAAAACTTCTCCTCATCGGCGTCAATGCTAGTGTGTGTTCGAAACGTGCTAAGCATCTCAAACGAGTTTCTTTTATTTTATCACCTAATGACGCCACCTTTAAATGCTCCCAAAAGTGTCATTTCTGATTTTACCACACATCAAAGAGGAAGAAATTCACATATTTTACCACACATCCAACATAACATTCTCATGTCTGATACATTCATTTTGTGCATATGCTGCTTCGTGCTTGCCTAATATTCTACTCTATAGGTCATAATAAGTCTAAAAAGGAAAATCTTGGCGTTTGGTAACTCAAGCAAAACATGAAGAAAAGACCACCGCCTTTCAAAAAGCTCAATATGATGTATTTGATCACATATATTGTAAAGTAAAGTATAGTAAAGTAAAGTAAAGGTCAATGCACCATCACGGTGAAGGTGGGGAAAAGTAAAGGTGGGATAAAGTATATGGTAAATTAAAGTGCGGGGGTGAGAAAATATTTTCCTTTTGTTTGGCTTTACTTTGTCGTATTTTACCGTAGTTTTATATGGTAAATAAAAAGCGACTTGTGATAAATTGACTTGTTTATATATGTGGTAAAGTAAAATAAAGATTGATGTCATATCATGGTAAAATATGAGGTAAAGCAAAGTGAGATGAAATTTGTGGTGAAGTAAAGTGGGAGAGAGAATTGTAAAGTAGTTATTTTCCGTATTGACTTTACATTACTACAGTTTACCATAATCTTATGTGATAAAAGAAAGTGGCTTGTGGTAAAAAAAAAATGTGGGAGCTGAACCAGATTTTAGGACACTACTTTTTGATCCAGACGTGGTTAAATTACATATAAGCTAAAGTATTAAATAAGAGGATATTCTAATAATGAATTTACTTTAATCATAGCTTGCACCTCCTGAACAACACAATTTAAAATAAGTAATATTTTTCAGAAATTGCCAATTACCGCAAAAATGTTATAATATTTTAATTTTACAGAACTATTCTATTCTACACGATCTTATTCTTGTGATAATTAGGTTTGTGAATATTTTACTCAGTAAACTACATCCAAACGGGCCCTAAGATATCAACATTAAAAATAAATCTAAACTACGTACGGAAAAAAACCCATATGACTTCGTCGTCTAGGGTCGGCCCCACCTCTGGTTGTGTGGTCATGAAAGTCTTATAGTAAGGACTCGAAGCTCTGCTCGGGAAAAGTGCTTATTCTTTGTCGGGAATCATAACTTAGTCGTTCACCTAGCTGAGACCTGCTTGGGTGCGTGTAGAGTGATCCCCGTCAACGTGGCCCAAATACAAAGGCTCGACGCCCTGGCAATCTCCATCGCGTCCAGACGGACCATGCACCATGGGGGTCTTTCTTAATCATCCTAAAGCGTGTTTAAGGTTGTAAATTGGGCCGGATCACCCGGCGTGAAAAAACTCGGGTCGTGGTCCTGCATGACACATTGACCGTGTTGACCAGGCCGGCCCGGCACGAAACAAAAGGATGGGTCGTGCTGGGCCAGGGAGCCCTGGGCTGAGGCACGGCCCGATACGACATTTATATAAGAAAAGGCTGATTTCTTTTGTATATATAAAATATAAATTTAAAATAATTGAAGTTTTATTTTTCATTTGCAAATTAGCATCTATTTTTGTGCATTTACCCGAATAGTTTCAAATTTATCTCAAGTCGAGAACCCTAAAAGTCGATAAAATCTCATTTAATTATATAAAAATTTTAAGAAATTAGAAGAGGAATGTGGGCCGGCCCGTGGGCAGTAGGGCCTAGCACGGCAAAACCTAATTAATCCGTGCCGTGTCCGTGCTGGCACGGCCCGTGAGTTTTCACTGCTGGCCGGGCCAGCCTCAGAGCGCGCTATGCAGGCATGGCACGACCCAGTTAACACCTCTACTCGTGTCTTGCCATTCCCAGAAGGCCCCATGTGAATTTAATATTTTTCTTTTTCCTCATCTATGTATTGTTATTTGCAGAATTGTATTGTATGTGGCCTTCAGCTGTGCGCCTCGGAATTGTATCTAATACTAAAGTGAGGACGGACTGATTTTGATTTAATCAAAATCCATCCAGACGAAGCTTCTTGCAGGATAGTGGAATTTGGATTGCATTTATTCACCATTATTATTATTAATATACTCTAGATGATTTATTCAAAGTCCATCCCTTGAACCTTTCATAAGGAGTAGCTACAACAACCATTGTAGGTGCAGAAAATAATGACCCACAATAAGGAGGAGCCTTATAGGACTTATCCGAGAAGATGATGGTGTCTGGAATGTCTGGAATGTCTGGATGCCGTCCGAGAGCCTGAAAAGGAGTAGCAAACGGTCAGAGGACCCTGGCCTGAGCGGCGCAAGGCTCTCCGATGCCAAAGTCAGTATGTGAACTGGAACAATGGAGGGAGAGGAGGAAGAGAGGCAGAGTAACGGCTCTGGTATGGAAGAATGGCGTACCTTAGATGGTGGCATGGGTCTCTATTTATAGAGTGTGGAACGTATCTTTGGAAGATATTGTGGTGTGGGTCCCACGATTTGACTTAGAAGTCATGATCAGCCCACATTGCATTAATTGTGGTCCAATCCAGCCCACTATGCATTAAATGCCCGTCGGGTCAGCCCACATCGCATTTAATGCACATCTTGTTGGGCCAGATCCTGTTGGGCGCCTTTGGCGGTAGGAGTACCAGCGGATCTGCCCTCGGGCCCTGCCCTGATGTGGCTTCAGCCGCTGGATGGATTCTGTCAGGGATCTGGCGCAGATCGTGGGCGGCTGGATGTCGCGTCTGTCCCACCAGCGCGTGTCCCTATCCCTCCACGTGCCTGACGACGTGGGGGGATGAAGGGACACGTGAATGTTCCCTCTTGCTTCGGTTTCTGTCTCGGCTTCTTTAGCCGAAATGGAGCTCTCTGCCGAGGTGGTACCCGTGGTGGTGCCCCTTGCCGAGATGACGCCCGAGGTGGGCCAGTTCGGCGCTAAGGGCCCGGAGCTGTCCGACTTCGGCCGGACCTCCTGTTCTGGTAGCCGGGACGAGCCTGGTGTCACGTGGATGACGCGAGGATGGCACGTGAGAATGCTTAACCTGATCTGATGGCTGTGATTAACTTAATCCTGTGGTTCGGGAAATCTCCCCACACAATTGCCCCCTAGGTTTTGACCTCTGAAGTGTGCTAGCCTTTAGGGGTTGAAAGCTAGAAGAATCCATCTGGGGATACCGTGATCATTACTTGGTGTCGCTTCAACTCTCTAAAGCAATAAATGCCCTGCCCTGTCCGCCTTTGGAACCGAGCTGACGGCTACACGCGTAGTTCCCGCGCCGACTGCGTTGTCCCATTGATTGACGGGCTGTCTCATTGATTGACGGGCACGGGCTTTGAAGTGTCTCTTCGAATTCGGAGGCGGTACCCAATGAGGGTTTCCCCTTCTATAAATAGGGCCGTCCCCTTCTTCTTCTTGCTTCCGATTCTTTTCGCCTTCGCCTCTGCTCTTACTTTCGCTTTCTGCTCTGATCTCTGAGATCCGTTCGAGGCTTCCGATCTCCGTTCTGGTTCCTGAGATCTGTTTGAGGACGACGACCGCAGAACGTGCCTGGATCTGCTCCTGATCTGCCTCTTCGTCCTCGTAAGTCGCTCTGTTCTTTCGTCTGGTTTTTCTTGGGGTTTTTTCGATTTCTAGGGCTTTTCTTCGTAGTCACCCCTTCTAGACATGGGCACTCCTAGATTCAGGGTAGATTCTGATGAGGGCTTGGCCGAGTTTAGGACTGCCTTCAAAATTCCGGAGGGGGTCCTCCTGAAACCGGCAGACCTTGCTGACGCTGCCCTGTATCGCTGCTACGGCGGCTGGATGCCATTCCCTCTGATCTCTGTGATCGAGGGTGGGGTCAGGTTTCCACTGCACCCCTTGCTTAGGGCTTGCCTTAGCCTTTGGTCCCTCGCCCCGGGCCAGCTGATGCCCAATGGCTACAAGGTCATTATGGGCACAGCGAAGCTGAACGAGATCCTGGGGACCAACCTAGGCCCTCACGACATCGAGGACACTTATGATATCTGCAAGGCTGGGGAGGGAAGATACTATCTCCGTGTGAAGCCGCAGCGAAGGGGCTTCGTCCTAGCCTTGGAGGATTCAAGTAAGAACGCCGAGGAGGATTTCTTCTGTGTCTCGGGGGACTGGGAGTTCGGCCCAGGCGAAGATAGGAGGCTGTCGGTCCCACGTCGCCCTGGGGAAGTCCCAAGTAATCATCGCTGCTTTTCTCCTTTACTTTTTTGCTTATCTTACTGGTGCCGAACTGACATTTTTCTTTGCCTGTCGAGCAGAGGCGGGTGCAAGGCGACGCCGAGCTGCTAGCGAAGGTTGGAAGAGGAATACCGAAGACATCAACAAGGTCGAACGGTACAAGGGGCACGAAACCAGGTCGGCTTGGAAACTGCTTGGGTATACGCCGAGGTATCGCGGCCACTACCACAGGACCGGAGTTCCTGGGGCGGACGAGACACACCCTGACCGTCCGACCGTATCGGTTGCGGTGTTTAGCGGGATCCCCTTGACCGATCCTGTTGCTGACCGGACTGCGTCTGGAGCCGAAGCGTCCACTTCCGATCCGGGGCTGCCGGACTTGTCGCAGATAGTGGAAGCTTATATCTCTGACCGAGAGGAGGACATGGGCGGAAGCTCGAGGGAGGCCGCTGTCAGGGACCTGGCTGCCAAGTTTAGGCAGAGGTCAGCGTCTTCTGGGACTCCGTCGCCTAGTGGTACTCATGCTGCTTCGGGTCCGGCGGGCGTGGGCGCTCCCTCTGTTCCTGCTCCTGTCCCGAGTGGGGGAGCCCGGCAACGCTCGCCGGACCGCTCGAGGGAGGGGTCCCCGCCCAGGAAGAAGTCCAAAGCGGGGGAGAAGAGCTCAAGGGCCGATCTGCAGTCGGGCAAAGCTCCTGGGGCCAAAGCTCCAGCCGAGAAGGGAGGCGAGAAGAGCGCGCCGAAGGAAAAGAGGGCGCCGGCCGAGAAGGGTGCGCTGGTTAGCAAGTCGGCTGTCGGTCCAGCGCGCGAGCCTCTCATCTCGGCGGGACAAGGGTCCGGATCGGCTTCCGGGACCCGAACTGCCCCCAGCACCGTGGAAGCCAAAAATGGAAACCTCTACCGGCGAACCCTTGAGCGTTGAAGACCGGCTGCTGGGAAATGCCGAGGTGATTGGGGCTCTCGCCAAGGCCTGTGCTCTGCCAAGAGATATGGAGACGCACGACAGGTACGAGGATGACAGCCTGATGGTCTCGTCGATCCAGGACAGTATTCGGGTAAGTGTTTGCAACGCCTCTCCTCATTCTTCAAGTACCTTGGTCGAATCCTGACTCTGTTTCTTTTTGCAGAACGTGCAGAGGCTCCTAACCGTGGTGGGAAGGAGGGATAGGAGCGCTGCAAGAATGGCCCGCCTGGAGTCCGAGCGGGAGAAGTTGAAGAAGGAGCTGGATGAGCAGCGGAAGGGATTCGAGGAGCTCAAGGTAGCCAGTGCTGGAGAATCTGCTCGGCTGGCGTCGGCTCTGGCTGAGGTCGCCGAACTCTCGTCTCGGGCCGACCACATGAAAAGCGAGCTCTGGGCGAGGAACAAGAAGGCCGCCGAGTTGGAGTCCGAGCTGGCCAGGTTGAAGGCTGAGTCCACTGCTGAGGGGACGAGGCTGCGCGCTGAAACGGCGAGGTTGAAGGCCGCGAACGCCGAGCTTGAGAAGGAGGCCCAGTCCGCCTTCCAGGATGGGGTAGATCGAGCCACCGAGCTGTACGAGAAGCAGGTGGAGGAGATCACCGCCATCCTGTTTGAGGAGGGATGCCTGGCCGCACTGAGACGTGCGGGGGTTCCTGAAGACCACCCCGTCTATCAGGACCTGTCGAAGTATTCAGACCTGGATCCCGAGCCGAGCTCCATACCCACAACTGACAGTGCCCCGGTCGAAGCCCCTGCGGTTGTCGACGCTCCAGCTGCCCCAGTCTTAAGCGATGCCCCAGTCGCCAGCGAGGCTTTAGCCGTGCCTCAGGGTGAGACTTCTGCTCCTGGTTCGGCTGAGGTGCCAGCTGAAGCCCCGTCTGCCAGCGACGCTCCAAGCGAGGTCCCTGTCTTGGTCGAAGCTTCTGGCCCCTTGGAAACGGTGATCGACCTGGTCGAATCGCCGAGACCGGAGTAGCTCTACCTTGTGGTTTTTTTGTAATGCTTTTGCTTTCAGCCTTGTAATCCTTTCCATTGTTAATGAAAAGACTTCTTTACTTGCATATTTTTCTCTTTGCATCTGCTTCCTTTTTTACCTCTGGATGTGGATTGAATGGTATTGAATGCCTCTATTGTGTGGCGTGGCCCTTGAGGTAGAAGAAGTCAAACTGTCAGTGCTGACACTCCGTATCCTCGAGACCATAAATAGCAACAAACGAGGTGGCGCAGCTGACGAGGGAATCGGACGGATGTCTCCACGTGGCGCCATAGGGATCGCTGGTCAACAGCCGTGCATCCCCAGTACGCGTGGGAGACTTCGCCCTCATAACTTTCTTCGGAGACCGAGTCCTCCTCCTTCCTATAAATAGGGGTGGCAGGCTCGCCATGGGAGAAGGAATGAACATGGCAGTAGAAATCATGCCTGGGAGGTGTCCGAAACTTCTTGATCCGGGGGGGGACCCTGCGCCGTTGGACGGCTATCCCCGAGGGGGGATGGCCGTCGTGGTCTGCGCGCTTTCTGAAGGAAAATCCCCGTGGACTACGCGCTTTCTGAACGCGGGTCCACGGCCATCCGTCCCTGGCGAGACAGAGTGAGGATGCGCTGCAGGGGGACGGTGGCGCCTTCTCGTCCGACACGGCCCTGTGCGCCCGTCGTACGGCAGGCGGGATCGGGCCTCGCTGGTCCGGGAGGATTCTTCAAGCTCTGCCGCTCCCACTGCCACCGAGGGTGTGGCAGAGCCCAGCGGGGTCCAGGGTTCGCTCAGAACCTCCAGGAGCCTTCTGCCTGAAGAGTCAGTGACGCCTGAAGAGTCAAGTGAAGATCAGAGTCTTTCTGTCGCTTTATTTTCTGCTTCATTTTCTGTTTTCAGAGGACTGCGATCCTCCTTTCTGTATTCTTCTTTCTGTTCTGTAGTTCTTGTAACAAAGCAGTTCATAATAAATGAAAAGGACTTTCCTGATTATCCAAGCCATGTACAGTACTTCTGAGTTCTTTTCTTATTACTTTGCGCTGTTCCGGAATGCTTGGATTTGCGTTTGAATGCTGGAACTGACCTCGGCCGAAAGGGCTTGTTTTAGCCGAGACGAGCTGCATTGTGCCGAGGTGGACCCATTCCGTTGGTCTCGGCTCGGCGGAGCGAGTTCGGCAGTGGCCTTCTGACGGGTGTATGAACCCGGTCTCCAGAAAACTGTCTTTGGCCGGACTGCCTTGAGGGGCTTATGAACCCAGACTTTAGGAAAGGCTGAGTGTAGGAACTGCAGGCCTTTTCCAAGGCGTAGAGCCTGAGTGTCCTAGACACGGGATTTTAGGAAAGGCTGAGTGTAGGAACTCGAGTCCGTTTCCAAGGCGTGGAGCCTATGTGTCCTAGACACGGGATTTTAGGAAAGGCTGAGTGTAGGAACTCGAGTCCGTTTCCAAGGCGTGGAGCCTATGTGTCCTAGACACGGGATTTTAGGAAAGGCTGAGTGTAGGAACTCGAGTCCGTTTCCAAGGCGTGGAGCCTATGTGTCCTAGACACGGGATTTTAGGAAAGGCTGAGTGTAGGAACTCGAGTCCGTTTCCAAGGCGTGGAGCCTATGTGTCCTAGACACGGGATTTTAGGAAAGGCTGAGTGTAGGAACTCGAGTCCGTTTCCAAGGCGTGGAGCCTATGTGTCCTAGACACGGGATTTTAGGAAAGGCTGAGTGTAGGAACTCGAGTCCGTTCCAAGGCGTGGAGCCTATGTGTCCTAGACACGGGATTTTAGGAAAGGCTGAGTGTAGGAACTCGAGTCCGTTTCCAAGGCGTGGAGCCTATGTGTCCTAGACACGGGATTTTAGGAAAGGCTGAGTGTAGGAACTCGAGTCCATTTCCAAGGCGTGGAGCCTGTGTTGCCGGAGTCGACCAGAGAGACAGATTGACGATAAGGCAAAAGCTGCCCTTTATTGATTCTGAAGTTCGTTACATCTTTAGAAATAGAATTTCTTCAAGTGGGATGCATTCCACGGTCTCGGCAATGGCTTGCCATCCAAGTCTTCGAGCTTGTAGGCTGACTTTCCTGCCAGTGAAACTATTCTGAACGGGCCGTGCCAGTTCGGGGCAAGCTTCCCCTCATTCGGTTCTCTGTCAGCTGGCAGGGTCTTCTTTAAAACGAGCTCTCCCGTGGTGAACCTTCTTTCCTTGACATTTTGATTGTATGCCCTGGCTAACCGCTGCTGATAGTCGGTTAGTCTCAGGGCTGCAGCTTCTCGTCGTTCGTCCGCTAGCTCCAGCTCCATTGCCAGGTTCGTCTCATTTCGGCCTTGATCGACCAGCTCTGTCCTCAGGGTAGGGAGGCCGATTTCCAGGGGAATGACCGCCTCCATACCGTAGGCCAGAGAGAATGGTGTCGCCGAAGTGGACCTCCTTGGAGTTGTTCGATAGGCCCACAGCACGCTCGGAAGCTCTTCTGTCCATCTGCCCTTTGCCTTGTCCAGTCGCTTCTTCAGGCCGTCCAGGATCACTTTGTTGGAGATTTCTGCCTGGCCATTACTCTGTGGATATGCCGGGGGTGGAGTAATGGTTTCTGATGCCATGCTCTTGGCAGAAATCTCTGAAGGATTTGGAATCGAACTGAGTCCCGTTATCTGAAATCAGGGTCCGGGGGATGCCGAACCTCGTGAGGATGTTTTTCCAGACGAAGTTCCTGGAGTCCCTGTCCGTGATGGAAGACAACGGTTCAGCCTCTATCCACTTGGTGAAGTAGTCCGTAGCCACTATCAACCATTTTTTGTTCCCTGGAGCTCGGTGAAGGGGCCCCACAATGTCCAGGCCCCATTGAGCGAAGGGCCATGGACTGGAGAGGGGGCTCAGATCCTGCGCTGGCTGATGGAGGGAGTGGGAGAACTTCTGGCATTTCTCGCATTTTCTGGCGTAGACCTGGGCGTCCTTCTGCATGTAGGGCCACCAGTAACCCTGGCTGATTGCCCTGTAGGCCAATGAGCGGCCTCCTATGTGGCTGCCGCAGATTCCTTCATGGATCTCGTACAGGAAGTCGTCCACCTTGGACGGGTGGACGCATTGGAGGTACGGCCTGTGAAGGACTTCCTGTAGAGTTTGCCTTCTGGAGAGAGCCAAAAGCGGGCTGCCTTGAGCCTGACCTTGTGGGCTTCAGTCTTGTCCTCGGGGAGCTGGTCATCCTTCAGGTAGGCAACGATTGGATCCATCCAGCTGGGGCCGAGGTCAGCACAGAGGACAAGCCGAGATGACTGGAGTTCTAGACTCGACCTTGATACTGACCCGACCTCGATGGTCCTCTTCTTTCCTGCTTCGACAGCGGAGGCCAGGTTTTGCAAGCGCATCTGCGTGCGTGTTGGTATCTCGGGAGATTTGCCTGACCTCGGCTTTCTGGAATTGGGAGAGTAGCTTTTTTGCCAGGGCTAAGTAAGCCGCCATCCTGTCGTCCCTGGCCTGGTAGTCTCCAGCGAGCTGGCTAGTTACCAGTTGAGAATCGCTGAAGATTTCCAGGTGCTGGGCTCCGAGGACTCGGGCGCTGTTCAAACCCTGCGATCAGTGCTTCGTACTCTGCCTCATTGTTCGTCGCTTTGAAGTCGAGGGTGAAAGCCTGCTCTATGACCAGTCCCTCTGGCGATTGGAGAACTATGCCGGCGCCAGCTCTCTTGGAGGTGGACGACCCGTCAACGAAGATCCTCCATGCCGAGGTGGGAGACTGTTGGATTTCTGTTTCTGCTGGCTCTTGCCCTGTGCCCCCCAGTGCCGTGCCGAGCTGGGTCGGAGCCGGGTTTGGGCAGGCGAATTCGACTATGAAGTCGGCCAGAATTTGGGCTTTGATCGCAGTTCGGGACGGTACTGTATGTCATACTGCCCCAGTTCAACTGCCCACTTTGATATGCGCCCTGAAAAGTCAGCTTTTTTGAACAAGGAACGGAGTGGGTGCTCCGTGATCACCACAATAGTGTGGGATTGAAAATAATGGGAGAGCTTGCGGGAGGCGGTAACAAGAGCCAACGCAAGCTTCTCCAACAGAAGGTACCTGGTCTCGGCATCGAGCAGGGTCTTGCTCGTGTAATAGATCGGCTTTTGAACTCCCTCGTCCTCCCTGATGAGGACGGAGCTCACTGCGTGATCCGAGACCGCTAGGTATAAATACAGAATCTCCCCCCGAGTCGGGGTGGAGAGTAATGGGGGTGACATCAAATAAGTTTTGAGTGCGGCCAATGCCTGGTCGCACTCGGGGGTCCATTGGAACTTCAAATTTTTCCTCAAAAGCTGGAAAAAAGGCCTGCACTTATCTGATGAGCGGCTGATGAAGCGATTGAGTGCGGCGGCCATTCCGTCAGCTTTTGAACTTCCTTTGTGGTGGAGGGACTCTGGATGTCCTGGATGGCGGTGATCTGGTCTGGATTGGCCTCTATCCCCCTCCGCGTCACCAAGCTGCCGAGAAACTTGCCAGAGGCTACGCCGAAGGCGCACTTGGAAGCGTTGAGCTTGAGCTTGTAGGCGCGAAGGATGTTAAAGACTTGGCCGAGATCTACCAGGTGGTCGCTGGAGCGCACAGATTTGACGACCATGTCGTCGATATACACCTCCACCGTTTGGCCGAGCTGGGCCTGGAACATCTTCGTGACGAGGCGCTGATAGGTTGCCCCCGCGTTCTTCAGCCCGAAGGGCATTACTTTGTAGCAGTAAGTGCCGCGGGGGGTGATGAATGATGTTTTCTCCTCGTCGGGCCCATAGAGAGGGATCTGATGATAGCCGCGGTAGGCGTCGAGGAAGCTCATTCGGTCATGGCCAGCGGTGGCGTCAATCAGTTGGTCGATCTTCGGGAGGGGGAAACTGTCCTTAGGGCAAGCCCTGTTCAGGTCGGTGAAGTCTACGCACACCCTCCACTTTCCAGTTTTCTTCTTGACGACCACCGTATTGGCCAGCCATACCGGGTACTGGACTTCCCGGATGGCCCCTGCTTTTAGCAGGTTGTCGACCTCTTCCACGACCGCATCTGTCTGCTGCAGCCCGGTTCTGCGGGCCCTCTGCACTACTGGCTTGTAGTCGGGGTCGACGTTGAGTTTGTGGCACATGACCTCAGGGTCGACCCCGGGCATCTCACTTGGGTTCCAAGCGAAGACGTCCACATTCTGCATCAAGAACCGAGAGAGTTCGGCCCTTTCTTCGCCCGACAGCTGGGTGCCGATCAGGAAGAAACGGTCTGGGTCTGCCGGGTCTAGCCTGACCTCGGCTAGGTCCTCGATGCTCTTTCTTCTCAGGGTCCCTGCCGATCTCATCGAGGCCCTTTTCGAATTCGGCCAGGTTAACGCGCTCTGGCTCCTTTACTGCTGGAACTGCGGCTAACACGCACTGCCTGGCCTGCTGCTGGTCTCCCTTCACTGTGACTACCTCCAGCTTGCCTTCTTCGTTCTCGTGGACGAATTTCAGCTTTTGGTGGTAGGAAGAGGGAACTGCCTCTAGCTTGTGGAGCCATGTCCTGCCCAGAATGACATTGTAGGGGGAAGGGGCATCCACAACCAGAAAGTCGGCTGTCACGGAGGCTCCGCCAACTTGAGTTTCCAAGGTGATTCTACCCTTGGGGTAGACTGGTGTTGCGGACAACCCTAGCAGAGGTGCACGAACCTCCGTGAGGTCTGCTTCGGAGAGTTTCATCCGTTTGAAGCAGTCGTAGTAGAGGACCTCGGAGGAGCTGCCGGAGTCGACGAGGATCCTCTTCACGGTGAAGTCTCTTAACTTCATGGTGAGGAGCAGGGGGTCGTTGTGAGGGACTTGGACCCCCTCTAGATCTCGATCCGAGAACGAGATGGCTGGTTTGTCGCGGCGGGCTTTCTTGGATGCCGGGGCGAGGTCGGCTTTCATCACTTCTTTCTCGTGCGAAGCGCGCCTGGCTTCGGCACGGGTTTGGGAGCTTCCCCGGGACGAGGAAGCGGGAGCCGAGGACGCCAGATGGATCACATTGATGATCTTTTCTGAGTCCTCGCTGTCTGGAGCCGGGGCCGTGCTCTGGTGAACCCGGCCCTCGCTGCCGCCGGCATCACCCTCCTTGATGAACTCTGGAATGTGGCCCTCTTTGGCCAGCTTCTCCAGATACCACTGCAAAGACCTACATTCTTCAGTCCTGTGCCCGTTGCCCTTATGGAAGGCGCAGTAGAGCTTGCTCCGGGAGCCTTCGGTGGGTTCACTCTTCAGGGGTGGAGGGTACTTGAAGAACGGCTTGGACTTGATCTTGGCCAGGATGCGGTAGATCGGCTCCTTGAAGACGACATTGACGCTCTGACTGGCGCTGGAGGGAGGTCTGGGCTTCCAATTGCCCCCAGACCTGGACGACGAAGGCTTCGCCGAGCTGGAGACCCAGTCCCGCTTGGACTCCTGCTTCTGGGAGGGCCTCCCGCCTCTTTGCCGAGGCTGGCTATTATTCTGTTCGGGCTCTGGATGCCCGTCTCGATCCTTAGCTCGGATCTCATCTTCTTCCCGGGCGATGAAGCGCTTCACCCGGGACATTAACTCTGACATGGACTCTGGGGTGTCCCCGGCCAAGTCCTTCCGCAAGTCGCTTGCCGGGGATCAGGGCATGCTGGAAGGCGTAGACGGATATCCCCTCCCTTGCGCCCTCGATCTGGCTGTAGATCGCCCAGAATCGGTGGGTGAACTTGGCGAGAGTTTCGCCCTGCTTCATTCTCAGGGCGATGAGGTCCCCTTCCTTCTTGGGGACGACGGTGTATGCTTGGAACTTCTTCAGGAAGGAGAGCTGGAGCTCCTTCCAACTGGGAATCGACTGCTCTGGGAGAGAGCAAAACCACTTCAGGGGGAGGTCGCCCAAACTGGAGGAGAAGATCTTGCAGTTTAGGTGACCCTCATTTCCCCAGATAGACATCTTCTGGGAGAAGTGTCGGAGGTGTGCAGATGGGTCGGACAGTCCGTCGTAGGGGACGAAACCGCGGGACGGAGAACTTCCTGGGCAAGGGGGTGCGCTCGATTTCCTTCGTGAAGGGAGAGCCCCCGAGATCGGTGTGACCGCAGAGCTGCTTCTGGTCCCGCATGTCCAGGTTGTGCTGAGAGCCCGCCTGACGCGCTTGTCGACCACTCCTGCTCGTCGTCCTCCTCTGGAGTCTGAACTCTGGACTTTCGCTTGGGGCGGCTCGGACTGTGATGGCTATGAGTTCGGCCATCGCGACTATGGTGACTCCGGCTGTTGCTCGAGCCTTCGTCACGAATCTGGCCCCGTTTCTGGTCCAGATGATGTCTGAGGTCCTCACGAGGAGGCTGGGCTGCCTTGCTGGGAGCGCCCTTCTTTTTTCCTTGGGGCTCAGAGACCTCCCTCAAGGAGGCAGTTTGCACTGCCTTCAGCTGCTGCTGGAGCTTGCGAATCATCCGCTCTTGCTTCCGGAGTTGCTTCTGGAGGAGGGCAGCCTCGGGAGCCTCTCCGGGGGGTTGAGCGTGGCGCGTTTCTCCCACGGCCACGGCTTTGTCCTTCCGAGGACGCTGATGCTGATGCTCATCGCGTCCGGGTGGCGGGACCTCGTCCGCTGAGAGTGAGGTCTCGACTCCCTCTTGGAAAGGGATCTCGACAAAGAGTTGGGAGCCCAGGCGGCCCTCGCCTGCAGTCGTCCCTTGCACCGCGCGGGACTGCCCCTGAGGAGGGACTTCCGCTGGAGTCGTGTCTTGCACCGCGCGGGATTGCCCCTGAGGAGGGACTTCCGCTGGCGGTGGTGGCAGCGCGAGCGCTGCTCCTGAAGATTCTACGCCCTTCTTAGCTTTCGGAGGCATGGCTTCTGAAAGGATGAGGTTAGGAAGATTGGGAAGGTTTTGAGAGGTTTGGATGGCTGGGTTATTTCTTCCCCACAGACGGCGCCAATTGTAGGTGCAGAAAATAATGACCCACAATAAGGAGGAGCCTTATAGGACTTATCCGAGAAGATGATGGTGTCTGGAATGTCTGGAATGTCTGGATGCCGTCCGAGAGCCTGAAAAGGAGTAGCAAACGGTCAGAGGACCCTGGCCTGAGCGGCGCAAGGCTCTCCGATGCCAAAGTCAGTATGTGAACTGGAACAATGGAGGGAGAGGAGGAAGAGAGGCAGAGTAACGGCTCTGGTATGGAAGAATGGCGTACCTTAGATGGTGGCATGGGTCTCTATTTATAGAGTGTGGAACGTATCTTTGGAAGATATTGTGGTGTGGGTCCCACGATTTGACTTAGAAGTCATGATCAGCCCACATTGCATTAATTGTGGTCCAATCCAGCCCACTATGCATTAAATGCCCGTCGGGTCAGCCCACATCGCATTTAATGCACATCTTGTTGGGCCAGATCCTGTTGGGCGCCTTTGGCGGTAGGAGTACCAGCGGATCTGCCCTCGGGCCCTGCCCTGATGTGGCTTCAGCCGCTGGATGGATTCTGTCAGGGATCTGGCGCAGATCGTGGGCGGCTGGATGTCGCGTCTGTCCCACCAGCGCGTGTCCCTATCCCTCCACGTGCCTGACGACGTGGGGGGATGAAGGGACACGTGAATGTTCCCTCT
The DNA here is from genome assembly GCA_012931725.1 of Litsea cubeba. Taxonomy (NCBI): domain Eukaryota; kingdom Viridiplantae; phylum Streptophyta; class Magnoliopsida; order Laurales; family Lauraceae; genus Litsea; species Litsea cubeba. The sequence goes on from CM022948.1 coordinate 20,430,017, forward strand.
TGCTTCGGTTTCTGTCTCGGCTTCTTTAGCCGAAATGGAGCTCTCTGCCGAGGTGGTACCCGTGGTGGTGCCCCTTGCCGAGATGACGCCCGAGGTGGGCCAGTTCGGCGCTAAGGGCCCGGAGCTGTCCGACTTCGGCCGGACCTCCTGTTCTGGTAGCCGGGACGAGCCTGGTGTCACGTGGATGACGCGAGGATGGCACGTGAGAATGCTTAACCTGATCTGATGGCTGTGATTAACTTAATCCTGTGGTTCGGGAAATCTCCCCACACAACCATTATTTTACAACTAAAGACACTTCAAAGGCACTGCACTCTATCATTGTCTGAAGATTGTGTCCACTACTACGTACACATGCAGTTAATATCATGTGTATGGACTTTGTCTAACTCTCATATGCTTGAACACCGCAAAGACTAATATTGATATAAGAATGGACGTTGGACGTATCAGTTAGCGAATGACAGTGGCTTAAACAAGAATTTGACCGTCTAGTCTTTCCCTATTGCAATTAAAAACAAGACCAATTCAATAACACTCATGTCCCACCGACCACATATCTCCCTCCCTATATATATGGGTCCTTTGTATACTTAATTTTCATCCTCAGATCGAGCACCTCGTCTTCATCTATATACTATATACTTGAAGATGATGAATATGGTTAATTCCCACATCCTTGTAGCTGTCCTCTTTTCCATCGCTTCCTCACTCGTTTACGCCTACGATCCCAGTCCTTTACAGGACATTTGTGTCGCGGATCTTAACTCGGAAGGTAACACTTAATTTGCTGTGCGTTTTTTCTTAGCTTGGGTAAGGTACTGTTTGTGCAAATTCAATCATTTTGCTTGGATATAATATAACGGCTACAATTTGGTTTTGCAGTGCTTGTGAATGGGTTTGTTTGCAAGGCAACAAAGGAGGTCAAAGCAAATGATTTCTTCTTACCAGGCTTCGACAAACCGGGCAACACCATGAACAACGTTGGGTTCATTGCGACCAATGCCCTTGTAAACCAGATACCGGGACTCAACACTCTTGGCATCTCCTTGGCTCGCTTAGACTTTGCGCCTTATGGAGAGAACCCTCCTCACACGCACCCACGTGCCACAGAGATACTGACGGTCCTCGAAGGGACGCTCTACGTGGGCTTTGTCCTCTCCAACCAGAACAATAATACCCTCATATCCAAGGTCCTCAACAAGGGTGATGTGTTTGTCTTCCCAATTGGCCTCATTCACTTCCAAGCCAATATCGGCCACACACCTGCTGTAGCCATTTCCGCCCTCAGCAGTCAGAACCCAGGTGTGATCACCATTGCTAAGTCTGTGTTTGGATCGAACCCGCCCATCTCCGACGATATTCTCGCCAAGGCCTTTCAAGTGGACAAGAAAGTAATTGATCATCTCCAGGCCCAGTTCTGGGTGAACGCATAACAAGCAGTCGTCCTTGCTTCATTGAATTATTTGATGTTGTATTAAACATAAATAAATGGCTACACGTCCGTTTGCTTCTCATACTTGACAATAAGAAATGACATTTTTTAGTCAAAAGGCTCTAAGATATCTAATGTTGTGCTTTTTTTAGCTGGTTGTTTACCCCCTTTAGCAAGTGAAATATTCTTTAGCAAAGCCCCGGAGAAGGGTGAAAACTATGATTAGTTTACTGTTGGCCACCTATTATCCTTCAGCCCACCCGATTTCAAGCGTAGATACATATATATATATAGACAATTTTTGCTAGGGCCATACATACAATTAGGCGTGCGCTTGGGCCGGCCCAACGATGAGACCGATCCGGGCCCACCCTGCCATTGGCCGTGTTCGCATTAAGTGATAGAAAGCCCAGACCAGGCCCGGCACGCGTAAGCAATGCGTGTAATTTAATTTTATTAGTCGAAATAATTGCTCTAATGCTTAAAAATTTGAGAAAAAGCCCGGCGTACATCACGGCCGATTGATTAAATGGGTGGCAACGGGCCTGACTTTTGTGGGCCGTGTCGTGCTTGAGCCAGACCCGGGCCAGTGTTTCTAATGTCGGGCCGGGACTGCATATGCGTTAGCCTGGCCCATGAACACCCCTACATACAATCATGGCCCTAAAGATCTTTGCCACGTACATGAAGATGAGAAGAATCATGGTCACTTTCTTTTTGATAGTATATTGAAGAATAACATAAATGCTGAAATTGGCTTATATATCAAACATAAAAACCAATGGTTGCTAGCCTAAAGGTCCCACAGAAGTCAAAAACAAACCTTATTAAATCATTTCCGATTTAGGAACCATTGGATAGACAATGTATTCCTGCTCATACATTAGAGCTTGAAGCATTGGCGTAAATGGATTGAAAATTATCCAAATAAGTTGAAGGTTCGTTTCTGATCAACCTCGACGTTTACTGTTGACATTATCACGATGCTTGCAATCCAACTATGCTCGCGGGTCTGATTCGGGTTACGGTTCATGTCCAGATTGACCCAAACACAATTCTTTAGAACTATTTTAGTAGGATGGGTCCAGTTATGGTTCAGTTTGAGGTCGAGTCTGATCCGGCCCTTACCGAATACTCTTAACGGAATAAAGACAGAGCCAATTCAGCTTTGGGTTCATGCTAGGTCTCATGACCTGAGCGAAATTTCTTTAAGGGGGAGCAGGCCATTCTAGGACAGGTTAATTTGATTCAGACGATATATACCTGATTGGGCCATTACCCTGCATAGAAAAACTTCTCCTCATCGGCGTCAATGCTAGTATGTGTTCGAAACGTGATAAGCATCTCAAACGAGTTTATTTTATTTTATCACCTAATGACGCCACCTTTAAATGCTCCCAAAAGTGTCATTTCTGATTTTACCACACATCAAAGAGGAAGAAATTCACATATTTTACCACACATCCAACATAACATTCTCATGTCTGATACATTCATTTTGTGCATATGCTGCTTCGTGCTTGCCTAATATTCTACTCTATAGGTCATAATAAGTCTAAAAAAGAAAATCTTGGCGTTTGGTAACTCAAGCAAAACATGAAGAAAAGACCACCGCCTTTCAAAAAGCTCAATATGATGTATTTGATTACATATATTGTAAAGTAAAGTATAGTAAAGTAAAGTAAATGCGAATGCACCATCACGGTGAAGGTGGGGAAAAGTAAAGGTGGGATAAAGTATATGGTAAATTAAAGTGCGGGGGTGAGAAAATATTTTCCTTTTGTTTGGCTTCACTTTGTCATATTTTACCGTAGTTTTATATGGTAAATAAAAAGCGACTTGTGATAAATTGACTTGTTTATATATGTGGTAAAGTAAAATAAGATTGATGTCATATCATGGTAAAATATGAGGTAAAGCAAAGTGAGATGAAATTTGTGGTGAAGTAAAGTGGGAGAGAGAATTGTAAAGTAGTTATTTTCCGTATTGACTTTACATTACTACAGTTTACCATAATCTTATGTGATAAAAGAAAGTGGCTTGTGGTAAAAAAAAATGTGGGAGCTGAACTTGATTTTACGACACTACTTTTTGATCCAGACGTGGTTAAATTACATATAAGCTAAAGTATTAAATAAGAGGATATTCTAATAATGAATTTACTTTAATCGTAGCTTGCACCTCCTGAACAACACAATTTAAAATAAGTAATATTTTTCAGAAATTGCCAATTACCGCAAAAATGTTATAATATTTTAATTTTACAGTACTATTCTATTCTACACGATCTTATTCTTGTGATAATTAGGTTTGTGAATATTTTACTCAGTAAACTACATCCAAACGGGCCCTAAGATATCAACATTAAAAATAAATCTAAACTACGTACGGAAAAAAACCCATATGACTTCGTCATCTAGGGTCGGCCCCACCTCTGGTTGTGTGGTCATGAAAGTCTTATAGTAAGGACTCGAAGCTCTGCTCGGGAAAAGTGCTTATTCTTTGTCGGGAATCATAACTTAGTCGTTCGCCTAGCTGAGACCTGCTTGGGTGCGTGTAGAGTGATCCCCGTCAACGTGGACCAAATACCAAGGCTCGACGCCCTGGCAATCTCCATCGCGTCCAGACGGACCATGCACTATGGGGGTCTTTCTTACACTACAAGAAACTGCACTTTTGGAGACGAAAATTTTCGTCGCCAAAAGTTACGTTTTCGTCGGTAAAAGTTTTTACCGACGAAAATTTTTTCGTCGCCGAGAGGTCGGTAAAACATCGTCAGCAAAACCTTTTCTCGACGAAAAACTTTTTTTCCGTTGGCAAAAGAATTAAATTTTTTTTTATTTTTATTTTTACTTTTGCCCACGTTTTTGTTTCGTCGGCGAAAATAATTTCAATTTTTTTATTTTTTATTTTTTATTTTGCCGACGTTTTTATTTCGTCGCCAAAAGTATTTTAATTTTTTTATTTTATTTTTAATTTTTGCCGACGTTTTATTTTCGTCGCCAAAAGTATTTTCATTTTTTTAATTTTTCTTTTTCACTTTTGCCCACGTTTTTATTTCGTCGCCAAAAGTATTTTAATTTTTTTATTTTTATTTTTAATTTTTGCCGACGTTTCTATTTCGTTGCCAAAAGTATTTTAATTTTTTTAATTTTCTTTTTAAGTTTTGCCCACGTTTTTATTTCGTCGCCAAAAGTATTTTAATTTTTTTAATTTTCTTTTTAACTTTTGCCCACGTTTTTATTTCGTCGCCAAAAGTATTTTAATTTTTTTTAATTTTCTTTTTAATTTTTGCCGACGTTTTATTTTCGTCGCCAAAAGTATTTTCATTTTTTAATTTTCTTTTTAATTTTTGCCCACGTTTTTATTTCGTCGCAAAATGTATTTTAATTTTTTTTAATTTCCTTTTTAATTTTTGCCGACGTTTTATTTTCGTCGCCAAAAATATTTTAATTTTTAAAACTTTTGTTTTTTCTTTTTCCGACGTTTTTATTTAAATAAACGTCGGTAAAGGTCCTTTTTTTTTATTAAATTTATTTTTTCAATATTATTTTCCTGTAAACCTATTTAAATACCTGTATCAAAATAAACATATTCATCTACCAATATTCAACATAAAATATGCAATGAAACAAAAGTTACTAAATGAACAGACAACCATCTCCATTTTTCATTAAATCATTCATCTCATTAAACAAATATAACAATCAATAATGATACAGTCTCATATCAATGTCCAATATACATATATATATACAAATAAACCGAAAAGAAGTCTAACATCCCACAATTCTGCAACCGACCCCAATGCGTTCATCAATCTGGCAATGAGAAAAACAACATTAAAATCTTTATAATGAATTAAATTATAAATTAAAAATAAACATGTATATATAACTTTTCCTAAGTTATTCTGCAAACTTTTTTCCAGCCAAAATGTTGACAATCAGACGGCTTTTGCGTCTCACTTGTTTACCAGAAGTCCGATTCACTAACCGTCAATTCCACAAGTTACTTAGGCATTGAACAAGGTACATGGCTTTCCCGCGGCCGTTTCCCGTTCCGGACCCCTGGCGGGCCGTTTTCAAGCCTAAGTGTTGGAAAATCGTGTGTTTCGGTCGTAATTCTCTAACCGGGAGCCCTATTTGCGAACCGTCAGTTCCTACAAGTCACTCTACCCTCGAGCGAAGTGCTCGTGCCGGTTTCGGAATTTTTCCGCGGCCGTTTCACGTTCCGGACCCCCGGCGGGCCGTTTTCGAGCCTAAGTGTTGGAAAATCGTGTGTTTCGTTCGTAATTCTTTAACCGTGGGCCCAATTTGCGAACCGTCAGTTCCTACAAGTCACTCTACCCTCGAGCGAAGTGCTCGTGCCGGTTTTGGAATTTCCCGCGGCCGTTTCCCGTTCCGGACCCCCGGCGGGCCGTTTTCGAGCCTAAGTGTTGGAAAATCGTGTGTTTCGGTCGTAATTCTCTAACCGTGAGCCCTATTTGCGAACCGTCAGTTCCTACAAGTCACTCTACCCTCGAGCGAAATTTCGGATGTAAAAGATTTGTCGAAATTTCGGCATAGTCTCCCCTGTACGTGTGACATTTAATTTTTTTTACAACCTGCTAAGTACCTGTACATGACAAAAAAAACACTTCATATAAACAGCCCAATCCCAACACACTACAAAGTCATTCACCACTACGTCATGAGTCATACACCATTCAACCATAGCACTTCAATACCACAACCCAATGCCCCAACACACTACATCTCGTTATTTTTACCTGTGGGACCCCTACCACCATGATGTATAAGCTCTTGACAGGATGATCTGCTGTATATGGACATTGCTCAATGGGCCCGATCAGATTAGAAATTGTCATGCTTGTGTTCTTCAGTTTTACAATATTGGAAAACTTATTAAGATAAGTTGAAAACATAAAACCTTATTCGAATAGGGAATGAGATTCTTCAAGGCTTTCATTTTCTCATTGATCCTGCTCCTCCTCCTCTGTCCACATCAAAAACTCAATCACTTAACTAACAACTACAACAAAAAGAATACATGAGGCAGATATATATATGTAAATAATAAAAAAGGAAAGACAACATTTGTATGTCACGTTTAATACATTGTTTAATATACTTAAATAATCATATGTTTCGCACGTAATTCTCTAACCGGGAGCCCTATTTACGAACCATCAGTTCCTACAAGTCACTCTACCCTCGAGCAAAGTATTCGTGCTGATTTTGGAATTTTCACGCGGCCGTTTCCCGTTCCGGACCCCCGGCGGGCCGTTTTCGAGCCTAAGTGTTGGAAAATCGTGTGTTTCGTTCGTAATTCTCTAACCGGGAACCCTATTTGCGAACCGTCAGTTCCTACAAGTCACTCTACCCTCGAGCGAAGTGCTCGTGCTAGTTTCGGAATTTTCCCGCGGCCGTTTCCCATTCCGGACCCCCGGCGGGCCGTTTTCGAGCCTAAGTGTTGGAAAATCGTTTGTTTCGTTCGTAATTCTCTAACCGGGAGCCCTATTTGCGAACCGTCAGTTCCTACAAGTCACTCTACCCTCGAGCGAAGTACTCGTGCCGGTTTCGGAATTTTCCCGCCGCCGTTTCCCATTCCGGACCCCCGGCGGGCCGTTTTCGAGCCTAAGTGTTGGAAAATCGTGTGTTTCGTTCGTAATTGTCTAACCGTGAGCCCTATTTGCGAACCGTCAGTTCCTACAAGTCACTCTACCCTCGAGCGAAGTGCTCGTGCAGGTTTCGGAATTTTCCCGCTGCCGTTTCCCGTTCCGGACCCCCGGCGGGCCGTGTTAGGAATTTTGTGTATTGCAATTTGATGGATGCATATCATTTTAATCATCATTTGATTTCTCACACTTGCATTATTTTAGAAAACATTGAAATCTTATTTTATCCATGCATTGTTTTTAAAATATGGTAAAACTCATGTTTTATGCATGAATTGATTTTAATCTTGGATGCAATTGATTTTGTAAAAGGAATTTCAAAATTCAAGCTTAGCCTAAGTTTTAAAGTTTCAAATGATTTGTGGCTTTTATGATTCATGATTTTAAAAATACTTAGATTGATTTAAATCATGTTTCAAGCTTGATTTAATGGCCCCAACAAGTCCCACATCAAAAATCTTTGAAAATTGCAAAAGTATGCAAAATGGGAAAAGTGACCCAGGGCCCAGTGTACTCGGTCGACCGAGTACACATCCCGGTCGACCGCGTACACTGCGGGTCGACTGGGCAGAGAGCCGTTTGGCTCTCCAACGGTCATTTTTCTGACCGTTAAGGGTCGGTCGACCGGGCCTGTCATGGGGTCGACCGGGGACACGCAGAAACTCTGTTTTCTGTGTATAAAAAGGCTTCATTCCCTTTGGAAAAGTGTGGAACTTTGAGCAACTTTCAAGCCTTCATTGAGGTGTTTGGAGACAAAGAAAAGGGGATGAACCAAGAGAGACCAAAGGGTCTATAGGAAAGCTAAAGCTTGGAAATCATGAAGTTAAATCTCTAAGTAAGTTTTAGTTTTCTTAATCATATGTTTCATGCTTTGCTTAAATTATTGGTAAATGATTTTTAGCATGTTAACTATGATGTATTGAATTCATTACCTTCATTCTATCTTTGATTTATGTTGTGATGAATTCTTTACTTTGATTCAAACCAAGTTTTGTTTAAAACTTTGATTTCTTTATAAAATGTTAATTTAACTTGTTTGAATCATCATTGTTGTTTTCAATCTTTTTAAAACCTTTGTTAAATCTTATTTTTGAAAACAACACTACAAATGCATCACATGTTTAAGCCAAATTAATTTCATACAACTTGTGAGCCTTGATTTTTTAAATCATCAACAAGTTAGTATTTGTTCATGTGATTTGCATTTAAACTTCAATCAATTCTTTCTATGTGCTTTAATCTTTGAATTGCCTTGAGCATATATTCATTGGACTTTACTTTTTAAACTTGATTGAAGTTGTCACACACACACCTCATTAGCATACATCTTTGCACTCATTAGTGTGTTGTGTGAGTTTAGTTTTCACTTTCAAATTAGCCTATTAAAGAGGCATTGTAATTGTGCTTTAATTATAATCTCTTAGAGTGTTCTTTGGAAGACACTTTCTTTGAGAAATTATTGCTTGTAAAGGTTAGTGCTAAGCCTAAGAAAAGCATAGTGTATAGGTTGTTGTTAAGCCTTGAAAAAACAACATTGTAAGGTTATTGCTTATCCTTGGAAAGCATATTGTAGAGGTTATTGCTTAGCCTTTTGAAAAGCATAATAGTGGAAATCCGGTGGGGTGTTGGATACACAAGCCGGTAGTGGATGTAGGCATTGAGGCCGAACCACTATAAATCTTTGTGTAGTGGTGATTGCTCTTGTGATGATTGTATGTATTTAGCTTCCGCATTGTGCTTGTTATCATCACTAGTGACTAGTTAGTTTATAGAAAATTAAAATTGGTCATAATTGGTCACTAGTTGTAGCTCACCCTATTCACCCCCCCTCTAGGGTTAGGATCCCCAGGACTTTCAATTGGTATCAGAGCCTCGTGCTCTATATTAGGATCAAGTGTTTGAAACTCTTGATTAGGTGTAAAAACCTAGAGTTAAAACCCTAGTGTTGTGCCTCCATGAAAATCATAAGAATGGATTCCACTAGTTTAGACTTTGTAGATTCTTGTGTAGATTCCTCTAGACCCCTCCTTCTTCCATCTATTGGAGATTCTAACATTAAAATTAATGAATCTAAATCTAAATTAAAAGAAGAAGAATATGATGAAAATGAAGCTTATGAGGAATTGTACACATGGTCCTTAGAGCTTTCTAAGAAGAATAAAAGATTAAAAGAAGAATCTAAAAGACTAAACCAAGAATTGGTCTCTTCAAAAGATGAACTTAGAGAAAAAGAAGAATTAATAAATTGTGCAGAATCTAAGTTCATGATCTCTTTGCATAACCTATATAATGCTCAAGATGAATTAAAAGATTTAAAGATAGGTTATGACAATCTTAATAAGGAAAATTCTAAATTAAGAGATCAAAGGCAAGATAAAGACATTAACAATCTTGAATCCAAGTTAACTATCTCTAAAGAAAATTTATCTAATGCTCAAAATGAACTAAATGAGATTAAGATAAATTGTAATGAGCTTAAAAATGAAAATTTAAATCTAAGAGATACTTTAAAAAGACAAGATGAAAACATTGTCCATTTAAAATCCAAGTTGACTATTTCCAATGAAAACTTGTCTAATGCTCAAAGTAATTTAAAAACTCTAGAACTTGGATCTAATGTTGTTAATGAACTTAAAAATGAATTAAATCTTGCCCATGAAGAGCTAAACAACTTTAAGGGAATTGAAATTGAATTAACAAAAGTTAAAAATGAAAATTCAACCCTTAAAGAACAAGTCACTCAACTTGAAACCTACAAACATAAATATGAGTGCAAATTTACCCATAGTGAAGAAAAATTTGAAAAGTTATTTAAACTGGGTAAATCAAAAGGAGATAGGACGGGTCTTGGATTTGATAGGAATATTTCTCATGACCCTAAATTCACCAATACTTTTGTAAAAGGTGAGTCCTCATTCTCTAGTACTCATTCCTCCTTGCCCATGACTAAATGCAATTATTGTGGCATTGAAGGACACTTTAGGTTTGAGTGCAAACTAAGGAGAAGCCATGTGTCTAAACCCAACTTTGAACCCAAAAAGGTAAAATCAAATTCAATGAAGGGTAAAACACTAAAAACCAAGGAGAACTCCATGAAGCTTAAACAAGTAAAATCAATTAAGAAGGAGTCTCCTAAAATAGATTCTAAAAAGATTAAACAAGTTAAATCAAGTTTAAAAGAATCTATAAATAAAAAGGTTCTCAACCTACCTCCCTTAACTCAACAAATGAAAGAACTTTTGAAGAAAGTTGCAAAGATAAATTTGAAATTCAAAAGTCAATTAAAGGGAGGAGATAAGAAGAAAAGAAAAATGGTTCAAACCCCAAAGAAGCAAACTCACCAAAAGACTAATCACCAATCTAAGCTAAACTTAGTTAAATCTATATCTCATGGTGATAAGTCTAAGTTAATAATTTATCAAGTTAAATCTCCTAGAGTTGGTGAGAAGTTTAAGTTAGACCTCAAAGTTCATCCATCCCAAGACCTTAGGTGGATTCCCAAAGTTAGACAAATAGACAAACCTTAGGGCCTTGGACCTCATTGACCAACCTAACCTTAATAGTTAAAATCTTTTTGTTGGTCATGATTGCATTTGCATTTTATGTTCTTTCTTAGTTACATTTTTCTTAAAATGCTTTTGTTTCTTTATGATCATTTGATTTTGTCTTCATGTACTTCCCTAAGTCACATATCATGGTTGTCAAAATCATTTGATTGTATTTCTCACATGTTAGATTTGCTTTTTATAGTCACATCTTGTTTGCATTTCTACATGTTCAATTGATTATGGGTTCAAAGCTTTCATAGCTAGATCTTTCATAATCGATTGATGTTGTAAAATCATTTGTTTGGATGTATTAGTAAGATTTGTTTTGCAAATGATTTACAACAATTTAGATTTTCCATGTTATACTTTCTCATGGAAAATTACTTTGCAAAGATCAACTTGTATGTTTTCCAATTAAGTTATATCTTTTAAAATGCAAGTTGAATGGTTTTTAAATCAAATTGTATGATTCTTGGTAGTGATATTGCTTAGAATACAATTTGATGTTTGATAAGGTGCTTTCTTTATTTTCATATACATTATGCCCATTGTTAGATTTTGTTTATGATTTGAAGATTGCATGAATGGAAATGCTTTAAAACTTTTTGTTGTATTCATCAAAGCATGTTCCATGTTGTCATTTCCTTTTGTATTTGATTATACCATTTCAAATGGAAATGAATGTTGTTATAGGCAATTTGCATCTTTTAGTTTCATTCTTTTTATATGCAAATGTCTATTAGTTTCTTGTATGGTTGTGATCTTATTTACATTTGTAAAAACCATACTAGAACTCAAAAACCCATCCTTTATGCTTTCTAGTTATTTTTTAATGGATGGTTATGATGTTGATTCATGTGTATTTTTCTTATTGATATCATTCTTATACATGTTTCAACTTCATAGTAGTGTTGAATCATATGAACCTCTTTGAAATCCATTCCTTGTATTTCATAGATTGTTTGATGGATTTCATAGTTGTTGAATTCATATGATTTGACACTTTTGTAAATTGCATGCTTTACCTTGGTATATTTTTTTAAATGCAATTTCTCTTGTTCATCACTATGCTCATTAGTCATATCATTAAAAGTGATGAATAATCATTTTATGATGCTTGTTGGAATTTTGTGTTTGTCACATGCTTGCTCTTAATCATGTTTCATGTTCAATTGGTAATCAATTGGTATCATTTTCATTTAGTATCATTTCCAATTGATATCATATCTTGAGTTTGTGATAGACCTTGTGTACATTGGATTGATCTTGATAGTCATATGTCTTTTGTCCCATGTCACATTCCATTAGCATCATAATCTTCATGATTGCCACCTCTCTTGCACTTATAGGTAAATCATATGATTGGATGAAATGATTTCAAAAATACTCATAGCATATGATTTTCATAGTTATATTGATTGATGCTATGTTTAGTATATCCCAATGACCTTGCCCTTTACTTTGGTAATTTGATCATATTGAGCTTTATAGTCAAATATTATTAACAATTGAATCTAATCCTTCACTTGAAGTTAACCCTCAATTGGTTAAACCATCTTCTTCTTGTACCTATTAGTTAAATCCTTGTCAAAAGTTTGACAAAAGAAGAGTATGGATTGAGGGGGAGTAAATCTTCATAGGAAGTATTAGTTTTGATCAAATTCACCCTTATATTGGCTCTTGATACCCTTATAGCTTATTACCCATGCATAATAGCCTGTTAAGTATTTCATTTTCGATTTCATTTGTTAACAGGTGCTACTAAAGGTATTTTCCTTGTTTCATGTGTGTAGGTACATTTCTTCAATTGCTACCTTTGCAATTTAATGGCAAAGGGGGAGAAAGGATTAAGGGGGAGAAAATGCTCTAGCTACCCAAAAAGGGAGAAAGATCAAAGGGGGAGAGAGCATTCAATGGCAAAGGGAGAAAAAGACCAAGGAGAGAGAGTGCTTGGTCTAAGGGGGAGAGAAGATAAAAGAAAGAAAGCTTGGAGCTAAGGACAAGAAGAATGAAGATCAAAAGAGCTAAAGCCCAAGCTAAGTGAAGGAGCATCCGAAGATTTCAAGCCGTGTCAAGCCAAGGAGCTGAAGACTTAGTGTGAGGTTTAGTGTTAAGTTAAGGTTTGCCATCAAATTGCAAAGGGGGAGATTGTTAGGAATTTTGTGTATTGCAATTTGATGGATGCATATCATTTTAATCATCATTTGATTTCTCACACTTGCATTATTTTAGAAAACATTGAAATCTTATTTTATCCATGCATTGTTTTTAAAATATGGTAAAACTCATGTTTTATGCATGAATTGATTTTAATCTTGGATGCAATTGATTTTGTAAAAGGAATTTCAAAATTCAAGCTTAGCCTAAGTTTTAAAGTTTCAAATGATTTGTGGCTTTTTATGATTCATGATTTTAAAAATACTTAGATTGATTTAAATCATGTTTCAAGCTTGATTTAATGGCCCCAACAAGTCCCACATCAAAAATCTTTGAAAATTGCAAAAGTATGCAAAATGGGAAAAGTGACCCAGGGCCCAGTGTACTCGGTCGACCGAGTACACATCCCGGTCGACCGCGTACACTGCGGGTCGACTGGGCAGAGAGCCGTTTGGCTCTCCAACGGTCATTTTTCTGACCGTTAAGGGTCGGTCGACCGGGCCTGTCATGGGGTCGACCGGGGACACGCAGAAACTCTGTTTTCTGTGTATAAAAAGGCTTCATTCCCTTTGGAAAAGTGTGGAACTTTGAGCAACTTTCAAGCCTTCATTGAGGTGTTTGGAGACAAAGAAAAGGGGATGAACCAAGAGAGACCAAAGGGTCTATAGGAAAGCTAAAGCTTGGAAATCATGAAGTTAAATCTCTAAGTAAGTTTTAGTTTTCTTAATCATATGTTTCATGCTTTGCTTAAATTATTGGTAAATGATTTTTAGCATGTTAACTATGATGTATTGAATTCATTACCTTCATTCTATCTTTGATTTATGTTGTGATGAATTCTTTACTTTGATTCAAACCAAGTTTTGTTTAAAACTTTGATTTCTTTATAAAATGTTAATTTAACTTGTTTGAATCATCATTGTTGTTTTCAATCTTTTTAAAACCTTTGTTAAATCTTATTTTTGAAAACAACACTACAAATGCATCACATGTTTAAGCCAAATTAATTTCATACAACTTGTGAGCCTTGATTTTTTAAATCATCAACAAGTTAGTATTTGTTCATGTGATTTGCATTTAAACTTCAATCAATTCTTTCTATGTGCTTTAATCTTTGAATTGCCTTGAGCATATATTCATTGGACTTTACTTTTTAAACTTGATTGAAGTTGTCACACACACACCTCATTAGCATACATCTTTGCACTCATTAGTGTGTTGTGTGAGTTTAGTTTTCACTTTCAAATTAGCCTATTAAAGAGGCATTGTAATTGTGCTTTAATTATAATCTCTTAGAGTGTTCTTTGGAAGACACTTTCTTTGAGAAATTATTGCTTGTAAAGGTTAGTGCTAAGCCTAAGAAAAGCATAGTGTATAGGTTGTTGTTAAGCCTTGAAAAAACAACATTGTAAGGTTATTGCTTATCCTTGGAAAGCATATTGTAGAGGTTATTGCTTAGCCTTTTGAAAAGCATAATAGTGGAAATCCGGTGGGGTGTTGGATACACAAGCCGGTAGTGGATGTAGGCATTGAGGCCGAACCACTATAAATCTTTGTGTAGTGGTGATTGCTCTTGTGATGATTGTATGTATTTAGCTTCCGCATTGTGCTTGTTATCATCACTAGTGACTAGTTAGTTTATAGAAAATTAAAATTGGTCATAATTGGTCACTAGTTGTAGCTCACCCTATTCACCCCCCCTCTAGGGTTAGGATCCCCAGGACTTTCAGGCCGTTTTCGAGCTTAAGTGTTGAAAATTAATATGTTTCGGTCGTAATTCTCTAACCGTGAGCCCTATTTGCGAACCGTCAGTTCCTACAAGTCACTCTACCCTCGAGCGAAGTGCTCGTGCCGGTTTCGGAATTTTCCCGCGGCCGTTTCCCGTTCCGGACCCCCGGCGGGCCGTTTTCGAGCCTAAGTGTTGGAAAATCGTGTGTTTCGGTCGTAATTCTCTAACCGTGAGCCCTATTTGCGAACCGTCAGTTCTTACAAGTCACTCTACCCTCGAGCGAAATTTCGGATGTAAAAGATTTGTCGAAATTTCGGCATAGTCTCCCCTGTACGTGTGACATTTAATTTTTTTTTACAACCTGCTAAGTACCTGTACATGACAAAAAAACACTTCATATAAACAGCCCAATGCCCAACACACTACAAAGTCATTCACCACTACGTCATGAGTCATACACCATTCAACCATAGCACTTCAATACCACAACCCAATGCCCCAACACACTGCATCTCGTTATTTTTACCTGTGGGACCCCTACCACCAAGATGTATAAGCTCTTGACAGGATGATCTGCTGTATATGGACATTGCTCAATGGGCTCGATCAGATTAGAAATTGTCATGCTTGTGTTCTTCAGTTTTACAATATTGGAAAACTTATTAAGATAAGTTGAAAACATAAAACCTTATTCGAATAGGGAATGAGATTCTTCAAGGCTTTCATTTTCTCATTGATCCTGCTCCTCCTGCTCTGTCCACATCAAAAACTCAATCACTTAACTAACAACTACAACAAAAAGAATACATGAGGCAGATATATATGTAAATAATAAAAAAGGAAAGACAACATTTGTATGTCACGTTTAATACATTGTTTAATATACTTAAATAATCATATGTTTCGCACGTAATTCTCTAACCGGGAGCCCTATTTGCGAACCGTCAGTTCCTACAAGTCACTCTACCCTCGAGCAAAGTATTCGTGCTGATTTTGGAATTTTCACGCGGCCGTTTCCCGTTCCGGACCCCCGGCGGGCCGTTTTCGAGCCTAAGTGTTGGAAAATCGTGTGTTTCATTCGTAATTCTCTAACCGGGAACCCTATTTGCGAACCGTCAGTTCCTACAAGTCACTCTACCCTCGAGCAAAGTGCTCGTGCCAGTTTCGGAATTTTCCCGCGGCCGTTTCCCATTCCGGACCCCCGGCGGGCCGTTTTCGAGCCTAAGTGTTGGAAAATCGTGTGTTTCATTCGTAATTCTCTAACCGGGAGCCCTATTTGCGAACCGTCAGTTCCTACAAGTCACTCTACCCTCGAGCGAAGTACTCATACTTGTTTCGGAATTTTCCCGCGGACGTTTCCCATTCCGGACCCCCGGCGGGCCGTTTTCGAGCCTAAGTGTTGGAAAATCGTGTGTTTCGTTCGTAATTGTCTAACCGTGAGCCCTATTTGCGAACCGTCAGTTCCTACAAGTCACTCTACCCTCGAGCGAAGTGCTCGTGCAGGTTTCGGAATTTTCCTGCTGCCGTTTCCCGTTCCGGACCCCCGGCGGGCCGTTTTCGAGCTTAAGTGTTGAAAATTAATATGTTTCGGTCGTAATTCTCTAACTGTGAGCCTTATTTGCGAACCGTCAGTTATTACAAGTCACTCTACCCTCGAGCGAAGTGCTCGTGCCGGTTTCGGAATTTTCCCGCGGCCGTTTCCCATTCCGGACCCCCGGCGGGCCGTTTTCGAGCCTAAGTGTTGGAAAATCGTGTGTTTCATTCGTAATTCTCTAACCGGGAGCCCTATTTGCGAACCGTCAGTTCCTACAAGTCACTCTACCCTCGAGCGAAGTGCTAGTGCCGGTTTCGGAATTTTCCCGAGGCCGTTTCCCATTCCGGACCCCCGGCGGGCCGTTTTCGAGCCTAAGTGTTGGAAAATCGTGTGTTTCGGTCGTAATTCTCTAACCGGGAGCCCTATTTGCGAACCGTCAGTTCCTAAAGGTCACTCTACCCTCGAGCGAAGTGCTCGTGCCGATTTCGGAATTTTCCCGCGGCCGTTTCCCGTTCCGGACCCCCGGCGGGCCGTTTTCGAGCCTAAGTGTTGGAAAATCGTGTGTTTCGGTCGTAATTCTCTAACCGTGAGCCCTATTTGTGAACCGTCAGTTCCTACAAGTCACTCTACCCTCGAGCGAAGTGCTCGTGCCGGTTTCGGTTCCAATGGGTACCCCAGAAATAGGTAATAATTCGACAAGCACAGCAAGCTGGAATTTTGTAGTTATAGAAACATCAGAAATGTGATTATTATTACAAGCTAAGCAGGAGAGTCTCTGGAAAATAAACATAGAAGGCCAAGTAGTTTATCTCTTAAATTAATGCAGAAAGATTATCAGGATGGGAAACAAATGGGTTTTATAGCATTGTGTTCTAAATGAATCAAGAAATTTATATTTCTTAGGTTATTAACTGGAAAATTACACCAGGATGTAAAATAATTTTTTTTATTTTAAAAACATGATCCTCAACCTGTCGCCTTGGGCCTTGGGCCTTGGGCCTTGAGCATGTAAAGTGGTTTACTGTTGGCCACCTATTATCCTTCAGCCCACCCGATTTCAAGTGTAGATACATATATATATATAGACAATTTTTGCTAGGGCCATACATACAATTAGGCGTGCGCTTGGGCCGGCCCAACGATGAGACCGATCCGGGCCCACCCTGCCATTGGCCGTGTTCGCATTAAGTGATAGAAAGCCCAGACCAGGCCCGGCACGCGTAAGCAATGCGTGTAATTTAATTTTATTAGTCGAAATAATTGCTCTAATGCTTAAAAATTTGAGAAAAAGCCCGGCGTACATCACGGCTGATTGATTAAATGGGTGGCAACGGGCCTGACTTTTGTGGGCCGTGTCGTGCTTGAGCCAGACCCGGGCCAGTGTTTCTAATGTCGGGCCGAGACTGCATATGCGTTAGCCCGGCCCATGAACACCCCTACATACAATCATGGCCCTAAAGATCTTTGCCACGTTTATGAAGATGAAAAGAATCATGGTCACTTTTTTATTATAGTATATTGAAGAATAAGATAAATGCTGAAATTGGCTTATATATCAAACATAAAAACCAATGGTTGCTAGCCTAAAGGTCCCACAGAAGTCAAAAACAAACCTTATTAAATCATTTCCGATTTAGGAACCATTGGATAGACAATGTATTCCTGCTCATACATTAGATCTTGATGCATTGGCGAAAATGGATTGAAAATTATCCAAATAAGTTGAAGGTTCGATTCTGATCAACCTCGACGTTTACTGTTGACATTATCACGATGCTTGCAATCCAACTATGCTCGCGGGTCAGATTCGGGTTACGGTTCATGTCCAGACTGACCCAAACACAATTCTTTAGAACTATTTTAGTAGGATGGGTCCAGTTATGGTTCAGTTTGAGGTCGAGTCTGATCCGGCCCTTACCGAATACTCTTAACGGGATAAAGACTGAGCCAATTCAGCTTTGGGTTCATGCTAGGTCTCATGACCTGAGCGAAATTTCTTTAAGGGGGAGCAGGCCATTCTAGGACAGGTTAATTTGATTCATACGATATATACCTGATTGGGCCATTACCCTGCATAGAAAAACTTCTCCTCATCGGCGTCAATGCTAGTATGTGTTCGAAACGCGCTAAGCATCTCAAACGAGTTTCTTTTATTTTATCACCTAATGACGCCACCTTTAAATGCTCCCAAAAGTGTCATTTCTGATTTTACCACACATCAAAGAGGAAGAAATTCACATATTTTACCACACATCCAACATAACATTCTCATGTCTGATACATTCATTTTGTGCATATGCTGCTTCGTGCTTGCCTAATATTCTACTCTATAGGTCATAATAAGTCTAAAAAGGAAAATCTTGGCGTTTGGTAACTCAAGCAAAACATGAAGAAAAGACCACCGCCTTTCAAAAAGCTCAATATGATGTATTTGATTACATATATTGTAAAGTAAAGTATAGTAAAGTAAAGTAAAGGCCAATGCACCATCACGGTGAAGGTGGGGAAAAGTAAAGGTGGGATAAAGTATATGGTAAATTAAAGTGCGGGGGTGGGAAAATATTTTCCTTTTGTTTGGCTTTACTTTGTCATATTTTACCGTAGTTTTATATGGTAAATAAAAAGCGACTTGTGATAAATTGACTTGTTTATATATGTGGTAAAGTAAAATAAAGATTGATGTCATATCATGGTAAAATATGAGGTAAAGCAAAGTGAGATGAAATTTGTGGTGAAGTAAAGTGGGAGAGAGAATTGTAAAGTAGTTATTTTCCGTATTGACTTTACATTACTACAGTTTACCATAATCTTATGTGATAAAAGAAAGTGGCTTGTGGTAAAAAAAAATGTGGGAGCTGAACTTGATTTTACGACACTACTTTTTGATCCAGACGTGGTTAAATTACATATAAGCTAAAGTATTAAATAAGAGGATATTCTAATAATGAATTTACTTTAATCGTAGCTTGCACCTCCTGAACAACACAATTTAAAATAAGTAATTTTTTTCAGAAATTGCCAACACTACAACAAACTACACTTTTCCCGACACTATTTGCCGACGCAGTGAAAATTTGCGTCGGTAAAAGTCTCATTTCCAACGCATATTTGGACTGCGTCGGCAAAAGTCATAGAAATTGATACTTTTACCAACGCAAGTAAGACCGCGTTGGCAAAAGCTATAGTAATCACAATGGCGCCAACAAAAAATCCCCACAAAAGAGAGGGGAAGTTTTGCCAACGCGTGTTTTTCAATTGGCGACGCAATAATGCATTGGCAATTATCTTGCCTACTTGCGACGCACAGATTTGCGTTGGGAAAGATCTGGTTTTTTATTCGCACCATTGCCAACGCATGAGTTGCGTCTGCAAAGCCCTATCTATGACAAACTTACATTTTCCGACACTATTTTCCGACGCAGTGAAAATTTGAGTTGGCAAAAGTCATAGAGAATTGCTAGTTTTACCGACGCAAGTAAGACTGCGTTGGCAAAAGCAGTGGAAAAACTTTCCCGACACTATTTGCCGACGCAGTGAAAATTGGCGTTGGTAAAAGTCTTTTTTCCGATGCATATTTGGACTGCGTTGGCAAAAGTGGCAGAGAATTTTTACTTTTACTGACACAAGTAAGACCGCGTTGGCAAAAGTCACTGAGAATTGCTACTACTTTACCGACGCAAGTAAGACCGCGTTAGCAAAATCTGTGGAAAAACTTTCCCGACACTATTTGCCGACGCAGTGAAAATTGGCGTTGGTAAAAGTCCTTTTTCCGATGCATATTTGGACTGCATTGGCAAAAGTCGTAAAGAATTTCTACTTTTGCCGGCACAAGTAAGACCGTGTTGGCAAAAGTCACTGAGAATTGCTACTACTTTACCGACGCAAGTAAGACCGCGTTGGCAAAATCTGTGGAAAAACTTTCCCGACACTATTTGCCGATGCAGTGAAAATTGGCGTTGGTAAAAGTCCTTTTTCCGATGCATATTTGGACTGCGCTGTGTCTGCAAAGCCCCATTTAGTAAAATTCTTTTTTTGCCAAAATAATATGAGCACACCGTAATCACTTTGATTTATTCCCAACTCTCTGCCTCTTTCATGTCTATTTTTTTTTTTAAATTCTGGGGGCAACTACAATATCTTCTAGCGGAGTTTGCTGAGAACTTTCTTAGGCAACACCAGACCCATCTCGACCCTCCCATCATCTTCTCCTCTCTATTTTTTGTTTTCTCTTTTATTTTCTCCTTTTCTTTTACTTTCTGCCATGGTTTCAGGTAGAGGCCGAGTGGGCCTAGACCGGAAGGAGGGTGGAAGGAGTGAATTACAACAAAAAACACCATTGGTGACAAAAAATTGATGTTGACACAAAATGCACACTAAAGTGAGAAAAATTCTTTTTGCTTGTCACAAAAGCTTTAACCAAAATACTAAATAAAGAGGAGATTGGATGATAAAAAATTTTTGTCACCAAAAGATAAATTTGGGTGACAAATTTTGAGCACTGAAACATCTAAAAGTCTCACTAAAATTTCACGCGCGCGCCTCTCACTCTAGTATTCCCCTCACAGGCCTCACAACCCTCTCTCGCTCTCTGATTCTCTCTCCCATCTCTCCCTACGCACAGCCCTCCCCCCTCTTCTCTCTCACCCTCTCAACGTCTCTCCCCTGCAAACCTTCATCTCTCTGGTCCTCCCCATCTCTTCTTTCTCCCCTGCGCGGCCCTCCCCAGCTCTTCTCTCACTCTCTCACCGTCTCTACCCTGCAACCCTTCATCTCTCTGGCCCTCCCATCTCTTCTCTCACTTCCTGCGCAGCCTTCTCCATCTCTTCTCTCTCACCGTCTCTCTCCTGCAACCCTTCATCTCTCTGGCCCTCTCCATGATCTCCCCGTCCTTTCCATCCCCTGCAACCCTTGCGCTGGCACATCACTCCCACTCTCTAAGCCGATCAGACTGAAATTCCTCTCCATTCGAAAACCCCCAAATCTCCAACCCTTACCCTCGTCTCTCTGGAGCCATCGTCCATCCCATCATCGAAAACCCTCTCCATTCCAAAACCCCCAAATCAAAAGTCTGGAAGACTCTCTCTCGGTTTCCAGGCAACATAAAACGCAGGAAGAGAATGAAGAAGAGGAGGAAAAGAGGAAGAAAAACTTGCTGCGTTGACAACTCAGGTATTACCCACTTCTCAGATTACATGTTTCTTGTAAAATGAGCATCAGCGGATGGCGTACATCTTTTTTATGCCAAATCGGAGTAAGATGCATGCATGAAAAGAAATCTGGCATGGTTCGATTGAATTTTTTGTGCGATTTGCTGATCTACAAACCCTCGTTTTCTGTTTTCTTTTCATTTCGGTGCTTTTTCCTCTCTCTTTCTAACATTTTCTTCTTCACTGATCTGATCACTATCACTCCCAAAATCTGCATCTCAGCATTGGAATATTTCCTCATTCGAAGATCGAGACATCAAAAGCAATGTAAAATTTTGGTGGTTTTAGTTGTGAGTTTTTTTTTTTCTGGGGTTTCTATGATGGATTTGATTGTGGGAATGTAATCGAGCAGGATTAGTGATTTGGATGCTTGGGGGAATTGTTTATGCTTTGGAAAGAGGAGTTAGAAATTGTGCAAGATGGGATCTGGGTTCTTTATGGTTTGGTTCTTTTCGTGGCTTGCATTGCTAAATTGCTTGTTGGGGTGTTTTTATTTTATGCTTTAAGATATGATTTTCCATGCAGTCCTTTGGATGGATTTAATGAGTGGATCATAATCAGGTGAATTAGGTATTCGGGTTATATATATATTTTGTAAGCAGGTGACTGTGAATCCCTTTGATATTGAGTGGAAGTAAGTGGTCAGTGAAACAGGGGTTTGCATTCATTTTGTCTTTGTTGCTCATAATTTCCTTTATTAATTTCCTGTCACGGTAGTGGTTGATGCTTTGAGAATGTAAAATTTTCAACCTGGTTTTTGGCGAAGTCACTCATTTCCCTCCTGGTTATTGGGTTTTTGTTAATGGAATTTGCATTTGTATTTTGTTTTTGTTTTTTTTTTTGTTGGTTATGTGTTTTTTCTAGTTATGGTTTCTGATTCCAGAGAGATGGATTTCCGTATCTATCTTTTTATTTATATATATGCAAGCTTGTGTATAAATTAAGTTTATATAGAACTACAGGTGATGTAACTGATGATTGGAAAAGGCAAGGATGAGTAGAGTCCCTGCCTAAGTTCTTCAATTAGTCATAAAACCATATGCATCTTCTCATAATGTGATTTTGATTTTATAGCATGGTATCTAGAGCTGATATGAATGAAGTGTTTGCTGACTATGCAAGACCTGGTGGTTGGAATGGTTAGTGTTCTTATTTTATTTTGCTGTTTGTATATTGAGGAATCAAGGGAATAAATATTGTTTATCGATGCATATGCATTATATTAGTGTCTCTCACCATGATATGGTTTGAATTCTGGCTATAAAATTAATAGGAAACATTGGTGCAAATTAACCTCTGCCTTGTTTGTTTTCCACATTCCACCTTTGTAAACTTCCCATAAAAAATTTAAACCATACTGTTGCAAGTTTGAGTTTCCCTCTGCATTTGATGCCTACCATGATTATGTTGAATGTTTATTAGGTTTGATCTAGAGTTAATGTCTTCTTACTATGATTAGTCTAAATTGATGTTATGAGGTAAAGACACCACCCTTTCACAGAAACAACTAATGATCATTTTATATAAAATGAGAAATAAAAGAATTATATCCATATTCAAGTGGTAACTAGAACTCAAAAGTGTATTCAAACATATGAGAAAATGCTTGATTTTGAGAAAATGCTGAAGAAAATTATCATTTGGCCTCTAGGATCAATATAGAGTCCTCGGAATAAGGGGCGGATCTAAGTGACCGCACCCGTGTGATTCGAGAAATCCTTTAGCTATTATTTTAAAATTTAAAATTTTATTATTTAATGTCTTCACTTGACTATATATTGCACCATCTAAACGAAAACCCTGAATAAGCCATTGATTGGAATATGAAATTGAAAGTCTACATATGACCAAAATGTGTTCAAACAGTGGAGGCCATCTGATAACTTCTATCCTTGACAACCTTTTAATCATTAGATGAAGGAATTGCTTTTGAAGTTTTTGCCGGATCAATCGAATGGGTTATAAAACCCAAATGCGTTTCAAATTGGGCTGATTGCTAGTTGATGGTGTAGCCAATCTAATTTCTAGAATTATTCTAATCGACCCAAAGTTAGTGTTGTTCTAATTATTCATATGTTTACTAGCACACCTACCTTCATGTGTTTGATGAGACTATGGCTCTTGTGTTTTCTTTTTGTTACATGTTCCATTGCATGATTCTTTTCGATCTTTTTGTTACATATTACATTGCCTGGGTTACAAGCTCCTGTTGTCTTGGGAAATAGGCAGTGAATCCCTTGCATAGGATTTTTGGATTTGAATCAACATATACCATGCGGTGTGAAATTCAAATGTTGTGCTTTATTTTGTATGTCCTTGAGGCCATTGTTATAAGTTTTGAATGGCATATTAAGCCAGCTCCTGATCTTGAAGTTCATCACTGCAAAAATATTTATTCAATATGTTTAAGCACTTTAGCTAATATACATTGTGGGATTAATGAAATCAACCCATAATGTAGATTTTCTGTGGAATTCAATGTTTTGGCTGTGAGGTCGCTTTAAACTTGCTTTGAAACAAGAGTAGATTCTTGCATTGTATGCATAAGCATAGCATTTACATGTTTCTTATCTTAGATTCAGATACAATCTTCCAGGCCAAACTTCTCCCATCATGCCACTTTCCACATCCTATAGTTATGCTATGCTTTCCTCTGCTCTCTCACTCTCTTTTTTGAATAGGTGTATAGAACTTGTTGTCAGAAAAGAGAGAGGAGGAAAGGGTGGTAGAACAAATGGAAGGGAAGGAGTTTTGTAAGCCTTAACAGGTGGGGTGTATGCTTTATGAGCATGTTTAGAGAAATAATTACATAGATTTTAAAATTTGTTAATATAAATAAAACATCAGAGTTTGGGTTGTGAAAATGTGATTTCCCTGCCTTGGAATTCTACCTTCTCTTGCATTTTCTGGATCATTTCATCTTGATTTTGGACAATGTTTTGAACTTTGTTATGTAATGAAGGATATTGATATAAGTGTTGCAAATGTTTTAGTGCAAGTACTATCTGCAACCTGCCCATATAAGGGGTGAGTTGGTAGTGAGTTTGTCAGAATGGGGTCAGTATGGGTTTCTAGATTTTGGCCCGATTGGTGTTCTGACCAGATTAAGATTTCCTTTCCTAGATCCAATCTAGAACCTTTTTTTACTTGTTTTTTTTGTGCAGGCTGGTACGTGGGAGGAGAAAAACCTTAATTCTTGGGCAAGCAATAGGATAAAGGTTTGTTCTATACAGACTACTGGAGAACCTGGTATATAATAGGGCTAGTAGTAAGGATGTTGGTCGGGCTATCTAGCTAACTATTGATCTTGGCAGTTGATTAGGTTTCAAAACATTGCTTTGGTGTTGATTCTCTTGTGTTGATTCTAATTTTCAATAACTTGCCAAGTGCATGGAAAATTGGGGTTCCTTTTTCTGTTTCTCACCCTAAAGTGATGATTCAATTTACCATCTACACAAGGATTGGCTATTATAGTGCCTTTGGAATTGCGGAATAGTGCTTTGCTCATGGTTGTAATTTCTTAGTTGAGTTCATGCAATTATGCAAATTTAAAATGTGTGTTAATTGCCATCCGTAGAAATCTTGTATTCTCGTTGAAAAGCAAATAAACTGCATTCAAACCTATTTATTTGCAGCTTCTTAGAGATGAAACATCCCTGAATGCCTATTTGTCCTGTTTTGCAGATGGAAGTGCAACTCAGCAAGGGGAAGGATCTCGAGGTGGCAGATAAGCTGCAAATTAACAAGGATCTTTGGACTGCAGAAGTAGTAAATGTTGGATATGATAGGATTGGAAGTTGGAACTGAAGGTTAGTCCATGGGCAGCACTAGTAATTTTCATTGCTCAGTTGATATTTTCTTGTGCCTTAAATGTTTCTTATTATTCACTAGGGATGTAACATAAGAATGTATTTTTCTTGTATGCTTAACACCTAAATAGATAAGTATTCAATGATGTGTAAGTTGGAGTTTTAAACGGAATGGTGAGTCTATAAAGCAAAGCATAAACATATTCAATTACAGATGGATGGAGTTAACTTAGTGCGCTTACTCACGAAAGTGACATCTCAAATGACTAATGTGATTGTTATGACATGATTATCGTTAAAAGATAATTATCACATAATTATCACATGATTATCACATAATGCATATATATATACTACATATTTCTATTTATTTCTTTGTTTATAATTTTTTTCTTCTATCGGTTTGATGAAAGCATGCTTTTAATTTGTATGGATATCTTGTTTAGATTTCTCTATTAAAAAGACTAGATATGGACAAGACTTGGACGACACTGGATACTAAAAATAAGATGGCAAGACTTGGTCAGGATATGAGAGAGGGTGAAGTCATTTATTGATTTTGCAAAGGCGAATGCGGGGGATGCTACTCAGATTTATTGCCCGTGTAGTATCTGCTTGAATAGTCGTAGGTATGACTTTGCTACTGTGAAATATCATACTCCATAAGGGTATGCAAGCGTCCTACACGACCTGGATCTACCATGGAGAAACAACACCTCTAGTGTATGTAGTAGTCGAATCGGGACATGAGGATATTGATAGTGACTGAAAAAAATGAGACATGATAAGAGAGAGCTACAAGTGTTATGGAAAAAGAACATTGCTAATTCCGCCCCAAAACTGTAGTATTTTAACGTTTTTGGTTGTAGTGATGTCCCAAGCACATGGTATCTTTTTCGAATTCAGTATTAATTTAGCATTGGGCATGAATTACTATCTAATGAAATCAATACATTGGGTAAGTATTGCTTCTGCTGCTGTATGAGTATGAAATCAATGCGTGGCTCATTGATCCTGTTGTATGAGTTATGCAAGTCTTCCATTTTGTGAGATTTCACAAGAATTTGATGTAGTATTGATTACTTGTTGATCTTGTTTATGAGTTATGGAACCAACATTTTTTGCTCCAAACTCTTGTGTTCTGATGTTAGATCTCAAAATCCACTTGTGTAGGAAGTTTAGTAAACTTGTATCTGATGGTGTTCGTTTTTGTTTTGCAGGTGGTTTTGGAGTTTATCATGCTGGCTGCAGACTCTTAGGGATCTACCTTGTTTATTTTGGTCACAGACATTGTGGATGTTAGAATCTTTTGAAAATGATGAAGTAGTAATATTTGTATATTTTAGAGATATGTGGGTTTATTTGGGTTTATGGATGTCGGATATTTGGTTGTGGATATTATTTTGGAATTATTGATGAATCTATTTTAAATTAGTTTGCGCATCAAGTTTGTTGGTTTGATCATGTATTCAGATTTTTATTTGTGGTATATATACAGGGAAAAATATAAATATAATGTTTTAAAAAAAAATAATATTTCCCGACGCACCAGTGTGTGTCGCAAAAAAGTAAAGGTATTACAACCTTTCCCGACGTGATATGTGCGTCGGCCTCCCAATGCATTAGTAGGGTTGGCCATTCCCGGGAATTCCCAACGCACTGCCAGAGTCGGCCATTATTATGAATTCCCAACGCACTGCCAGCATCGGCCATTACTAGGAACTCCCAACGCACTGCCAGCGTCGGCCATTACTATGAATTCCCAACGCAACTGCCATCGCGGCCATTATGATGAATTCCTAACGCACTGCCCGCGTCGTGACATTTATGAATTTCCACGCACTGCCATGTCGGCCATTACTATGAATTCACAACGCACTGCCAGCGTCGGCCTTTATTTTGCCGACGCTGATTATGCGTTGGCAAATATGTTTTCGAATCAGGAAAATAGTACTTTTTGCCGACGCACATCTTTTTGCCGACGTATTGGACGACGCTACAGTGCGTTGGTAATTGTAAAGGGATCTGCCAACGCAGTTAAAACAGCGTTGGCTATGGATTTGGCTACACATAATTGCCGACGCGCGGCCGACGCACTGAAATGCGTTGGGAAATCTTTTGCTGACGCAAAACCTACCTTCCCAGACGCGATGACTGCGTTGGCAAAACTGTATTTTGTTGTAGTGAATTACCGCAAAAATGTTATAATATTTTAATTTTACAGTACTATTCTATTCTACACGATCTTATTCTTGTGATAATTAGGTTTGTGAATATTTTACTCAGTAAACTACATCCAAACGGGCCCTAAGATATCAACATTAAAAATAAATCTAAACTACGTACGGAAAAAAACCCATATGACTTCGTCGTCTAGGGTCGGCCCCACCTCTGGTTGTGTGGTCATGAAAGTCTTATAGTAAGGACTCGAAGCTCTGCTCGGGAAAAGTGCTTATTCTTTGTCGGGAATCATAACTTAGTCGTTCACCTAGCTGAGACCTGCTTGGGTGCGTGTAGAGTGATCCCCGTCAACATGGCCCAAATGCCAAGGCTCGACGCCTTGGCAATCTCCATCGCGTCAGACGGACCTGCACCATGGGGGTCTTTCCTTAATCATCCGAAAGCGGTGTTAGGTTGTAAATTGGGCCGGATCAACCCGGCGTGAAAAAACTCGGGTCGTGGTCCTGCATGACACATTGAGCCGTGTATGACCATGCCGCCAGGCACGAAACAAAAAGGAGGGGTCGTGCTGGGCCAGGGAGCCCTGGGCTGAGGCACGGCCGATACGACATTTATATAAGAAAAGGCTGATTTCTTTTGTATATATAAAATATAAATTTAAAATAATTGAAGTTTTATTTTCATTTGCAAATTAGCATGTATTTTTGTGCATTCAAATCCGAATAGTTTCAAATTTATCTCAAGTCGAGACCCTAAAAGTCGATAAAATCTCATTTAATTTATATAGAACAGTTTAAGAAATTAGAAGAGGATGTGGGCTGGCCCGTGGGCAGTAGGGCCTAGCCACGGCAAAACCTAATTAATCCGTGCCGTGTCCGTGCCGGCACGGCCCGTGAGTTTTCACTGCTGGCCGGGCCAGCCTCTGAGCGAGCTATGCAGGCATGGCACGACCCAGTTAATGGCACGACCCAGTTAACACCTCTACTCGTGTCTTGCCATTCCCAGAAGGCCCCATGTGAATTTAATATTTTTCTTTTTCCTCATCTATGTATTGTTATTTGCAGAATTGTATTGTATGTGGCCTTCAGCTGTGCGCCTCGGAATTGTATCTAATACTAAAGTGAGGACGGACTGATTTTGATTTAATCAAAATCCATCCAGACGAAGCTTCTTGCAGGATAGTGGAATTTGGATTGCATGCATTCACCATTAATATTATTAATATACTCTAGATGATTTATTCAAAGTCCATCCCTTGAACCTTTCATAAGGAGTAGCTACAACAACCATTATTTTACAACTAAAGCCACTTCAAAGGCTCTGCACTCTATCATTGTCTGAAGATTGTGTCCACTACTACGTACACAGTTAATATCATGTGTATGGACTTTGTCCAACTCTCATATGCTTGAACACCGCAAAGACTAATATTGATATAACAATGGACGTTGGACGTATCAGTTAGCGAATGACAGTGGCTTAAACAAGAATTTGACCGTCTAGTCTTTCCCTATTGCAATTAAAAACAAGACCAATTCAATAACACTCATGTCCCACCTACCATATATCTCCCTCCCTATATATATGGGTCCTTTGTATACTTAATTTTCATCCTCAGATCGAGCACCTCATCTTCATCTATACTATATACTTGAAGATGATGAATATGGTTAATTCCCACATCCTTGTAGCTGTCCTCTTTTCCATCGCTTCCTCACTCGTTTACGCCTACGATCCCAGTCCTTTACAGGACATTTGTGTCGCGGATCTTAACTCGGAAGGTAACACTTAATTTGCTGTGCGTTTTTTCTTAGCTTGGGTAAGGTACTGTTTGTGCAAATTCAATCATTTTGCTTGGATATAATATAACGGCTACAATTTGGTTTTGCAGTGCTTGTGAATGGGTTTGTTTGCAAGGCAACAAAGGAGGTCAAAGCAAATGATTTCTTCTTACCAGGCTTCAACAAACCGGGCAACACCATGAACAACGTTGGGTTCATTGCGACCAATGCCCTTGTAAACCAGATACCGGGACTCAACACTCTTGGCATCTCCTTGGCTCGCTTAGACTTTGCGCCTTATGGAGAGAACCCTCCTCACACGCACCCACGTGCCACAGAGATACTGACGGTCCTCGAAGGGACGCTCTACGTGGGCTTTGTCCTCTCCAACCAGAACAATAATACCCTCATATCCAAGGTCCTCAACAAGGGTGATGTGTTTGTCTTCCCAATTGGCCTCATTCACTTCCAAGCCAATATCGGCCACACACCTGCTGTAGCCATTTCCGCCCTCAGCAGTCAGAACCCAGGTGTGATCACCATTGCTAAGTCTGTGTTTGGATCGAACCCGCCCATCTCCGACGATATTCTCGCCAAGGCCTTTCAAGTGGACAAGAAAGTAATTGATCATCTCCAGGCCCAGTTCTGGGTGAACGCATAACAAGCAGTCGTCCTTGCTTCATTGAATTATTTGATGTTGTATTAAACATAAATAAATGGCTACACGTCCGTTTGCTTCTCATACTTGACAATAAGAAATGACATTTTTTAGTCAAAAGGCTCTAAGATATCTAATGTTGTGCTTTTTTTAGTTGGTTGTTTACCCCCTTTAGCAAGTGAAATATTCTTTAGCGGTGAAAACTATGATTAGTTTACTGTTGGCCACCTATTATCCTTCAGCCCACCCGATTTCAAGCGTAGATACATATATATATATAGACAATTTTTGCTAGGGCCATACATACAATTAGGCGTGCGCTTGGGCCGGCCCAACGATGAGACCGATCCGGGCCCACCCTGCCATTGGCCGTGTTCGCATTAAGTGAAAGAAAGCCCAGACCAGGCCTGGCACGCGTAAGCAATGCGTGTAATTTAATTTTATTAGTCGAAATAATTGCTCTAATGCTTAAAAATTTGAGAAAAAGCCCGGCGTACATCACGGCCGATTGATTAAATGGGTGGCAACGGGCCTGACTTTTGTGGGCCGTGTCGTGCTTGAGCCAGACCCGGGCCAGTGTGTTTCTATTGTCGGGCCGGGACTGCATATGCGTTAGCCCGGCCCATGAACACCCCTACATACAATCATGGCCCTAAAGATCTTTGCCACGTACATGAAGATGAGAAGAATCATGGTCACTTTTTTATTATAGTATATTGAAGAATAAGATAAATGCTGAAATTGGCTTATATATCAAACATAAAAACCAATGGTTGCTAGCCTAAAGGTCCCACAGAAGTAAAAAACAAACCTTATTAAATCATTTCCGATTTAGGAACCATTGGATAGACAATGTATTCGTGCTCATACATTAGATCTTGATGCATTGGCGAAAATGGATTGAAAATTATCCAAATAAGTTGAAGGTTCGATTATGATCAACCTCGACGTTTACTGTTGACATTATCACGATGCTTGCAATCGAACTATGCTCGCGGGTCTGATTCGGGTTACGGTTCATGTCGAGACTGACCCAAACACAATTCTTTAGAACTATTTTAGTAGGATGGGTCCAGTTATGGTTCAGTTTGAGGTCG
Source organism: Litsea cubeba (assembly GCA_012931725.1). Classification (NCBI taxonomy): domain Eukaryota; kingdom Viridiplantae; phylum Streptophyta; class Magnoliopsida; order Laurales; family Lauraceae; genus Litsea; species Litsea cubeba. The sequence continues at coordinate 20,460,833 of CM022948.1, forward strand.
AGTCTGATCCGGCCCTTACCGAATACTCTTAACGGAATAAAACAGAGCCAATTC